>CM053034.1:21898897-22207349 GCA_028564925.1 Lithobates sylvaticus
AAAACGAGGAACTGAAGAAGTGCACTTATAAGTGTACATCGCAGCTTTTAAAAGTTACTTCTTGTACAATATGAATTGTTGTATTCAACCGGCGTGTCCACAGTCCAGAAGGCACGAGTGGACCTGGCCAGTCAGTCAAGGTATGATGTCATACAGAGCAGGAAAGATCAATCGTCTATCTTGTCAGTCAAGGTATGATGTCATGCTGGGTAGGAAAGATCAATCGTCTCCTATCTTGTCAGTCAAGGTATGATGTCATGCTGGGTAGGAAAGATCAATCGTCTCCTATCTTGTCAGTCAAGGTATGATGTCATGCTTGGTGGGAAAGATCAAGTATCTCCCGGCTTGTCAGTCAAGGTAGGTCGTCAGTCAAAGTTCAGCTGGTGATCGGCTTTCTTGTAAAAAAGTGATCTGGGTGGCTGCAATGGCCTCCTTCTTCCCGCTGCCAGCTGCAGTGTTTCCTGAGCCTAGGACTCCAGTAAACAGATAGCTGCCCACAAAGGAGATGGAGGAACATCTGTCCCCCGATCTCCTCTGATTAATTAAACCTGGAAGCGATGATGATTTAATCACTTCTGGCTTCAGAGCTGTCATCCCCTGGCTGTTACAGCCAGGGAAGCAGCTAACCAAGCACAATCTGTACTTGCTTAGCTGCTTTGCAGGGCAGGGGAGACATTGGGGGGGGGGGGGGGGGGTCTAATAAACCCCTAATGTCTTCATAAAGAGGGCCTGTCGCCTGTCCAAAAAGTTATTATAAGGGGGTATTACCCCCTTGTGGCAGGAATAAGGGTAAATAATATGTTAAAAAAAAAAAAAGGCAACCCTGTTGTCTCCCCAAAGTGTACAAAATTCAAAATACACACATAGGTCCGACATACACACACGTAAAACGGTGATCGCACTACACATGAGATATTGCTCCAAACATCAGAGTGAAACTTACTCTAATTTGGCCAGCAAACCAGCGGTTCTTCGCCTGATCATAAAAGTAGATGTCGTTAAAGAAATCCCCTTCGATGCTTTCCTCCTCTTCCTCATCGAAGACACCCCCAAAGAGAATGCTGCGGTAATTAACGCCGACCGCCATGGCAAAACCTGTCCGAGGGTTAGGCTTCACGCCAGATGGGTTTAGTCTGGTCCAAGTCCATTTATCTGGAGGGGAAACAAAAAGATATAGAGTTCAGACTGGGGAAGAAACAACCATGTTGCTGTGACCTGCATTGTGCATTAGAGACTGCGCAAATACCGCGTGACAAACATTTTTTTTTGCAAAACCCACCAATTTATTCTCTAGGGCCTCTGCTTTAAAAAAAAAGTAATTTTCTAGCAAAAAATACTAATTGTTACATGTAAACAAAAAGTGCCAGAAAAAGGCCCGGAAGGTCGGAAGTGGCTAAACAAACATGAGATAGCAAGAGACAACGTAACATTGTTTATAAACATTGATTCTATGGAGGACAGAGAGACACAAAGTAACCTTGTATCTTTATATCTCCCATCTGAACAATGTTTAAAAACAAGGTTACTTTGGATCTTTCTATCTCCCATCTGAACAAAGTAACCTTGTTTATAAACATTGTTCAGATGGGAGATGGAAAGATACAATGCTTATAAACAAGGTTACTTTGCATCTTTCTATCTCTCATCTGAACAATGTTTATAAAACAAGATTACTTTGTTCAGATGAGAGATAGAAAGATTGATCCAATCTCCCATCTGAACAAAATAACCTTGTTTATAAACATGGTTCAGATGGGAGATAAAGATACAAAGTAACCTTGTTTACAAACATTGTTTAAGTGGGAGATAGAAAGCTACAAAGTAACCTTGATCAGATGGGAAATAGAAAGATACAAAGTAACCTTGTTTATAAACATTGTTCAGATGACAGTATAGAGATACAAAGTAACAGTGAGAGCTGAATTGGTTAATAATCAAGTTTGATCGACAATTTAGACCTCAGTAAGGACAGACATCACCAGAGGATAGAGATGGGTGGAGTGTCTCTACCTCTTGCCAAATAAAGTTTTGAAAGTGAGAATGAAAATCAGCGTTCGACTTTCTGTTTAGAGTCAAAGGGCAGCGATGAGGCCCGGACTTCACACGACACCATTGACCAGAGTACAGCTTGGGGCTTTTGAGTGGTAACCTATATGGCTATATGTAGAACTACAAGTTCCAGCTTTCTTGACTGTCAAAGAAAAGTCTGCCACTAACAATCAAGATGGATGGGAAGGCTACAATGCACAAGTGTGTCCTCCTCCCCCCTCCATGTCTCTCCGGCGGCCCAGTTGTTCCATTAATAAAATAGTTTCAACTTTCCCCCACCCCCCCTTTTCTTTTCTTGAAGCGTCTAAGTGCGTCCGAAAGCCTAATCACCCGTATCCATCCATATGCTCCCTGTAACGTCTGCAGGCCCACGGGATATGTGTTTATTCAGATGAAACAGCGGATCAGCTGGTTAACGAGGCCGCTCGTCATTCTCATGTTTTTTTTTACTAGGATACAGATTTAGAGTATTAAGCAGGACGCCGCAATACAAGTGCAGCACAGGGCTGAGAACACCACACAGCAAATATTTCAGCCATGCTGAAAATAGTAAAGTCTACTTAAAATCTGACCTCCGGCCCTCCCTTCAGTCTTGCACAGTTGTACCGTCTCCTCTCCTGGACTGGAATGGCTTACTCTGATTTCACCGCATATTGTGAGCTTCTCACAGTGTGCATTAGAAGCTGACTCACAATCGTATATGGTGTGACAAAGTATTGCAACGACCGTCATTTTATTCTCTAGAAAAAAAATAATATATATATATATATATATATAATTTAACATTATTATTTAACATTATGTGTTATATATATATATATATATATTCTCTAATAAAAAAATATTATATCTATATATATATATTGTCTAATAAAATAATATATATATATATATATATATATATATATATATATATATATATTCTAATAAAAAAAATATATATATATATATATATATATATATATATATATATATATATTGTCTAATAAAATAATATTATATCTATATATATATCTATATATATATATCTATATATATATATATACTCTAATAAAAAAAATATTATATCTATATATATTGTCTAATAAAATAATATTATATCTATATATATATATCTATATATCTATATATCTATATATATATATACATACTCTAATAAAAAAAATATTATATCTCTCTCTCTCTCTCTCTCTCTCTCTCTCTCTCTCTCTCTCTCTCTCTCTCTCTCTCTCTCTCTCTCTCTCTCTCTCTCTCTCTCTCTCTCTCTCTCTCTCTCTCTCTCTCTCTCTCTCTCTCTCTCTCTCTCTCTCTCTCTCTCTCTCTCTCTCTATATCTCTTTTTTTTTTCTATAAAACCCTGGAGAATAAAATGGCGGTCGTTGCAATACTTTGTCACACCATATTTGCGCAGCTGTCTTTTTGGAAAAAATACACTTTTTTTTAATTATAAATAAAAAGACAACAGTAAAGTCAGCCCAATTTTTTTTTATATTGTGAAAGATACTGTTACGCCGAGTAAATTGATACCCAACATGTCACGCTTCAAAATTGCGCCTGCTCGTGGAATGGCGACAAACTTTTACCCTAAAAAAATCTCCATAGGCGATGTTTAAAAATTTCTACAGGTTACCAGTTTTGAGTTAGAGGTCTAGAATTATTACTCTCGCTCTCACGATTGCGGTGATATCTCACATGTGTGGTTTTAACACAGTTTTCATATGCGGGTGTGACTTGCGTATGCATTCACTTCTGCACGCGAGCTCGACAGGGCGCTTTAAAAAAAAAAAAAAGTTTTTCCTATTTATTTTACTTTAAATTTTGACACCATCTTTTTTTTTTTTTAAAGAATTTTGGGTCACTTTTATTCCTATTACAAGGAATGTAAACTCTCTTGTAATAGAAAAAAATATAAAAAATTAAATAATAAAAAAAAAAAAGCATGACAGGGCCTCTTAAATATGAGATCTGGGGGGGTCAAAAGGATCTCGGATCTCATATTTACACTAAAATGCAATAAAAATATTTAGCATCGAAGTACTAACGTACGGGTACGTCGTTTTGCGTGAAGTGGTTAAGGGAATGAAATGGTGGAATCTGAGCAGGCATTATATGTGTTATGACCTAAAAAGGCTCCGTTCACACCTGGGTGATTGGAATTACCGCCATTCTGCCCGCAATTCCAAATCGCGGAATGCCTGTGTGATGCCAATACTTCTTAATGCCACCCCAATGAATCATCGCACAAGTTTACAATGATTCCAATCGTTGACATCGTGAATGAAGCCTTATGCCCCGTACACACGGTTGGAAATTCCGACCACAAAATCCGTCAGATTTTTTCAGACGGATTTTGCGTACACACGGTCGGACAAAGTTGTCGGAAAATCCGATCATTCTGAACGTGGCGACGTTTGCTGTGTACGACGGGACTACGTAGAGGCTAGTAGCCAATAGCTTTGGTCTTGTAATGTGATCTGAGCATGCGTGGCACCTTGTCCGTCGGAATTCGCTACACACGATCGGAAAAAGTCCGGTAGGACTTTGTTGTCGGAAAATTTGAGAGCAGGATCTCAAACTTTTTCCGTCGGAAATTCCAACGGAAAAAGTCCGATGGAGCCCACACACGGTCGGAATTTCCGACAACATGGTCCGATAGGACATTTTCCTTCAGGAAAATCCGACCGCGTGTACGGGGCATTAGAGTTATGGGAGCAATATGCCAGTAAGGCTGACAAACTGATCCAACAAATACCTCTGCCTAGGCTGAGGATAAGGTCATCAGTCTGCTGCAGGCAGGAGGAAGCATTTCCTCAGTCTCCCCTCGCTTCATAGAGAAGACTGCAACATTGTAACTTTGTAGCAAGTCATTAAGTGGGAGGCTGCATCAGGGGCTGAGCAGTGTCAGACATTTGTGAGCACAGTGAAGAATTACACAGACACCAGGATTTACACGATTGCGAGTCAGCATTCCAGTCCAGGAAGTAGATGTGACCTCGGGTGATGCCTGAACAAATATGGGGTGTCATCCTTCTGGAGAGGAATGCAGATAGAGGCATTGTCTGGGGTAGTACTGTGATCTCTGTGAGAGGGAATACAATACCTGGAAGGGTTGCACTGACTCTGTCCCAATCCAGGTGGTGATGAACCATGAGGTTAGTATAATCCAAGTAACTGTGTACAGCAATATAAGTAAGCTGATTCTGCAAGCCTATATACCCCATACAAAGGAAAAAGATGTTTTTTTGCTGAATAAGCACGTGTTAGTTGCATGCTGCGACTCCCCAGAGATCCGCCCCGCCCCCCAGGCTTACTGTCTCCCAAGATACAGCATGTCACCAGCCACCCGCTGCTCCCGCTAATTACTGGTTGGCGAGGCCGGCATCGAGAGCATCACCACCTGATGTTTGTTTTGTGGGCTGCATGAACAAGGCATCCGCCCACTGGTGAAATTATAGTGTGCCGCTCGAGGGGGAGAGTCCGTTACATAACAGGGAGAACGTTTATTATATTGAATTCAGCCACAAATGGGGATCCTAAAGTAGTGGTGAAAGGTATAGGGGTCCCCCTCAAATGTGCCCCCCCCCCCCGATATCTTCAAAGGACCATATATAATATTTATTATACAGAAAACAGTCATTAGACGGAAGACCTACTGGAGGAAATGGATACAGACAGTTCTATGGAGGTGGTTGGAGAGGAAGTTCATGCTATATAGGATATTGGTCTCCAAACTTCCTTGCCTTTATTCTGCCCATGGGCTCCATTTCTCCCTCTGACACCAACGATGGGCCACTATTCCCCCCAATGACACCAACGATGGGCCACTATTCCTCCCAATGACACCAACGATGGGACACTATTCCCCCCCAATGACACCAATAATGGGACACTATTCCCCCCAATGACACCAATAATGGGACACTATTCCCCCCAATGACACCAATAATGGGCCACTATTCCCCCCAATGACACCAACGATGGGCCACTATTCCTCCCAATGACACCAATAATGGGCCACTATTCCTCCCAATGACACCAATAATGGGCCACTATTCCCCCCAATGACACCAATAATGGGCCACTATTCCTCCCAATGACACCAATAATGGGCCACTATTCCCCCCAATGACACCAACGATGGGCCACTATTCCCCCCAATGACACCAATAATGGGCCACTATTCCCCCCAATGACACCAATAATGGGACACTATTCCCCCCAATGACACCAACGATGGGACACTATTCCCCCAATGACACCACTATTCCTCCCAATGACACCAACGATGGGCCACTATTCCTCCCAATGACACCAACGATGGGCCACTATTCCTCCCAATGACACCAACGATGGGCCACTATTCCTCCCAATGACACCAACGATGGGCCACTATTCCTCCCAATGACACCAACGATGGGCCACTATTCCTCCCAATGACACCAACGATGGGCCACTATTCCTCCCAATGACACCAACGATGGGCCACTATTCCTCCCAATGACACCAACGATGGGCCACTATTCCTCCCAATGACACCAACGATGGGCCACTATTCCTCCCAATGACACCAACGATGGGCCACTATTCCTCCCAATGACACCAACGATGGGCCACTATTCCTCCCAATGACACCAACGATGGGCCACTATTCCTCCCAATGACACCAACGATGGGCCACTATTCCTCCCAATGACACCAACGATGGGCCACTATTCCTCCCAATGACACCAACGATGGGCCACTATTCCTCCCAATGACACCAACAATGGGCCACTATTCCTCCCAATGACACCAACAATGGGCCACTATTCCTCCCAATGACACCAATAATGGGCCACTATTCCTCCCAATGACACCAATAATGGGCCACTA
Source organism: Lithobates sylvaticus (assembly GCA_028564925.1). Taxonomy (NCBI): domain Eukaryota; kingdom Metazoa; phylum Chordata; class Amphibia; order Anura; family Ranidae; genus Lithobates; species Lithobates sylvaticus. The sequence goes on from CM053034.1 coordinate 21,905,818, forward strand.
TTCCTCCCAATGACACCAATAATGGGACACTATTCCTCCCAATGACACCAATAATGGGACATTATTCCTCCCAATGACACCAATAATGGGACACTATGCCTCCCAATGACACCAATAATGGGACATTATTCCTCCCAATGACACCATTAATGGGCCACTATTCCTCCCAATGACACCAAAAATGGGCCACTATGCCTTCGACTGACCCCAAAGATGGAGCACTATTCCTCCCAATGACACTGATAATGGGGCACCATTTCTTCCACTGACACCAATGATGAGTAACTATTCTTCCCAATGACACCAATGACGGGCTACAATTTCTTCTACTGACACCAATGATGGGCTACAATTTCTTCTACTGACACCAATGATGGGCTACAATTTCTTCCACTGACACCAATGATTGGCCACTATTCCTCCCACTTACACCAACGAGGCACTATTCATTCCAATGACACCAATGATGGGGCAGTATTCCACCCACTGACACCAATGATGGGGTACAATTTCTTCCACTGATGCTAAAGATGTGGTACAATTTCTTCCACTGACACCAATGATTGGGGCACAGCGGACTACAGCTGCTATGTGATCTTTTTACTCCCAAGTGACCACCAAGCCTGAAGCATTTTTACTATCTCATCAACAATTCAAATCGAAAATAATGGCCCCTTCCAAACCAATACTCCCAGTGCGGCTGGGGGCAGCATGTGGACCTCGGGCTGCAGGTTGAGCACCAGAGCCCAGGACCTTCTATATCTGACCCTGGTTTAGCAACATGTGATTAATCAGATCGCCCAAACACAGTCATGTGGGATAAAGAAAGGAGCATGACCATCCCTGTGCTGATACCAGTCCTCAGAGGTATCAGGTAACTAGATAAGTGCTGTAAAGGCACTGTGTGAACTTGCTTCCTAAAAACAGCTTACAGGTTCGCTTTGTGGCTAAAGTGGCTGCTGACAGCACCATCTTTGTTCAGCCATCACCCAGGGTCACCATATACTTCCTGGGCTGAGATGCTGACTCAGAGATGACACAGTCTTGTAAATCCTGCCTGTGCAGTTCTTGGCTGTGTTTTTCAAAAAAAAAATCTGACACAGATCAGCCCCCTGCTGCAACCTCTCACCTTGTGACTTGCTAGAAAGTTAGTTATAAACAACAAAAGAACACTGCTCTAGACAGACATCTCATGGTGCATCCCACCTGCTAATGGAAACAGGTGCTGGCTCTGCGTGTAGGAATGAATAGAAGAAAAGACTGGACAGCCGCACTCTGTTGACACCTTTATTAAAGACGGTTTAAAAATTCTTCTGGTACAAAGACATTAGAGGCACAGGATCAATGGAAAGCTGACATGTTTCACAGCACTATGACTAAGCACCCTGTCCTGTGCCTCTAATGTCTTTGTACCAGAAGAATTTTTAAACCGTCTTTAATAAAAGGTGTCAACAGAGTGCGGCTGTCCAGTCTTCTCTTCGATTCATAGTTACAGTTAGGTCGGGGAGGGGAGACTGAGGAAATGCTTCCTCCTGCTTGCAGAAAAGTGATGACATAATCTCAGGTTACACAAAGTCACTGGGTGGAGATCAAAGACAGCTCTTTAATGATAAAAGGTGGAGGTTTTCTGATAAATGACACTGTTGTTGTATAATGTGACATGTCAGGAATTTACTGTTATGGAGCAAACTAGCCGACAGGTTTTCTTTAATCATTGTAGCACCTTCCACTTACCATTCAGGTTTTGTGTAAATTTCTTTTTAACTTTCTTTTTAGTTTGCAATCAAGAAAACAGAAGATACTGCTCACCTGCACTCTCAGTCTTCAGTAAGAACAGGTCTGTGTGGACGGTCCCTTTATCGACATCCTTCTTTATTCTCTGGAAAGAATGGATTACAGTCAGAGACCACCAAAACTTAGACACACAGGGTGAAATTATTCTGAACTGGCATCATATGTTGGCACTGCCACCTGCTAGTAGATTAAATCTGACCTCCGGCCTTTCCTTCAGTCTTGCACAGTTATACAGGTTCCTCTTGGACTGAAATGGCTTACTCTGCTTTCACCGCACACTGTGAGCTTCTCACAATGTGCACTAGAAGCTGAAGCAAGTCAGATGGAGCCCTTCTCATTTCTTGGCTGCAGCATCATCTAGCTCTTTCCTCCCCAGCTGATTGTCTCTGGCCCACCCTTTTCATTCAATCATGAAGGCTCAACATCATATGTGGGTGTTACCTAGGGTGGTCTGCATGCAAACACAGCCTGCCTAGGAACGCCCACTCCTTCAGACTGACACCTATCCATCAAGGCATTTTCATAACTCCTCCAAGGAGCCAGCCTACTGCTTGTATCAGGACTGAGGGATCTTGAGAGGAGTACGGAGGTAGGATACTACAATGTTTTCAGGAAGCCATGTACAGCACTCTGCTGGCTTCTGCCACCAGGCTATGATCTGCCCGCATTGCACAGAGACCCAGTGATGACATCATTAGGTCCAAAATAAGAAACATAACGAATCAAATAAGAAGTAGACTGTTGGCGTTTTATTTCACATATCCCATAATGGAACATTTTCAGAAACAGAATATGATGCATACACATTGGTTGACAAGTTGTGTGAGGTCATGTGATGCTCACATTGGGTCCTTTCATGAAACTGGAAGGCTACAGATTACCTTAATGTTTAATTAATAAGGTGGACAGGAAAGCATTTCTAGATGAGGAACCGCAGTATTGGTAAATATTCTCCACCTACAATATTCTGGGATATAAAAACCAGATGCAGTTTAACAGTGGAGTCTGAGAGTCACATACTTTACACTGGCTGCATGAACAGATCTTGGCCATTCATAAAAAAAAATGAATAACTTAAAGTGGTTCTGGCCGCACAGTCTCTAAACATTTACCTCTCTAAATCCAGCGCTATCCCATCTGCAGCACCACTGCACTCTCTTACTGGTCTCACAGGAGACACAGGCAGCAGCGGGAGCCATAGGCCCTGCTGTTGTCAGTCAAATCCTGTGAAGAGAGAGTGGGGGGTGTAGCCGAGCCGTACTGTGTGTGTCTATGGACACACACAGCACGGCTTGGAAGCACAGCCACACAGGTACCCCTATAAGGGCTGCTGTAAGGAAAGCACAGGGCCCCATACAGCCAACATGACAGAGCCCCCACCCAAATAAACACAATTTTCTATGCTTCAGTTATGAATGAACACAGCAAGTGATCGGTACAGATCAATCATTGTGTTCATTCAGGAAAGGAAGGGGCCGGTCAATAAGACATATTTACTGGACCCTTCCCCCACTCTCCATCTTAAAGGATCCTATTGCATGCTTGCAGTTGCCGGCGGTAAGGAAAGAAGGGAAGCCCTGCCGGGGTGGGGGTTGGGGACTTACACAGGGGGACCTGGGCAGCAGGTGGAAATGTATGGTGCATAGGGAGGGTGATTAGTGCGTCAGGGGAGCAATGACTAGAACCCCTGTATAGCTCTCTTGGCAGCAGCTGAAAGCCGGTATGATTAACAGGGGGGAGAAGCCAGCTTTCAGCTGCTGTAGGACACACATGGGATTGGTTTCAGTAATTTTCCCTCCGCCACGCCAATCACTCTCCCTGCCCACATCCACTTCACTCTGCTGCCTGGGCCCCCCTGCTGGCCCGAACCCTGTACCTTTAATATCACTTTAATTTTGTATGAATTACCCATTCCACTATTAGAAGCAACACTGCAGCCTGTGTGCACATACACAACTCACCTGCTTGGAATAGCCGCCATAGATGACCAAGCTGCCATCCTGAGTGGTGGTCATTTGGCATCCGGATCGCGGTGAAGGACCCGTCCCAGACGGAGCGATCTTGGCCCACGTAAAGGTGTCAAGGTTAAATGTGTATAGGTCATTATAGTAGATGTAGTCCCTAGAAACGAGCAGGCAAAAAAAAAAAAAAAAAAAATCAAATTTTTGTTAAACAGCAGGAATGGCCCAGGTCGAAAAAAAAAGTAAAGAAAAGGGCAAGTGGGGAGAAAGAGGGCAGAGAGGGCCCAGGCAAGAAAACAGAGGGCAGAGAGGGCCAAGGCGAGCAGAACAGAGGCAAACAGAGGGAAGTAATTGGGCAGTTCAGAGGGCAGTGAAGGGGCAGTCGAGAGAACAGAGGGCAGTGAAGGGGCAGTCGAGAGAACAGAGGGCAGTGAAGGGGCAGTCGAGAGAACAGAGGGCAGTGAAGGAGCAGTCGAGAGAACAGAGGGCAGTGAAGGGGCAGTCGAGAGAACAGAGGGCAGTCGAGAGAACAGAGGGCAGTAAAGGGGCAGTCGAGAGAACAGAGGGCAGTCGAGAGAACAGAGGGCAGTGAAGGAACAGACGAGAGAACAGAGGGCAGTGAAGGAACAGACGAGAGAACAGATGACAGGGAAAGGGCAAGCAGGAGAACAGATGGCTACGAAGGGGCAGGTGAGAGCACAGAGGGCAAGGAAGGGGCAAGTGAGAGAAAAAAAAAAAGGGGGCAGAGGTGGGGTGGGAACAGGATAGGACAAGCAGGAGTATGAGAAGGAAAACACAGACACGGCCTCACCATGTGTGTGAGGCAGGCAGTAGAAGAAGATAAGGAAGGGTAGGCAGAAAAACAGAGGGCAGGTAAAAGGCAGGCAAAAGAACAGAGGGCAGGGAAAAGGCAGGCAAAAGAACAGAGGGCAGAAGAACAGAGGGGAGGGAAGAGGAAGGCAGAAGAAGAACAGAGGGCTTAGAAGAGGCAGACAGGAGAACTGATGGTAGGGAGAGGAGGTATACTCCTAGGACTAGGACAGGCAGGGGTATGGCAGGACACACTGACAGTCTCACCTTGCGCTTTCATGGAATCCTCCAAACACGATCAGTTGTCTCTTGGTATAAACCATACGGTGCCCACTTCTTCCAGAGGGGCCTCCAGTAGCCCTACACATGAGAAAACCGCAGGTCAGTCAGCACTTTGGTTTACCAAGCAGGAGAAGCCGATTAACAGAAACATTATGGGGCTCATTTACTAAAACTGGGGAATGCTAAATCTGGTGCAGCTCTTCATGGTAGCCAATCAGCTTCTAACTTCAGCTTGTTCAATTAATCTTTTACAAAAAAAAAAAAAAAAAAAATGGAAGCTGGTTTCTATGCACCATTCTTCTTTTTCTATGAACCGCACAAGTATTTGCACTCTCCAGTTTAAGTAAATAAACCCCTATGTGAAACAGAGCCTAAAAATAATTAAAACAAAAAAAAAAAATCCTTATAAAATGTATTGAGAAACCAGTGATTGAAGACACTTCCATATCCTTTCCCCACCTGTCTACTTGTGTTAGCTAAAAATAAAAAAAAAGGACAATGTTTGACAGTATCATATTGCTGGAAAATAATTATTTCAGGGCTGCTCTGATTCTTAGCATATCCTTATTTATTTTCTTTACTCTCTAGAAGAGACTATAGCATGTATTTATTATATCAGGTTCAGAGTCCCTTCTATTTTTCTCAGGTATTTATCCATCTTTCCTGCATCCGGAACAGATGAAAGCTTCTCATCCTGTGAAGTATCTGGAGAGACACCTGCAGGAAGGACGGGATCGGTCACATCTGTCCTAGCAACCAAACGCTTCACGACGGCAGGCGGACCAGATGGGACGAGCGCTCTGCAGAGCTCCTCTGGCGCTGCACTTGTCACCTGTGCACCTGACACCTGGCCAGCCCGGGGACCTCCGCACAGCCACCAGAACCAATCACTGCTAGATAAGCAGCCTCCTGGGAACTGCCGTTGTTGTGGTGATGGTAGGCTTGACACAAGGAGGAGACAATTAACTACATACAGAGACCCGGCACACAATTAGAAGACTGTGAAAAGAATACAACAGGTCCTGACATCTAGCCAATTAGTCCATTACAAATTCTGCAGAGATCCCAGCTGTTTAAATTGAGCGTCCAGCTATAGTAAGAAAACAAATCCCCCAGTTCGGCTTAATACAAATTGCCTGGATTTAGCAAACTTTACAGTAGAGTGAGTCCTACATGCTCCTGTCCTGTAGATACTGATCGCAGAACACAAGAGTGCAGGCAATGAAACTTTGCAGAATGACGACCGAGCGAGACCTAACGCCATGTTCACAATTTATGCGTTTCAGGAATGTGTGTAAAATCACGCCAAAAAAAAAAAGTAAAAACAGGTGTTTTTGAGTTGCAGCATGCATAAGGCCTTTGGGTAACAATGTGTGAAGAATCAGGGCAAGAGGTGTTTTTTCACATCACAGCTGATTATTAAGCAAAATGGAGTTTGCACATTTGCCTGTAGGTGTTCCAGCTAATTCCTTTGACCCAAAATCACACTGGAAGGTGTGCTGAATAAATTGGGCCTGGTCTGAATTTCCCACGTCACAATGTCCAACCTCACATTCGTGGCAGGAAAGCAGGGAGGGGAAATGAACACTGTGCTAGCCAGCTGTGCCCACAGGAACAGTCACCTGTCACAGCCAAAGCAGCAACTGTCACCTGATGTGCCTAGAAATGCGGAAAGCACTAAACTCCTGTCAGTCCTTACTTGATATGCTCCCACGTTTTGGTGGTGAGATGAAGCACCCACAGGTCCTTGTAGTGGTAAAACTGCTCCCCATCGGGAGATGCAAATTCTCCTCCGAACACCCAGATCTGCCCACCGGCCTGCGGTACTGCCACTGCCTAGGAGGAAGACGTAAGAGAGCAAAAGGTCACAACAATTACACTATGCACCATTTTTTTGTGTGTTTGGTGGGGGGGGGGAATCAGTGATAGAGACAGTGATAAAATCCTGAGTGTGCCATGAGGCAAATGCCAAAAGCATAACATATACAAGTCCAGATTCTATTTCATTCAGACTTTTATGTCATAAACAGCCAACACATTTCAGGGGTTCAAAGGTTCCTTCACCAGGGCTACAAACAACACAAAAGGATTATGATCAGTAAATAGTATTGGTGTGTGTGTGTGTGTGTGTGTGTGTGTGTATATATGTATATATATATATATATATATATATATATATATATATATATATATATATATATATATATATATATATATATATACACACTCACACACACACACATACATATATATACACACACGTGAGGCGAATAGCACTTAGCTCTCTTCCAGGTGCATGCAATCTGGCCCTACCACAGGCCACATATAGGAAAAAAAAGTCCAGGTTTGCTGCACTAAAATTTACTGAACAATAGAAGAAAAAAATATATCCAAATAAATAGTAGTTCCATATCGCTATGATAAATTATATATATATATATATATATATATATATATATATATATATATATATGTATATATATCGAGATAGAGAGATATGTGTGTGATATGAAACTACCATATAGTTATAAATATTTTCTATTTTTCAATAAAATTGAGGGCAGCAATCTTGGACTTTTTTTCATTATATATATATTATATATATATACATATATATAATATATATATTTTTTTTTTTTAAAATAAACTGTAAGTAACATGTAGAACAACTATAAAAAGGAAGGGTAGAGATAATTAAAAATGAATAAAAATCAGGTACAGCTGTAAATACAACAGTTTTAAAAAAGGGTGGGAATGAAATCAATCAATATACTTGGTGGGAACAATTTGATAAATCCTCAATGTAATAAATAAGTGAATATGGAACAAATGCAATAGGATCCAAAGGGCTGAACACTTGAAAACCGGATCCACTTTATTAATAAATGTTCAAAATGCCATGTACAGCAAAAGTAGACATCATGGGAACAAAGAAACACAGTCACAGTCAGGGTTTCGCGGTGATATCGCTTATTTACGACTAGTGACTAGTCATGAATAAGCTCTAGCAGAGCAAGATGCGTTGACTGCGTTTCCTTGCTCCCACAGTGAAGATTATTAATAAAGCGGATCCAGTTTTCAAGTGTGCAGCCCTTTGGATCCTATTGCAGTTGTTCCATATGGCTGGATGAGCGGTGCTTGCACCTGAATACACAGGAGGTGATAGGGATGGTGTGGGGGACATACCTGGAACAGCAGCATGCACATTTAAATATGAAAGTGAAACTTTGTAAAAAAAAAAAGGAGACTTTTTATGGAGTGAACTGTATTGTAAATACATCTGTTGACACTGCACTGTACTGCTGAACTATAAAACCTGACAGGGGTTCTAACCCCTCAACACTATCCAGAAAAATAAATATTACACTCTAAGTGCCGGGCACTGCAGTGACAGCCCCTCGGGAACATGTCTATGCTGCCTTGCACTCAGAGTATTTGCATAGTCTTAGGACATCTAGTGGTAAAAAGGAATTACTGCAGGGGACAGCAGCTTTACTGAGTTTGGTGGTCTTACTGACCAATAAGGAGGCTTAAAAACAGAAGAGAATTGAGGTTTTTTATTTCTTTGTACGCTTTTACTTAGTTAAAAAAAATTTTTTTTAAACATTTTTGTTTTTTTAATGAATACATTATTGGGCCAATTATATCATACATGCCAGGAGCTCCGTATTAATAATAAACATCTCTGCACGCCGGAGGGTCTTCTGAGAGCAGGCGCTGTACACGTTTCTCTGTCAATCAAGTCCATTAGCCTGAGCGGCGCACAGATAATTGTCATGGCAGACAAACTGCTGTACTCGTTCAGCTCCAGCGCCTCCACCTAATACAAGCAGCAAATGAGGCTTCACGGACGGCGCGGCTGCTCACACTCATGTTCATGAACATTAACATGCATGACATGATAAGCGCAGCCGTCTCACTTCCACACACACACACACACACAACACCTCCGATGCCGCCACATCTTTAGAATTATTCCTGAATAAACGGAAGGGGAAGAATTCCTGGAAGCAAGAAACGCCATTCCAGGAATTATTTTACATAAAAAAGGACCCTTTCCAAGGAACCAGCTGGCTCGATGTTAACATAATGTCCCCTCCTACTCTTATTCACATGTTTATTAAAGAGACCCTGTCACCTTGCCCATACAGAGGAAAGAGGAACTTGTTTTGGACACCCACCATGCCCAAAAAAATAAAAAAAAATAAACACTTATCTGTACTGATAGCTGCTGCTCCCCCCTTGCACTTACCAGCAATTCCCAGCAATTCCCAGCTGTCAAAATGACAGCCGGGTGTTGTGTATATACAGGAGCTGTAGAAGCTGCTGTCAAAAAACTGGCACATCGTCTATAAAAATTGTTCAGACAGATACAAAATAACATTGGTTTATAAACATTGTTCAAAACAGGAGATACACAGTAACATTGTTTATAAACATTAAGGCCTTGTGCACACGGGAGGTTTTGCAAACTCTCCCGGAAGCCTTTCCTCCCTGCAGCAGCGTTTTAGAAAAAAAAAAAAAAAAAGCAGAGGCTTGGAAAAGTATCTAAAACCTTTAGGCACATTTACAGGTGGGCATGAATTCATTAATTGGCCAGAATAATAAATCATTTTGGACATTGAACTGAATTAATATTCAAGCGCTAAATACGCCTAGCGTCATCACATGATCAGACGCGTTTACAAGCATCAAGCGTTTTATCTTCCAAAACTCTGCTGCTCCTAGGGGTGCCTGACGTTTTTTTTTTTTGTTTCTGCTTCTAACAGCCCCTGCCACTAAAAGCTGCTAAAAGTCTATGTGTGCATGGACACATAGGCTAAAATGCAGGGGAGTTTAGAGGCAGGAAAAAAAAAAAAAAAAAAAACGCCAGACACCCCTGGAAGCAGCTGCAAAAAAGTCCCGTGTGCATGAGGCCTGATCAGATGGGAGATAGAGCGATACAAAAGTAATATTGTTTATAACCATGGATCACACAGGAGATAAAACACACAAAAAAAAAAAAAAAAAAAAATGTAAATGGGTTCCAATTAAACTCCTTATTAACCACTAGTTTACCCCAATCAGCCCTAATGAATGCCTTCTTATCCTTCTCCCCTTATCCTTCTGATTTCTTTAAACACTGAAATAATTTTTTTTTTCTGGTTTTGATACTTTTTTTTTTTGGTCTATGGATTGCATAGAGAATGATAGCATTTTTGCAAAACAATATCACCAAGAGAAAGCTTTGCTTGTCCTAAACAAATAAAAAAAGGAATGTTGGCATATGCAATACCTTGGTATCTTAAGAAAAAAAAAAGATAAGAAATTAAAAAATTGTTGGGCAGGTACAGGTGTGAGCAGGGCCAGGACAAGGGGTGGGCAGAAGGGACGGCTGCCCTGGGCACAGCGTGTATTGTAGGGATGGGGGCGCTTCAAGTTCCTTCTACTATGAGGCTGACAGGAGGGAGTAGTGACAGGGGTATCACTACTTCCATCAGCCCAGCGCTGGAAGCAGCAAGGAGAGGAGGAGAGAGCCGGGGAGGAGGTGCGGGCTGTGCTCGCTTTCCCCTTCCTCCTTATAAGCTCACACATAATGAAGGAGGGCGCAATTTGGCATCTTTGCCCTGGACGTGAATGCTGAATTGCTTAAAGTTCACTCTCTGACCCAGTCAAACTAAACTTTACACCTCTCCCCAATTGCTCCTCCTCCTGCTAACTTTTGTTAGGGCTTAGTAATGAGATCACCCCCTCCATCATGTGAAAGTGTTCAGGCCTAGCACTGCATTGTGGGAGATCGTATGCTAACCATACCCATCGTGTATTTTACAATGAAAGTAGGAGCTGTGGGGGAACATTGTGAAGAGGAGTAGTAGAAGTAGGTGATAGGTGGGCTTTAAAGAGACCCTGCCAACATATACAGTATGTCTTTTTTAAATATTTGGTCATTAGGTCTGCAACATTGAAGTCAAACGACCAAATAGCAGGTGCAATACACTACAAATCTTTGCTGGGGGGGGGGGGGGGGGGGGGGGGATGGGGATGCCATACCCCATACAATGCGACTCCATGTAAGACATCTGCAAAAGGCAGAGATCAACTGTAAAAGCATGAAGAAAACTGAATTTGGAGAAGCATGATCTACAAAATGAATACTATTGTAATTGTAGCCTGCTACAAATTGAAACAGAAAATTAATAAAAATAAATAAATAAATAAATAAAAGGGAATTACAAAAAAATAATAAAAAAATAAAAAAAACTTATGTAGCAATAATAGAAGTTACATTGGTGTTAAAAAAAAAAAAAAAAAAAAGAAGAAAAGAAAATATCATCAACACTAGATTGAGAGCCCCTCCGTTTACTTTAGAATTATGATCCTTTTACTGATGTTATACAGCACTCAGGAGCCTGCTAGCATTCTATGATTAAATAAAATAATGAATGCTGACATGTTATTTGCTCAATAGATTACATGTGAAATGTTTTCATTTCCTGAAAGAAATACCTGCGCTGAGCCCGGTAGCAGTACTCACTTTAGAAGGACCTTCAGAGCTAAAAATAAGCCAAAGTAACAGTAATTAAAAAGGAAACGGATGTTGTCATGGAGATATTAAGTGCTAATGATACCATTTGGGGTTGTATTATATAACACTTTACAAACTGTGGTTTTTAATTAAACACCAGAATGTTGAGTGAACTTTGTTCTATAAGGAGGGGGGGGGGGGGCATTTGTTTTAAGGTGTTTTTTTCTCACCTTCACATACACCATACACATGGGTCAAACACAAGGCCTGCATCTGAATCAGGCACACCAGGCCATTTCATGAGGCCCTCGCACCTCTCCTGCAGCTTCGGTACCTCCCCTCACCTTTTCTCAGTAGTCGGCAACAGAGAAGAGGACAGAACTCCTCCTACAGATCCTGCGCCTCTCTTTGCAGCCACAGCACCCCCTTGTCTCCTCCTCCCCTGATCTTGTGCAGCTGACTCCAGCCCTCCTCTGGTTCTCCAGACTCTGCCCTTTCTGCTTCCCAGCTCTGCCCCCAGCTTCTTCATGGCAGCAGCACAAGGTAAGGGGGGGGGGGTGCATGGTTATGTATGGGAGTGTGGAGGACTCTTGACTTCCAATGTGATGTAAGGGGGCGGGGTACTCTAAACATCTGCTTATTATTATTATGAGAAAAAAAACTGAGCCCCAGCTACCAGGGTAAACAGGTACAACATGTGTAGGAGGATTTGTTTTACCACTTTAATGCAGTGAATTACTAAACTCATGTGCTTCAAAAAAATAAAAAATAAAACCTATTGAAATCCATGCATCCGGCACCCTGCATGTAGATTAGGGGGCGGGCACATGGATTAGGGGGGCGTATGAGCGGCCGCCACTGCCCGTTTATCTGCAGTCTTCTCTTCTCTACATCCGTTCAAAGTGCAGAATTAATAAATCTTGACTGAGCGGTCAGAAAATACGAGGCAGAGAGCTGAAATTACACACTGCAGAGTTTAGTGAGGAGAGCGCTGAGAGCTGATTGGAGGGAACAGACCCCCCCCCCCCATTCAAACAGCACACAGGCACAGAACTGAGACTGTCAATCTGCTGGAGGTCCCTCTACTGTGACCTTTTTTCTCTTGATGTCAGGAAAACTTGTCAGAAGTGATTCATGCTGATAGCAGAACAATGAAGCCACAGACAGAAATTACACTTGGTGCTCTTAAATGAGACAAGTACACACTATAGAGGGATAAGCTTTGTTCATTTTTTCAAGTCTGAGGTTTAGAACCACCTTAAAGAGGAAGTAAACCCTGATTGGTTTTACTTCATCTTTATTCCCCTTCAAAGTAGAAGCATAATGGGCTAGTATGCATCGCATACTAGCCCATTATGTTGCACTTAGCTGCAAACGAAACCCGTGATGTCCCCGCTGGTGGCCGCATCCATCTTCACCCCTCTTCCTTCCGGGACCATGGACACCGGCTCTGCGACTGGCCGGAGTCGGGGGAGCCGAAGGTCACGGTGCGGCCCTATAAAAAGAAAAAAAAAAAAAAAAAAAAGGCAGGATCGTGCCCTTTCTTCAGTGCGCCAATGACATCGGCACAAGCGTACAGGGTAAATTTCTCCTAAACCATGCAGGTTTAGGAGATATTTCAGTACCTACAGATAAGCCTTATTATAGTCTTACCTGTAGGGAAAAGTGGTGTGTAAGGGTTTACAACCACTTTAAGGTAAAAGGCATTTTAAAGTGGTTGTATACCCTAAAATATAACTTGCACCTACAGGTAAGCCTAGATTAAGGCTTACCTGTAGGTACAAGAAATATCTCCTAAACCTACACGGTTTAGGAGATATTTGAAAAGAACGTTTTACAGCACTGTCTACGGCGCATGCGCGCCGTAGACAACGGTGCATTTACAGGGTTAATCCCCATCTTCAACTGCGGCTCACCGCAGTTGAAGTGTCCCGCGCGCATGCGCGGAGCGACGTCCTCGCCGCTCTGGCCAATCACAGCGCCGCAGCGGCGCTGTGATTGGCCGGAGCGGCGATACCCAGAAGGGTATCTGTTTAGATATGGATGCGGCCAGAGGGGGAGAAGAACACGGCGTCGGGGGCCCCGATCTAAGGTAAGTGATGCATAATGAGCTAGTATGCTAGTCATACTAGCTCATTATGACTTTGTCTTGCAGGTAGTTCTTAAAAATTTTTTTTTTTTTTAAATGGGTATACAACCACTTTAACATTGACATCTACATGGTACCCCCTCAGCACACAGCTTGTTATGGGCCACTCACAGAAGGAGGAGGAGGAGTGGACAGCTTCCTCCAGTAGAGGAGGAAATGGGCTGCTCTGTGCAATACCATTAAAGAGCAGGCAAGTATAACATGTTCAATTTTTTTTTTTAAATTGTCTTTATAACCACTTTATACTACAGGCAAGCCTATAATTGCGCTTACCTGTAGCTATACTGGATATCTCATCAACCTGCACGGTTTAATGCCCCGTACACACGGTCGTAAATTCCGACCACAAAAATCCGTCAGATTTTTTCCGACGGATTTAGTCCGACACTGGTGTTGCGTACACACGGTCGGACAAAGTTGTCCCAAAATCCGATCATTCTGAACGTGGTGACGTTCGTTGCGTACGACGGGACTACGTAGAGGCTAGTAGCCAATAGCTTTGGTCTTGTAATGTGATCTGAGCATGCGTGGCACTTTGTCCGTCGGAATTCGCTGCACACGATCGGAAAAAGTCCGATAGGACTTTGTTGTCGGAAAATTTGAGAGAAGGATCTCAAACTTTTTCCGTTGGAAATTCCGACGGAAAAAGTCCGATGGAGCCCACACACGGTCGGATTTTCCGACAACATGGTCCGATCGGACATTTTCCGTCGGAAATTCCGACCGTGTGTATGGGGCATAAGAGATATCCCTGTATTTGCATGTGCCGACATCATCTGCACATGCGCACCTAAGCAAACTGAAGCAACGGCACATGCGGTTACCGGCGGCTCCCGCATGCATGCGTGGGAGTGACGGCTCCGGATCGGTGAACGAGGACTGCTATGAGGGCTTCGATCTCAGGCAAGTAATTCATAATGAGCTAGTATGCTGTGCATACTAGCTCATTTTGCCTTTGTCTTGCAGGGTTTTTTTGGGGAATTTTTTTTAAAGGGTTTACAACCACTTTAAGCTTTTTTTTGGCATGCCTTATCTTTTAATAGCAGTTTACTTAATGTCCCCCCACAAATCACACACTATTATTATTACACATTTATATAGCTCTGACATGTACCACAATACTGTACAGAGAACACAGAGCCAGTCACATCAGTCTCTGCACCAGAGAAGCTTACACTCTACTGCACCGCCCCCCAAGAAAAAAAAAAAAAGGATCACACACGATTACTATTCTACATTTATATAGCTGCAACCTATACTGCAGTGCTGTTCAGAGAACACTGAACCAGTCACATCAGTCTCTCCAGCAGAGTAGCTTACGTTCTGAATTCAGCTCACAGTCACACACCTGACTGATGTTTACTGGTACTGTCATCTTTCACGCTGTAATACATTTTTTTCCCCTTTTCCTGTTGCAGAAGATCCACATAGGCGACCTTCACCTGTGTATTATTGATAGGAGATTCTGTGGTAGAGTCGCCATCTGCTGGTTGATTGCAGCACACAGTTCTGGTGCAGGAGAGTTTTCCAAATTTTGCACAGACTGGAGACTGAGCACTTTGTGTTTTCTGTTCTGTTTTGAGTAATTCAGAGATCCAGGAACCCCCTATATTCACCTGATTTTTTAAAGTGGACCTTCAATCACACAGAAACACTTTTTAGCTTTACAATCAGGACAAGGACAAGGAGGGGCGGAAGGGGACATGTGCCATGGGGCACAGTGTTTGTATGTGAGGGGGGGGGGGGCACGTTGGGCCCTTCAGCCTGTCCCGGTCTCTCTCTGACTGATGTGATTGCAGTGTCACTATTGTTAGCGTTCTCTTTTCCCGTCCAGAATGCAGCAGTAGTCAGGACCACCACCTTCAGCACTAGCCCTGAGCTTGCAACTGTCACCTATTGTCGGCTTCCTCGGCCAACAGGTTTATCAAGGAGCATGTATAATATATATAATAAAAGATTTTGTAATAAGTCTGCTGCTGTGCCGAACGCCCACGGCTCCTCTCGTTTCTTAGAGAAAGTGACGCCCACTCTTCCCGGGTACGCCGATCTCCACAGCTGACAGTGGGCGGAAGGAAATCCCAGATTCCCTGACAGGATCGCTCTAACAAAGCATTAGCTTGTCAATTGAGGGGGGCAATTAAACTGTTAGTTGCCACGGCAAACAAACCAAAAAAAAAAAAAAATGTAATCTATGAGACACAGACCAAGGGGCAAACCTCTAGGCAGCATCTGTAGGCATGGGCAGAGTGCCAGTTGTTGGTGAACTACAACTCCTAGCATGTCCTTGCACTCAATGGCATTTGGCAACGCAATGTGCATTTGTGAAACAATCTTGGATAAGGTGAGAAAAAAAAAAAAAATGGATTACCTGTGTGAGTGCAAAATCTGGTGCAGCTCTGCATGGTAGCCAATCAGCTTCTAACTTCAGCTTGTTCAATTAAGCTTTGACAAAAAAAAAAAAGCCAGAAGCCAATTGGTTTCTATGCAAAGCTGCTCCAGATTTCGCATTCTCCGGTTTTAGTAAATCAACCCCACACTGTTACCTTCTATACAGATTACTGACCCAGCACTGCCTCCTTCTCCACTATCTGACAAGACCCACTGTCATTTTATATTCAGCTCACTTATTCCATTGCATATATAAATGTGCTGGCCTGCACAGAGACCTGACCTCAACCATGATTAAAAAAAACCTTGGAATGAATTAGAGCGGAGACTGTGAGCCAGACCTTCTCATCCAACATCAGTGCCTGACCTCACAAATGTCCTACTGGAAGAATGGTCAAACATTCCCATAGACACACTCCTAAACCTTGTGGACCGCCTTCCCAGAAGAGTTGAAGCTGTTATAGCTGCAAAGAGTGGGCCAACTCAATATTGAACCCTACGGACTAAGACTGGGAAGCCATTAAAGTTCATGTGCGTGTAAAAGGCAGGTGTCCCAATACTTTTTGGTAATATAGTATAGTTTTATTCTATTGGTGACTCAAAATTTAGGATTTCCCCGTCTTTCATTCCCGGTGACACTGGTGATCAGGACATTGAGAGAGACTAAATCTCCCTCACTGGGGCACGGACAGCCAAAAAACAAACAGAGGTTCTAACCCCTCGCCACTCTATTTAACTATACTTTAATTGCTGACCAGCCACAGTACATAAACTGCGGCTGGGCAGCAAGTGCAGGCAAAATCATGTACATGTCTGCTCCAGTTTAGGAGCACCCAGTGTGGACATACCGGATTGTGGATCCCGGTACTTGGGGCCCGGTGATCAACAAAGTGGTTATGAATTTTTTTTTTATTAATAACAGCTGTGTATAGCAGCTATGTTTCCTATGCTGTGATTGGCCCACAGCTATCACATGGTACCTGGGCCAATCACAGCACCCTGTACCATGTGATTACCTGTAGGTCATTACAGATCAAGTGTGATCACAGCTGTCATAAATGTAATCCAATGATCTTCATTTTAAGAGTAAAAAATAAAATAAAAAAAAATAAAAATAAAATCCCGATCACCCCCCCAGAGTAGTACAATTTTACTATGGTGACACAGAACTACTCCGATGAAAGTATGTGAAACAAAAAGTGAAAAATTAAAAAAAAAAAAAAAAAAAAATTGTAAAAAGAAAATTTATATTAAATTAAAAATAAAAAAATAAAAATAAGGTTTAAAATGTACTTTTTTTTTTATAAAACTTACTGGTCACCAGTTAGTGTCCCTGTCCACCTCCACAGTCAGTCACATGACGCCACTGTATGAAAAAAAATATATATTATATATGCTCAGACCTGCCATATGGAGGTGTATAACCAGCAGCGTCTCCGGCTCTCACACCTGCTGTCACAGAGCTAGTAAAAGACCAAATCAGGACGGGGGCGGGCCGCAACGCGTTTCCGAGGCACCACCCCCTTCTTCAGGCAAAAAAACTAAAGAAGGAGGCAGTGCCTCGGAAACACATTGCGACCTGATTTGGTCTCTTGCTAGCTCTGGTGAAAGCAGGTCTGAGAGCTGGAGACGCTGCTGGTTATACACCTCCATATGGCAGGTCTGAGCTTATCCCTGCAGTGGTCTTCTCGTCCCTTGTGATGGCTGACTGCTTGATTGGTGATCCACATCCACCCTGTGTGCAGCTTGCAAGATACTTTAATGTAAGTGTATCTGAATAAAGTGTTACTTGCTTTTACTATCACAGTGACCCAGGAGCCCTCTTTCTGCTGTTTTTGTTTGTCTGAGGGAACTCCCATTTCCTGCTGAGGAACTACTACTACTACTACTACTACTACTACAACATTTTGGGTATATATTGTCTCCCGCCCCCCCGTTACTGATCCCTTATGATCCACTTTATAGCTACCAGTGAGCGCTGACGCACTACCCGACAGTTCTGTGTGATATATTGCTAATAATTCTAACACAAGACCTCCTCCGTAACACTAAACCGATACCTATAGGGGGCTTTTGAAGCGTCGCCTATAGAAAATATAGGGTACTGAAGTTTAACGCCATTTCGTGGGTGCACACAAATTTAACCACTTTAAGACCAGCCTCGTTTTGGATTTTAGGTGTTTACATGTTTAAAACAGTTTTTTTTGCTAGAAAAAAAAAAACTTAGAAAAAAAAACAATATATAATGTTTGGGGGTTCTAACACCCTAGAGAATAAAATGGCGGTCGTTGCAATACTTTTTTTCACACCGTATTTGCGCAGCGGTCTTGCAAGCGCACTTTTTTTGGAAAAAATTCACTTTTTTGAATAAAAAAATAAGACAACAGTAAAGTTAGTCCAATTTTTTTATATATTGTGAAAGATAATGTTACGCCGAGTAAATTGATACCTAACATGTCACGCTTCAAAAATTGCGCCCGCTCGTGGAATGGCATCAAACTTTTACCATCAAAAATCTCCATAGGCGACGTTTAAAAAAAATTCTACTGCTAGCATATTTTGCGTTACGGAGTAGGTCTACGGCTATAATTATTGCTCTCGCTCTACCGATTGCGGCGATACCTCACATGTGTGGTTTGACCACCATTTTCATATGCGGGCGCTACTCACGTATGCGTTCGCTTCTGCGCACGAGTTCGTCGGGACGGGGCGCTTTAAAAAAAATTTTTTTTGTTTTTCTTATTTATTTTTCTTGATTTTATTTATTTTTTTACACAGTTTTTTTAAAAAAAATTAATTGGCTCACTTTTATTCCTATTACAAGGAATGTAAACATTCCTTGTAATAGAAAAAAGCATGACAGGTCCTCTTAAATATGAGATCTGGGGGTCAAAAAGTCCTCAGATCTCATATTTGGACTTCAATGGAAAAAAAAAAATGTCATTTGAAAATTCCTCTTTAAGAGGTATGGGCGGAAGTGAAGTTTTTGACGTCGCTTCCGCCCTCCTATGGTATAGAGATGAGTGGCGGCCATCTTACCATCACTCATCTCTATGCCCAGCAGGAGAAAGGACCCGATCGCCTCCGCCGCTGCCGACGGTTCCGGTAAGCGTCGGAAGGCGCGGGAGAGCGACGGGAGGGGCGCCTCTCCCGCCGCCAACGGTGATCTTGCGGCGAATCCGCCGCGATGACCACCATTATCAGAATGCCGACCGGCGCCTGAAGAGATGGATATCTCGGTTGTGGCAGCAGCTGCTGCCGTTACCGAGATATCCCTCTTCAAAATCAGGATGTATATCGTCGTGCGCCGGTCGGAAAGTGGTTAAAAGGTATCTATTTACTCTCTGCAACCTCGTGTTTTATATTTTAGGGTAATTTATCGCATTTGTTTGCCTTAAGATTACACTACCACTATTTTATTCTCTAGGGCAGTGATGGTGAACCTTGGATACCCCAGATGTTTTGGAACTACATTTCCCATGATGCTCACGCACTCTGCAGTGTAGCCGAGCATCATGGGAAATGTAGTTCCAAAACATCTGGGGTGCCAAGGGTCGCCATCACTGCTCTGCTTTCGGAAAATATATAACGTTTGTGGGTTTTGTGTAATCTTCGGGCCTAAAATTATTTTTTAAACATGTGTGCAAAAAAGGCAAAAACGGCTCTGGCAGCGAAAGGATTAATGGCTGTGTGTTGAGTTATTTTGAGGAGACAGCAAATTGACACTGTTATACAAGCTGTACACTCACTACTTTACATTGTAGCAAAACGTAATGTCTTCAATGTTGGTCGCATGAAAACATATAATAAAATATTTGCAAAAATATGGAGGGGTGTACTCACTTTTGTGAGATACTGTATACATAATAGTTTGTAGATGATATAACTTTCAAATAAACCAAACCAATCAATATACACTTATTGGGATTTTTGTTACCAAAGACATGTAGCAGAATACAATTTGGCCTAAATTTATGCCGAAATTAGATTTTAGTGGATATGTTTGTTTAATGATAGAAATTAGAGAACATTGTTTGTTTCTTTTTAAAAATATTTCAGTCTTTTTTTTTTTTTGTTTACAATCGCAAAAAAATAAATAAAAAAACCCAGGTGAAAAAAAAAGATAATAATGTCATTCGCGTACAGTACTGCATGACTAAGCAATTTCCAGTTAAAGTAGCGCAGTGTTGAATAGGCAAAATGCCCTGGTCATAAATGGGGGTAAAACCTTATAGAGCAGAGGTGGTTAAATGGACATGGCACTGCCAAGGAAACGGGAGAAGGGTCTTACCTGATGCGCACAGCGCCGAGGTGGTGGGTTTGGGACGTCGATTTTATTCCAGCTGTTCTTCTTTATATTGTAAATATACAGCTCATTATACAGAAAGGTCTGAAAGAAATAAAGATAGACAAAAATATTAAAAACAGAATACATTTCCAAACTCCAAAATAAAAAAATACATTGTATTGTAAAAAAACAAAACAAAACAAAAAAACACCACACTAATATATACTGTATTTGCTACACAAACCAATGGGTGGGACCTGTGCCCAGGTACAACCTCTTATTGGGTGGCACTGCCGACCTTATACTGTCCTATGTCTCCACACAGAGCCCGGGACTGTGCGATGAGAAGAAGTAGGATGAATTGTTGGCATTTGTATGGATTTTAGAGGGGGGGGGGGGGGGGGGGGGGGGGGGGGGTTGGGCTTCAACATAGACTAGCATTAGGTTATGGTTTATTTCGATTTTTATCTATTCCCTTTTGAGCAGGGCTTTCTGTATATGACTTCTCTCTGGTCAGTCATTCTTTGCCATCCCTTGCAAGGCCTCCAGAAGTCTTCAGAGATCATGGGGCATAAATAATTTAATTTGGAATGGATTAGGGTGATTAGGCGTGTACCAATTACATTGCACCACTAGAATACAGTACCTTGAAAAAGTATTCATACCCCTTGAAATTTTCCACATTTTGTCATGTTACAACCAAAAACATAAATGGATTTTATGTGATAGACCAACACAAAGTGGCACATAATTGTGAAGTGGAAGGAAAATGATAAATGGTTTTCACCTTTTTTTTTATTACAAATAAATATGTGAAAAGTGTGGCGTGCATTTGTATAGAACCAGCCTGCTAGTTTTGCTTGCGATTATCGGAGAAGACAATGGCTCGGCAGGAGGGATTCCCTTGTTAACACGGTCTGTGTTGATGTGGGAATAGTGCAAATTTATTTTCTGCAACCCGTAGTCGCAGCAAAGAAATTTGCACCATCTGAGGTCTGCCTTAATCCATCAGCGAGACTGGATTGTGCCTTTAAAAGCCTGGGAGGAGTCGGATCCACATGGGTTTGTCATAGGTGAGGAGGCAGATTTACTCATTCCCACCATTGGGGCTGACACTGATCTGCAGATTAGCGCACACAACACACCACAGCCTGCAGGCAATCAGAGCCCATTAAATATTAACAGGGAGCTGACACTCGGAGACCAGTAATGGGCACACAGATTTCTACTGGTTTATGTTTCAGCGCTGGGAGGGGGGGGGGGCGGTATTGACGTCTGGAGGGGGTTTGCTGGGAGTCTCGCAGGATGTGAAATATTCCAGGAACTCAGATCTGTCAATGTCCAGGGCAAAAGAATTACAACATACAGTATATATACACATACATATCAGCATTTTCTAATAATACCCTGTCCTGACAAATGTATTTTCACACATTACAAAATACACGGCGCACTAATTACCCCACACATAGAATATGATGCAGAATTACAGTCACAATTACAATATACTTGGAGCTCAAAAGAAAAATTCCAGGTATGGATATTTTATACTTAGTTATATTGATCCATTGGACCAACTACACTGTCAAAAAAAAAAAAAAAAAAGTATGTGAACCCCTTGGAATGAACTGGTTTTCTACAGTATTTTGCCATAAAATGTGACCTGAGTCACAAGAATAAAACAAACACAATATGCTTAAAGTGGGTTGTAAAGGCAGAAGGTTTTTTTTTTTTATTTTTATTTTTTTTTTATCTTAAAAATTTTTAAGCCTAACTTTGGATCATGGCATACATTAATACCACTGATGATTTTGATAACATTCGCCCCAATAATAAACATATTAGATTGAAAAATAACTTTTATTCTGCTTTGCTGTAACTTTCCCATTTTGCTTGTGGGCATGTGAAGTATTGTCTTCCCGTCCTCGCACATGCGCAGTAGGAAATGATTGCAGCGCTGGAAACTTATGACCTTGCCATCACAACGGGCGGGGCCGTCAGAAGTGCCCGCCCTGTTGTGATGGCAACCCGAGTGGTGGCCATCCACACCGACTCCTGGGAAACAAGACACATCGCTCCCAGGAGACAGTGTGCCGCCGGATATGACGGACATATCCGCGGGTGGCAGAGGCTGGAAACAAGATAGAAAACACTGCTATTCAAGTAACCTCTCATAAAAAAAAAAATAAAAAAAAATTCCATTGCTTGATCTACTGTATATGCTGCAATAATGCTTTCAAGAAATGGTTCTAAAAGTGGGTGTAACTCAGCTTTAGGATGAAAAAGCCTTCTGTGTGCAGCAGCCCCTAATATTTACCTGAGCCCCATATCGATCCAGCAATGTGCACGAGTGCTTCAGCCATCCTGATTGGCTGAGACACAGCAGCGGCGCCATTGGCTCCCGCTGCTGTCAAAGTCAGATAGCCAATGAGGAGAGAGAGGAGGCGGGCCATAGGGAGCTGTGACGCGGTTTGGGAGCCCCCATTGCAAGCTACTTGCTGCAGGGGCACTCGACAGGAGGGAGGGGCCAGTAGCGCCGGCGAGGGACCGGAGAAGTGGCGGATCGGGGAGAGAGAGGGGAGATCAGGAGACCGGACTAAAGTAAAGTAAGTGATCCATGGCTGCAGGAAGAGTCAGGACAGAGCTGCATCAAAACTGGCGCTAAAGCCCACAGGGAAGGGCCAGAGTCCTGGCGCCATTTTAAAACTTGAGTTGGGACAAAAATTGTCAATGATACAATATGACAAAGAATCAAAGTCAGATGTACTGAAATATAGCACACTGGTGCCCCCAAGTGGCCAACCAAAACAAAAAACAGTGAATTGATTTATATTATCAAAGCAGAACTAAAAGCAATTATTTTTTCTTATTTTGGATGGAGTAAGGGAGGGTTATAACCCATGTAAGGTTTTTTTTTTTTTTTTCTTTTTTGGCATCTGTGTCCCATTGCGGTGATTTCCCTTCATTTCCTGTCCTATAGACAAAACAGGAAGCAAGAGGAAATCCCTCCAAAGTGAGGGCATCTCTGGTTGACACCAAAACTATTGCCCCACTGGAAAATTCCCCTCAATTCCTGTTCTGGTGACAACACAAAATTTGGGATTTTCTTTAACTTTCAATGATAAATGTAAACCGGACAAATAGAGGATAAATCTCTCTAATGGAGGCACAAACAGCAAAAAACAAACGAAAAAAACAAACAGGGACTCTAACCCCTCTCTACTCTATCTAAAACAAAGTTTTGCCTTTTCATTTTAACAGCTCCTTATCTTCAAGTTTATCAGGGCATTTTTTACCCACATTTTGGATAATGTAGGAGAGGATTAAAAACGCTGTCAGGTTTTCTTTTCTGGCAATCTTTACCTCATTTGGGAGATTTCCCTTTACTTCCTGTCCTATAGGCTCAACAGGGAAGTGAGAGAAATCCCCTTTTAGACAGTTGTCAGAGTACCAATTGTCCTCATTTGAAGACGTCCTCTCTACTGCTATAACATATTGGATTCCCCATTACTTTCTCTCCCAGAGACAACAGTCACAAGGACAAACAGAGAGAGTGAATCTCCCCAATGGGGACACAGACAGCAATAAAACATGACAGGGGGGGTCAAATTTCTCCATACTTTTGGCTGTGGACAAACTTTTATTTTGTGACACCTTACTCCAAGATCTCGTTCATATGGGCATATCTAAGCATACATCCGAAGGGCCGTGTTTGCCTGCATGTGATGCACAGGTGTTCAGTAAATCCGCATGCGGGCAGTCCCATTCAGGTCTATTGGGATGCAGTAACTGCACGAACACAGGCGCTCGTCCCAATGTGATAGCCGTGCGGGTGCGTGTCCCTGAATGCAAGCAGTGTGCGTTCAGGTGCACATCTGTCAAACTGGGACCAGCGGCTGCGTTTGTGCAGCTGCTGAGTCCAATTAGACCTAAATAGGACTGCCCACACACAGATGCGCGAACACCTGTGCATCCCACGTGGGCAAACGCGTCCCTTTTCAGGGAAGTAAGCTTAGGTTAGATTCACACCATACAGGTGCGACCGTGGATGTTGCGTGTAGGGTAGCCGAATTATTTCAATAGGCTGCCTTACGTGCGAGAAAGACGTAAAATGTAATAAATCAATGACCCTTTTCCTAAAATGCAGCGCACCAACTGCATAGTGCTGCGGCAACACTTATCTTGGAGCACATAAATATGGGTGCGTTAGAATATGCGTAGGGAGGCTATTAATAATTAAAGGCACCACTAAGCATCTGCTAAAGGGCAGCAAGTTTCTGTACGTTGGAAAAGCGCCACATTTTGCGGGCATTGCCAGCATGCAAAAGGGGTGAGCCTAGCTGAAGATATGCCTGTGTGAACGAGGCCTTAAAGGGGTTGTAAAGGTTTGTGTTTTTTCACCTTAATGCATCAAGGTAAAAAAACACCTGTCAGTGAACGCCCCCGCCACCCCCATTTTACTTACCTGAGCCCTCGATCTTGTCCCACAGAGACGTGCCGTCTTTCTGCTAGGAGGTTCTCAGCTGTTGATTGGATAGATTGATAGCAGCGCAGCCATTGGCTCCCACTGCTGTCAATCAAATCCAATGACGCCACCGCCGGGGCCGAGTCCTGCAAGGTAACCCCCCCGGGAGAGCGCTTCTCCTAGGAGGTTATCTGATGCAGGGAGGAGCCGAGAGAGCTTCTGAGGGACCCCAGAAGAGCAGGATCGGGGCCACTCTGTGCAAAACAAGCTGCACAATGGAGGTATGTATGATATGTTTGTTATTTAAAAAAAAATAAAAAAAATAATAAAATAAAAATTAACCTTTAGTGTCACTTTAAACAAATATATGAGTTTAGAACAAAAATCGTTATAATGGAAACCTTGTAACATTGTTGTTTTTGCAAATCCTGTAATCAGGAAGCCTACAAGAAGAGTCAACGTCGCAAAGTATCCATAGAACAATACATACAATCACTAAGCAAACTTTGCACTTCAGACAAGGTCAGCTCATCTAATGTGACCCCCCCCCCCCCCCCCTTTATAAATGCAGCATAAAATAGCCCATGGAAGGAGAAGTAGATAAAATACTCACTTTCTACGATCTCTGTAGTGTGTGTGTGTCACATCATCCTCTTGCCAACAAGATCCCTTGGAATGCTGAGTAGCTCAAATCTCACGGGACAATAGTGCAACACATTGCAGGATCATCTTCTGACGAGATTTGGGCTAACCTACATTCTCCGAGGTCGGGCCAGAAGGATGACGTTATTCTCACCTATGCACTTTGGGAGGAAGCCGGGCAAATATAAGTATATTTCATGATTCCTCCCCTCCCAGGTTTGCTTTTTGTTTTCACTTTCATACAGTTGGGCCTTAAAATAAGCAGACCTTGTCCTCGAGGTGCAACATCAGCATTAGCTCAGACATGATAGGAGTGATAAGTAGGAAGTAAAAGAATACTGTACTTTTTGGCCATTGAAATATTCACCTCCAAAGAGAATCAGCTCTTCCTTGTCAGGGTGGGAGGTGAGTGAGGCATTCAGCCTGTGGGGAGAGGAAGAAGGTGGTAAGTGATGGATTGCTCCATATTACATAGTGTAAAACTAGCACATGGTAATGTACATTTCTAATCTACACTGGAATCTCTCTCTCTCTCTCACACACACACACTCACACTCACTTTATATACTTGTTTCATCATACATGTGGAATTTTTATATTTGCCACATTCAACCAATGGAGGGCGCTGTTTGCCACTGCCAGAACAATAAATAAAACATATGACAGAGGAAGGACCTCTCCTAGCAGACACTTAAAGAGATCCTGACACCTTGCTTTTTCAGGAGAAAGTGACTCAGTCCGTTCAACCATTTGCTGTGGATAAAAAAAGTCCTGCATTAAGTTGGTCATAACAAAAATATGTCTCTGTGAGAGCCAGGAACCACTGTAAATTGCTGGGATAGCAAGCTACAAAGAAAAATCAAGGACCAACCATTCCTCGATTTCCTCTGTAACTAATGAACCTGGAAGCAAGGACGATTTCTGCACTTCCGGTTTTGAAGCGGTCATTTCCAGCCAAAGAAGCAGCTGATCAAGCAATCTGTACTTGATTAGCTACACTGGAGTGTCTAAAAGACCCCTTATGTCTCAATAAAGAGTACCTGTCACCTGCCCAATGTATCACATAGGGGGATTTTTAGCCCCCCTGTAATAACATTAATTTTAAATGAAAAAAAATAAAAATATGAAGTGAATATTTAAAACAAATAAAAATAAATAAAAAAAAGTTGAAGAACCCCTGTCCTCCCTGTGCATGTGCAAACATGAGCGCAGGTACTGCATGGGTATGTAAGCAGCGATTTCACCACACATGTAAAGTGTTGCTGCGAACATCAGAGTGAGAATAATAATTCTAGCGACATTAGTCATGATTAACTCTACATTGATAACCTGTAAAGGTTTTTAAATCATCACCTATGAAAAAATGTTGTTAGGTACTGTAATTCAAATCGGCATTTTCCAGGTGCGCAGTTTTGAGTCTTGACATGTTTGGCATCTATATACTCAATGCAACAGTATTTATTATTTTGCCCAAAAAAAAAAAAAAAAAAATTGAAATTATATTGTGTTTGTCTGCATCAAAATTTATTTTAGGGCATTTTTTCCAGATTTGCGTTTATGACATACAGTGCCTTGAAATGTATTCATAACCCTTTGAACTTTTCAACATTTTGTCATGTTACAACCAAAAATTGAGATTCTATGTGATAGACCAACACAAAGTGACACATACAATATCTCACAAAAGTGAGTACACTTCTCACATTTTTGGAAATATGTATTCTATCTTTTCATGTGACAACAGTGAAGAAATTACACTTTGTTACAATGTAAAGTAGTGAGTGTACAGCTTGTATAACAGTGTAAATTTGCTGTCCCCTCAAAATAACTCAACACACAGCCATTAATGTCTAAAACCGCTGGCAACAAAAAAGTGAGTACAAATTGGGCCCACGGTGTCAATATTTTGTGTGGCCACCATTATTTTCCAGCACTGCCTTAACCCAATAGGTATGGAGTTCACTAGAGCTTCACAGGTTGCCACTGGAGTCCTCTTCCACTCCTCCATGACGACATCACGGAGCTGGTGGATGTTAGAGACCTTGCGCTCCTCCACCTTCCATTTGAAGATGCCCCACAGATGCTCAATAGGGTTTAGGTCTGGAGACATGCTTGGCCAGTCCATCACCTTTACCCTCAGCTTCTTTAGCAAGGCCGTGGTCACCTTGGAGGTGTGTTTGGGGTTGTTATGTTGGAATACTGCCCTGCAGCCCAGTCTCTGAGCACTGGCAGGCTGACCCCCCCCCACCCCTTCAACCTCTGCAGCAATGCTGGCAGCACTCATACATCTATTTCCCAAAGACAACCCCTGGATATGACGCTGAGCATGTGCACTCAACCTCTTTGGTCGACCATGGTGAGGCCTGTTCCGAGTGGAAGCTGTCCTGTTAAACCGCTATATGGTCTTGGCCACCGTGCCGCAGCTCAGTTTCAGGGTCTTGGCAATCTTCTTATAGCCTAGGCCATCTGTATGTAGAACAACAATTATTTTTTTCAGATCCTCAGAGTTATTTGCCATGAGGTGCCATGTTAAACTTCCAGTGACCAGTATGAGAGAGTGAGAGCGATAAAACCAAATTTAACACACCTGCTCCCCATTCACACCTGAAACCTTGTAACACTAACGAGTCACATGACACTGGGGAGGGAAAATGGCTAATTGGGCCCAATTTGGACATTTTCACTTTTGTTGCCAGCAGTTTAGACATTAATGGCTGTGTGTTGAGTTATTTGGGGGGACAGCACATTTACACTGTTATACAAGCTGTACACTCACTACTTTACATTGTAGCAAAGTAATTTCGTCAGTGTTGTCACATGAAAAGATGTGAGGGGTGTACTCACTTTTGTGAGATACAGTATGTGCCATTATGTGTTGGTCCATCACATAGAATCCCAATAAAAGAAACTGCAATTGTGAATTGGAAGGAAAATTATAAATGTTTTTCAAATTTTTTTTTTTTATAAATAAATATCTAAAAAGTGTGAAGTGCATTTGTATTCAGCCCACGCCATCCCCCCCCCCCCCCCCCCCCGGTCAATACTTTGGAGAACGCCTTTAACTGCAATTACAGCTGCAAGCCTTTTTGGGGGATGTCTCTACCAGCTTTGTACCATCTAGAAAGACATTTTTGCCCATTCTTCTTCGCAAAATATCTCAAGCTCTGTAAGATTGGGTGGAGAGCGTCTGAAGAAGCAATTTTCAAATCTTGCCACAGATTCTCAATTGCATTTAGGTCTGGACTTTGACTGGGCCATTCTAACACATGAATATGCTTTGATCTAAACCATTCCATTGTAGCTCTGGCTGTATGTTTGTCCTGCTGGAAGGTGAACCTCCACCCCAGTCTCAAGTCTTTTGCAGACTCTAACAGGGTTTCTTCTAAGATTGCCCTGTATTTGGCTCCATCCATCTTCCCATCAACTCTGACCAGCTTCCTTGTCCCTGCTGAAGAAAAGCATCCCCACAACATGATGCGGACACCACCATGTTTCACAGTGGGGATGGTGTGTTCTGGGTGATGTGTAGTGTTCGTTTTCCGCCACACAGAGTTTTGCTTTTAGGCCAAAAAGTTCAATTTTGGTCTCATCTGACCAGAGCACCTTCTTCCACATGTTTGCTGTGTCCCCCACATGGCTTCACAAACTGCAAACGGGACTTCTTATGGCTTTCTTTTAAAAGTGGCTTTCTTCTTGTCACTCTTCCATAAAGGCCAGATTTGTGTAGTACATGACTAATAAAAGTCCTGTGGACAGATTCTCCCACCTGAGCTGTGGATCTCTGCAGCTCCCCCAGAGTTACCATGGGCCTGTTGACTACTTCTGATTAATGCTCTCCTTGCCCGGCCGGTCAGTTTAGGTGGACGGCCATGTCTTGGTAGGTTTGCAGTTGTGCCATACTCTTTCCATTTTTAAATGAGGAGTTGAACAGTGCTCCGTGAGATGTTCAAAGCTTGGGATATTAATTTATTTTTCTTTTTTTTATAACCTAACCCTGCTTTAAACGTCTCCACAACTTTATCCCTGACCTGTCTGGTGTGTCCTTGGCCTTCACAATGCTGTTTGTTCACTAATGGTTCTTTAAGAAACCTCTGAGGGCTTCACAGAACAATAGGGATCACATTTATCAAAAATTGCATATATATATATATATATATATATATATATATATATATATATATATATATATATATATATATATATATATAAATCACATTTGTTAGGGAGAACAGGGACCACAGAGTTAGGCATTACATTTATCAGCTATCCCATTTATTGGGGGGGGGATCATAGAGATAGGGATTACAATTTTAGGGATCCCATTTATTGGGGGGGGGGGGATCATATAGATAGGGATTACAATTTTAGGGATCCCATTTATTGGGGGGGGGGGGGGGGTTAAATCAAAAAGGGGGGGGGGGGGGGGGGAAATCACATCTATTAGATATCCCATTTTTACCCTGAGTGGCAGGGACGGATTAGTTAGGTTTTCTTTGCCAGCTAGCATGAAGGTGTGCTGAAGGCCTCTTTACACGGTTTTGTATCTTGCCACACCCATGAGCACCTTTCTCCTTGCTGCTGGTCTCAAACTGATCTGAGCACTTTTTTTCTGGAGCAGCAGGCGGGTCCAAACACCCAGGAGAGAATAAGGCTAGCCATACATTATACAACTGTCTTGTGTATATTTTTTTCTTTAGATTTACCAAAACCATATAATATGGAGGTCAAACCTAAACACTTTCAATTGGTATGTAATCAGGCAGGCCCTTGCACTACATAGTTGAAGGTAAATCTAAAAAGGAAATTGAATAAGAAAATTGTATCATGTATGGCCAGCTTAAAAGTCCCAGCGTCCCCTGTTCTTCTATGTCTGAGAGATCCCACCCCTGCAGGATGGGCAACAGGTTGTCTTGCCTTGGGCTGGGTGGAGCACACGCCGTTTCCAACACCTGAGTCTTCTTGGCATCCAGAGACTGGAACTCGGCGATCAAAGCCTCCAGATCCTCCTGGGGGGGGAATACAAAAGAGAAATCCAATTATACAAAATATAAAATCAACAGCTTCTCACATGGAAATACACTGTACACAATTCCTGCCTGTCCTCTAGATCCATTCTAATGTACACAAGAACAAAGTCCCACTTCTGGGCTGCTGTATAACAGACACTCCAAGCTTAACTTACTTAAAGCGGGGTTCCACCCTAAAGTGGAACTTCCACTCATCGGAACCCTCCCCCCCTCCGGTGTCACATTTGGCACCTTTCAGGGGGGGAGGGGGGTGCAGATACCTGTCTAAGACAGGTATTTGCACCCACTTCCGGGCATAGACTCCCACGGGAGTCTATGCCTTTTCCTGTCCCGCCGCGCTGTCTGCTGGGACACACACGGGTCCCAGAGACAGCGCGGAGCATTCCTATTGCATTGCGCGACTCGCGCATGCGCAGTAGGGAACCGGGATGTGAAGCCGCAAGGCTTCAATTCCTGATTCCCATACCTACGATGGGGGCAGCAGCATCCGAGGAACGAGGGACGGTTCGGCCTCGGGTGCCGACATCACTGGACCCTGTGACAGGTGAGTGTCCTTATTTTAAAAGTCAGCAGCTGCAGTATTTGTAGCTGCTGACTTTTAAACCCCCCCCCCCCCCAAAAAAACCTGCATGACAAAGGCATAATGAGCTAGTATGCATTGCATACTAGCTCATTATGAAATACTCACCTTAGATCGAAGCACCCGCAGCGGTCCCAGCACACTGCTTTTCCCAGCGACATGTCTCCCGTCGTTATTTCTGGGTATCGCAAGCTTCGGCGCAGTGATTGGCCAGAGCCACGTAGACGTCACTCCTACGCATGAGCAGGGTATGTAAACTTTTTATCAGGGCCATTTGGGTGATTTCTGTTATCATTATGATTTTAAAAAGGAGCCAAAAAACTATGTGATTATAAATGGATTCATGTGATCACTATCCTTGAATAAAAGACAGTTTTTGGGCATGATTAGTCATGATGCAAATCACTTGTTCAACCACATCCCAAAGGTGCGCTATTGGATGAGATCTGGTGAGTGTCTCTATTGGATGAGATCTGGTGAGTGTGCAGGCCATTGGAGTACAGTGACCTCATTGTCCAGTGGTGAGATGATTTGAGCTTTGTGACACTTTGTGGTACTAAAGGGCCCAAAGTGTGCCAAGAAAATATATTTTCGGACCATTCTCTGTAAACCCGAGAGATGGTTGTGTGTGAAAAATCTCAGTAGATCAGCAGTTTTTGAAATACTCAGACCAGCCCGTCTGGCACCAACAACCATGTCACCTTCAAAGTCACTTAGATCCCCTTTTTTCCCCATTCTGATGCTCGGTTGGAACTTCAGCAAGTCGTCTTCACCACATCTGGATGCCTAAATGCATTGAGTTGCTGCCATGTGATTGGCTGATTAGCTATTTGTGTTATCAAGCAATTGAAAAAAATATACCTAATAAAGTGGCGGCTGATAGAGATAGATATATATATATATATATATATATATATATATCACACACACACTTATTTCCCCAGGTCTCAGCAACCCGGTGACGTTACAGGTTCTCTTCATTCTCTATTGGCGGGTGGATCCTAAAAGGTGCAGACATGGCACCATTATTTGCAGCATTCTCCTGTGAGTCCAGAGTGGGGGCGGAGTCTTGACAACCCAGGCTTGCAGAAGAAAGGAGGGGGTGAAGCCTTGACAACCAAGACTCACAGAAAGTATGGGTTGGAGCCTTGACAACCCAGGCTGGCAGAAAGTGGGGGGGAGGGCGGAGCCTTGACAACCCAGGCTTGCAGAAAGTAGGGATCGGAGCATTGACAACCCAGACTCGCAGAAAGTAGGGATCGGAGCATTGACAACCCAGACTCGCAGAAAGTAGGGATCGGAGCATTGACAACCCAGACTCGCAGAAAGTAGGGATCGGAGCATTGACAACCCAGACTCGCAGAAAGTAGGGATCGGAGCCTTGACAACCCAGACTCGCAGAAAGTAGGGATCGGAGCCTTGACAACCCGGGCTGGCAGAAAGTAGGGATCGGAGCCTTGACAACCCGGGCTGGCAGAAAGTAGGGATCGGAGCCTTGACAACCCGGGCTGGCAGAAAGTAGGGATCGGAGCCTTGACAACCCGGGCTGGCAGAAAGTAGGGATCGGAGCCTTGACAACCCGGGCTGGCAGAAAGTAGGAGCGTGGAGCCTTGACAACCCGGGCTGGC
Organism: Lithobates sylvaticus; assembly: GCA_028564925.1. NCBI lineage: Eukaryota > Metazoa > Chordata > Amphibia > Anura > Ranidae > Lithobates > Lithobates sylvaticus. Next base: position 21,938,337 of record CM053034.1, read on the forward strand.
AGAAAGTAGGAGCGTGGAGCCTTGACAACCCGGGCTGGCAGAAAGTAGGGATCGGAGCCTTGACAACCCGGGCTGGCAGAAAGTAGGGATCGGAGCCTTGACAACCCGGGCTGGCAGAAAGTAGGGATCGGAGCCTTGACAACCCGGGCTGGCAGAAAGTAGGGATCGGAGCCTTGACAACCCGGGCTGGCAGAAAGTAGGGATCGGAGCCTTGACAACCCGGGCTGGCAGAAAGTAGGGATCGGAGCCTTGACAACCCGGGCTGGCAGAAAGTAGGGATCGGAGCCTTGACAACCCGGGCTGGCAGAAAGTAGGGATCGGAGCCTTGACAACCCGGGCTGGCAGAAAGTAGGGATCGGAGCCTTGACAACCCGGGCTGGCAGAAAGTAGGGATCGGAGCCTTGACAACCCGGGCTGGCAGAAAGTAGGGATCGGAGCCTTGACAACCCGGGCTGGCAGAAAGTAGGGATCGGAGCCTTGACAACCCGGGCTGGCAGAAAGTAGGGATCGGAGCCTTGACAACCCGGGCTGGCAGAAAGTAGGGATCGGAGCCTTGACAACCCGGGCTGGCAGAAAGTAGGGATCGGAGCCTTGACAACCCGGGCTGGCAGAAAGTAGGGATCGGAGCCTTGACAACCCGGGCTGGCAGAAAGTAGGGATCGGAGCCTTGACAACCCGGGCTGGCAGAAAGTAGGGATCGGAGCCTTGACAACCCGGGCTGGCAGAAAGTAGGGATCGGAGCCTTGACAACCCGGGCTGGCAGAAAGTAGGGATCGGAGCCTTGACAACCCGGGCTGGCAGAAAGTAGGGATCGGAGCCTTGACAACCCGGGCTGGCAGAAAGTAGGGATCGGAGCCTTGACAACCCGGGCTGGCAGAAAGTAGGGATCGGAGCCTTGACAACCCGGGCTGGCAGAAAGTAGGGATCGGAGCCTTGACAACCCGGGCTGGCAGAAAGTAGGGATCGGAGCCTTGACAACCCGGGCTGGCAGAAAGTAGGGATCGGAGCCTTGACAACCCGGGCTGGCAGAAAGTAGGAGCGTGGAGCCTTGACAACCCGGGCTGGCAGAAAGTAGGGATCGGAGCATTGACAACCCGGCTGGCAGAAACTGGGGGGGGGGGGGGAGCGTGGAGCCTTGACAACCCAGACTCGCAGAAAGTAGGGGTTGGAGCCTTGACAACCCGGGCTTGCAGAAATTAGGGGGGGCGGAGCCTTGACAACCCAGGCTTGCAGAAAGTGGGGATCAGAGCATTGACAACCCAGACCCGCAGAAAGTGGGGATCAGAGCATTGACAACCCAGACCCGCAGAAAGTGGGGGGCGGAGCATTGACAACCCAGCCTCACAGAAAAGTAGGACAGAGCCTTGATAACCCAGGCTCACAGAAAGGGGGGGAGGTTAGGGTCTTGACAACCCAGGCTTGCAGAAAGTGGGGGCAGAGCCTTGAAACCCCCCCAGGCTCACAGGAAGTGGGGGCGGAGCCTTGAAACCCCCCCAGGCTCACAGGAAGTAGGGGCAGAGCCTTGAAACCCCCCCAGGCTCACAGGAAGTAGGGGCAGAGCCTTGAAACCCCCCCAGGCTCACAGGAAGTGGGGGCAGAGCCTTGAAACCCCCCCCAGGCTCACAGGAAGTGGGGGCAGAGCCTTGAAACCCCCCCAGGCTCACAGGAAGTGGGGCGGAGCCTTGACAACCCCCTCAGGCTCACAGGAAGTAAGCTGAAAGAAGCTGGGTGTCAATCAACCATGAAGTGGAGTGGGCTGGGGGATGATGATTGGAGGAGGATGTCAGCTGATTTTTATTTTTTTGCCCATGCTAGAATCAGGCTTTAAAAGGGGAACTCCAGCTTTTCCCATGAATCTGTCAAACAATACAGAAATCCCCTATAAAAAAAACACTCTGTATAAAAAGTTCACATTTCTTTCAGTAATTTGGGTCGAGGATCTGACCGGGGAGGTTCTCCCTCACTTCCCTTTTCCATAGAGGATGAATGAGAACATGCAGGGGTGGGGCTTTATAGGGGTGAGTGATGACATGAGAACCTGCAGTGGATGGCCCCTTTAATCCCCAGGTCCCGCCCCTCACCTCCTCCTTTTTGGACCTCTTAGAGACTTTCTTCTCCATCTTGGCGGCCGTCTTCTCCGCCCCCTTCACCTTCTTCTCCTTCTTCCCTTTCTTCCCCATGGCTGCGCTTCTCCACACCGGGAACAGGGGCCCGGGATGACGTCACCGCAATGCGACCAGAGTCGCCGGGAGATGACGTCATGGCCATGCGGCCGACCGGGTCACATGAGTCCGAGACGCAATCTAACCCCGGCCCCTGTGTACCGTGTATTCTGGAGTATAACGGCATGACAGAGGCCTGTGTACCGTACTGTGTGTAATAGGAGGTCATTGAGCTATGGGGAGCGCCGTGTACTGTATATAATGAAGGGTGAAATTATTTTGCCTTATAAAGTAACCAATTCAGAATAAAAATGTAAATGTCTGGCAAAACGTTTATATATAGATCTAAAAACAAAAATTGTAAATATATTTTTTAGACGTGATCACATCAGTTCTATGCTGCAGGGGGTTTAGAAAGCTGGGGGGTGGAGACTGCAGGGGGCGTGTCAGCAGGAGGCAGAGAAACAGCAGCACACTGGTCTTCCCAGTGAAGATCTGTGTGGGGGAAGGGTTGTGTCACCACAAGTCTGACCAATGGCGTACAGGCGGGCTGAGTAGGGGTGCCACCTTTTCTTCCAGCCAAATCCGAACTCTTGGCCTGGGACATCTTTGGATGCCCTAAGGAGACTAGTAATGCGGTGCGCTTTGCTGACATCATCACTCTGTCCCCACAGTGATGCCAAACCTGCCCCCAGACAGCTGCCCACAGCTCCCTTGTGGCAACAGATTAGTGTGTGACTATCTTGGTTACTTGGGGAGCCACAGCCCAGTCTGAATAATGTGTCCGGGTTTCAGTCCGCTTGAAACCTGGACACATAATTCAAAACCCAAACTGTCTGGGTGAATCCTGGACAGGTGGCAACCCTAGAGCTGAGCTCTCAAATACAATGCAATTGGGATGGATGTGCTCTCATGCCTAGCGTGGTCAGTTTAAAATAATGAAGCAGAGGGACTGGCAGGGTCACCAAGTATTTCACACATAGGAAGCAATACAAAGAGACACAACAGATGCACTCCATTGCTTTTATTCTGTATCAAAAAAAAAAAATGCATGGACAGTATTTAACATGAATTCCAATGGTCCTAGTTCACACCAGTGCAATCATCGAAAATAGAACATGTTGTATTTCTTCTGTATGAAATGAATCTGGAATGCGCCAAAACACATTAAAAACGCCCCAGAATTCACGTTATTAATTGAGATGAAGGAATAAAAGATGGGGAAAATATGGGGTTATTATTGCGTCCACTGATATCAATGCTGGGGGTTATTATTGCGTCCACTGACACCAATGCTAGGGGTTATTATTGCGTCCACTGATATCAATGCTGGGGGTTATTATTGTGTCCACTGACACCAATGCTGGGGGGTTATTATTGTGTCCGCTGACACCAATGCTGGGGGTTATTATTGTGTCCACTGACACCAATGCTGGGGGTTATTATTTCGTCCACTGACACCAATGCTGGGGGTTATTATTGTGTCCACTGACACCAATGCTGGGGTTATTATTGAGTCCACTGACACCAATGGTAGGGGTTAATATTACGTCCACTGACACCAATGCTAGGGGTTATTATTGAGTCCACTGACACCAATGCTGGGGGTTATTATTGAGTCCACTGACACCAATGCTGGGGGGTTATTATTGTGTCCACTGACACCAATGCTGGGGGTTATTATTGAGTCCACTGACACCAATGTTGAGGGTTATTATTGTGTCCACTGACACCAATGCTGGGGGGTTATTATTGTGTCCACTGACACCAATGCTGGGGGTTATTATTGAGTCCACTGACACCAATGTTGAGGGTTATTATTGTGTCCACTGACACCAATGCTGGGGGTTATTATTGAGTCCACTGACACCAATGCTGGGGGTTATTATTGAGTCCACTGACACCAATGCTAGGGGTTATTATTGTGTCCACTGACACCAATGCTAGGGGTTATTATTGTGTCCACTGACACCAATGCAGGGGGTTATTATTGAGTCCACTGACACCAATGCTAGGGGTTATTATTGTGTCCACTGACACCAATGTTGAGGGTTATTATTGTGTCCACTGACACCAATGCTGGGGGTTATTATTGTGTCCACTGACACCAATGCTAGGGGTTATTATTGAGTCCACTGACACCAATGTTGGGGTTATTATTGTGTCCACTGACATCAATGCTGGGGGTTATTATTGTGTCCACTGACACCAATGCTGGGGGTTATTATTGAGTCCACTGACACCAATGCTGAGGGTTATTATTGTGTCCACTGACACCAATGCTGGGGGTTATTATTGAGTCCACTGACACCAATGTTGAGGGTTATTATTGTGTCCACTGACACCAATGCTAGGGGTTATTATTGTGTCCACTGACACCAATGCTGGGGGTTATTATTGAGTCCACTGACACCAATGCTGAGGGTTATTATTGTGTCCACTGACACCAATGTTGAGGGTTATTATTGTGTCCACTGACACCAATGCTAGGGGTTATTATTGTTTCCACTGACACCAATGCTGGGGGTTATTATTGTGTCCACTGACACCAAAGCTGAGGGTTATTATTGTGTCCACTGACACCAATGCTGGGGGGTTATTATTGTGTCCACTGACACCAATGGTAGGGGTTAATATTGCGTCCACTGATACCGATGTTGTTGTTTTTTTATTGCATTAAAATCAATGTTGGGGGTTATTGTGCCAACTAACACCAAAGTTTGGGTATTATTACACTCACTGACACCAATGCTGGGGGTTATTATAGTATCCACTGACACATGGGCGTCCGCATGTAGGACTAAGGGGGGGCAAGTGCCCCCCCTGGAATCAGAGATCGGATCAGGAGTGGTCACCCCCTCTCTCTCTCACCCCTCTGTCTTTTTCACCCCCTCTCTCTCTGTCACCCCCCTCTGTCACACTCCTCTCTGTCACCCCCGTATCTCTCTGTCACCCCCTCTGTCTCTTTCCGTCACCCCCCCCCCGTCTCTCTCTGTCACTCCCCCACATGTATGCAGTTTCTGACAGTCTCTTGGGCCATGTATGCAGTCTCTGGTCATCTCTTGTGCCATGTCCGCAGTCTCTTGAGCCATGTATGCAGTCTCTGACAGTCTCTTGGGCCATGTCCGCAGTCTCTGACAGTCTCTTGGGCCATGTCCGCAGTCTCTGACAGTCTCTTGGGCCATGTCCGCAGTCTCTGACAGTCTCTTGGGCCATGTCCGCAGTCTCTGACAGTCTCTTGGGCCATGTCCGCAGTCTCTGACAGTCTCTTGGGCCATGTCCGCAGTCTCTGACAGTCTCTTGGGCCATGTCCGCAGTCTCTGACAGTCTCTTGGGCCATGTCCGCAGTCTCTGACAGTCTCTTGGGCCATGTCCGCAGTCTCTGACAGTCTCTTGGGCCATGTCTGCAGTCTATGACCGTGATAATGTGATAATGACATTGTAGAAAAGGGTCAGAGCATGGGTGACCTTAAAATTATGCCCCCCCCTGAAAAAAAATTCTGCGGACGCCCATGCACTGACACCAATGTTGGGGGTTATTATTAATGTCACTGACACCAATGCTGGGGATTTTTGTACTCCAACCTCTCTAGTGGGCACTGTGATATGCTGCAGAAAACATGAGCAGGACCTAAATGTATGGGCATTGCGGTGCTCTGCTATTGGGCAGCCCTGTAGAAGCAATGTAGGGTTTTCTATAACTTTCAAGTTGACCTCCACTAGTGTATGGCCACCTTTACACCCCATCGCCCCAATGTCAGTTCATCTCTCTGGTGACCCGAGTAATGATGGGTGACGAGTCCCCCTCCCCCCCAGGGATTGGGATTCTGTCCACCCCAGCAGAGTTTACGCCTGAAGTGTTCAATCCGCGTTCATATAAAAAGTGCGGCTGAGAGCCTCGCAGGGCGGCATGTTGGCTTAGCTGTGCTGATGGTTCAATCAGCGGGGAAATCATTTCTGCAGTGTCAGCAAATCTTCACACATGGGTGACATGGAGAGCTAAAAAACACTGAAGAATTCCGCCATTCTTTGTTATGTCCGGTTATCTTATCTGCATCCTAAAGGGGACTCTACAGTCTTTGTATAGTAATTGGATGTGATTGGCTTAGAGGTCCACTGTAGTGAATATTTTATTCTGGTGACTGTATGAGATCATTGCCTGCAATGATCATGTTCAGTATTGAAGCTCCTTCTAATATTTCACAGGCCTTCATTTATATTTTTCTCCATGCAGGCCAAGCTGTCCAGCAAAAGTGACGGGGTGACAACTCTGCTACATGATTTGACTGTACAGGAAACAGTGTTGTCACCCTCTTACAGGAAGTGTAAAAATAACTGCGTTACTAGCAGGATGCTTCCTCCTTTTTGGAGAGCTCTAGTTTGACTCAACTGTGGGGGGGGGGGGGGGTTGACCTCTGCAGAGGGACTGCTGCTTCCACACGGAATCCTCTGCAGGATGCTGGCAGGGGACAGGCTTTTCTACTAGGGCTGTGGCTGCTTTCTAAAGTAAACAAACTGTAAGGCTAGTATTGCAGTGTGTGAATGTGTGAAAAAACACATGCCTCTCTTGCGGTGTTCTTTGTTATCGGTATCCCAGACGTTGCAAACATTAGCAAGTTTTTTTGCAAGAACCTCGAAGCCCAAAAATGGGCATGAGCTAATTTGCCGCATTTGTCACGGGTAGGGCAGCCCATTGAAGTGAATAGGCTGCCTTACGCATGTAGCGCAACAATGGTAAAAATAAATGTGCGTCATTATGTGAATGGGGCCTGAGACTTTGAACACTGTTTTGTTTTGATGCACCGGGAATGTCTTTAGCTGATTTAATCATTAACCACTTGCTTGCCGGGCACTTTCACCCCATCCCTGCCCAGGCCAATTTTTAGCTTTCAGCGCTGTCACACTTTGAATGACAATTGTGCAGTCAGGCAACACTGTACCCAAATGACATTTTTATCATTTTTTAAATAGAGATTTCTTTTGGTGGTATTTAATCACCACTGTTTTTTTTATTTTTTGCTAAACAAAAAATGATGGGCACTGAAAGGCTGCACTGATAGGCTGCACTGATGGGCACTGATAGGCATTTATGAGGCAGCAATGATGGGCATTGAGCAGGAGGCAATGATGAGTGGCACTGATGGGCACTGATAAGCGTCACTAAAGGGCACTAATAGGCAGCACTGATGGGCACTGAAAGGTGGCACTGATGAAGCAGCACTGGTGGGCATTAATCAGGAGGCACTGATGAGTGCCACTGATGGGCACTGAGGGGTGGCACTGATAGGCAGCACTGATGGGCACTGAATGGTGGCACTGATGAAGCAGCACTGGTGGGCATTAATCAGGAGGCACTGATGAGTGGCACTGGTGGGCACTGATGGGCACTGAAAGGTGGCACTGATGAAGCAGCACTGGTGGGCATTGATCAGGAGGTGTCATTGGTGTCATTGGGAGGAATTTTGTCCCTTTATTGGTGTCATTGGGAGGAATTCTGTCCCTTCATTGGGAGGAATTCTGTCCCTTCATTAGGAGGAATTCTGTCCCTTCATTGGTGTCATTGGGAGGAATTCTGTCCCTTCATTGGTGTCATTGGGAGAAATTCTGCCCCTTCATTGGTGTCATTGGGAGGAATTCTGCCCCTTCATTGGTGTCATTGGAGGGAATTCTGCCCCATCATTGGTGTCAGTGGAAGGAATTCTGCCCCTTCATTGGTGTCAGTGGAGGGAATTCTGCCCCTTCATTGGTGTCAGTGGATGAAAAAAGTGCCCCAAATGCAGCATAAAAGCAAGCAAAGGGCCGCATCTGGCCCTCGGGCCACAATTAGACCAATCCAATAAAGGATATCACCTCAAGACTTTCTGTATTTAGGCTCCATTCACACCTATGCAGTTTGCTTTTGAGCATTTCTGCAGTGTTTTTTGCTGTGCTTTTTGCCTTTTATAATCGTAATTTTGCTGTGATTTGCGTCTTTTATGCTTTTTTTTTATTTATTTTTTGGGCCGAAAAAAAAACGCAAAATGCAAAGCATGGCAAAATCACGGTAAAAAAACACAACATGCTTTTTTCCAGCTTCTCCATTGAGGTCTATTGAACAAAAAAAGCACCGTTTTGCGTTTAGTGCTGGTTCACACCACAAAAACGCACCCCACATCAATTCGGATACGTTTCTGCATGCGCATTTTTAAGGCGTTTTTTGACGCGTTTCGGTGCGTTTCCGGATGCGTTCCAAATGCTTTTTTACCTTTTTCCTGTTTTTTTTTTCACTGTACTGGGGGCCAGTGCATTTATTGAGTTTTTTAAGCGTTCCAGGGCATTCCAGTGCTTTTTTTGATGCGTTTTACCACATTCCAGTACAGTCTGTTGCAGGAAAAATGCAGCATGTTCTACTTTTTTTTTTCTGGAACTGGAACGCACTGGTGTGAACGATGCCATTGGAAACCATATGACCTATTTTCCGTTTTTGATGCAGAGAAAAAACACACCGGACTGCATGCATGTGAACTGGCCTTCAAAAAAGTCCCTGGCCCTTTTCAGAAACGCAGAGGCACAAAAATGCATTGATGTGAATGTGTTCCATAGAAACCCATGTTAAAAATAATGTCCTGCATTTCTGCGAAAAAGCACATTGGTGTGAATAGAGCCTTAGTGTAGAATATAGTCACATGGTCGAAGAGTGCAATTCCTGAAATCTCCCAGAAGAGGGCGGTCTATTCCCAGCTATTCCCCCTTCTATCCCACCGTTCATCCTCCAGGCGCCTTGTGTGATTGTTAGATTCTTTCTAATGCAACTTCCCCGCTAGTATTGCATCATTATCTTATGTGAATGGCTCTTCTGCAATCCTAGACGAGAAAAAGACTCATGAAATTCCGGGCGTGTCCGATCGTATATAATTATGTCTGACGCACACCGCCGTAATTATACATATACATTTTTTGTGTGCCTTTGAAGAAGATGGGTATATGTTAACAATGGAAGGATTCTTTCTGAGTCTAAATTCTGCTTGCAAATCTGAAAACAAAATAATTTTCGTTAGCGGTCGCGGAATATTACTGAAGCGCAATTAGCATTTTAAATCTGCTTCGTGGTTTTCCGCCAGCAGGAAATCCTCCGAAACATATTTCTTTCCTCTAAATTATATCCATTTGTATATGTAAAAGAAATTGTTTCTGGAAGAAGAGCGGAGGTTCATATTTCAGCCTGCATATGTTAAAGTGGACCTGTCATTTACTTTACAAATCTGCCTGAATATATCCCTGGCATGTTACAATAGACACCAACAGTATCATTTTTGAGAAAAGTTCCACCTGTTACCATTAAAAAGCAGTCCCTGAGCTCCAATCAGTGACTTTGCCTTTGGCTAAGATGACGTTGTCACTCTGCTGCAGGCAGGAGGAAGCATTTCCTCAGTCACCCCCCTTCCAGTGATCAGGCCAGTGGCAGCCCGTCCATTAGGGGCGCCCGGATGCCACCCCCTCTCTCCACTTCTCCACTCTACCCTCCTATATGGTAATGGATAGATTCATGCATCCCCTATTCATGTGTCCGGCCCCTTTCAGGGCGCACCGGGCGCATGATTTACAGCAGCGGGATTTTTTTTTTTTTTTTTTTTTAAGCACCTGATTAGAATCAGAGTCTCTAATATCCTTCAAAGTCTGGTGGGCTCAGGACGTAGAGGGTGCCACCCAGGTGTGTTTCAACAGCGAATGCATATTTGTTGTTGAAACACTGATCCTCAATCCGGCCAATCAGAAGCGGGGTGTGAGACACATTTTCCAAAAAAAGAAGACTTCCGATTGGCCGCTGAGGTGGAGGGAGGAAACGCAAGCCGCCGTAATGACCCCGAGAACGAGAAGCCGCAGGAGAACGGCAGGAGAATGGGAGGAGAATGGGAGGCTGCTGGGCCGGGGAAGCCGGTGGTGATGGGGTAAGTGCTACCAACTGACCCGGGGGGGGGGGGGGCTAGGGGTGGCATATTGTTTGGTGCCCCCCTGCAACATTGTAAAAATATGGTCATCTCTGAGCTGGCCTCTCAGTTCAGGAAGTAGATGGTGACCCTGGATGATGTCTGAACAAAGATGGTGCCATCCTTCTGGAAAGAAAAGCAGTTGAAGGCATTGCCAGAGGGAGTCCTGTGATCTCTGTTAGAGGTAATTAATAACTAGAAGGGTCACACTGACACCCGACTCAGCATTTATGGACTTTATAAGTGAACATATATCTGATGCTAATTCTGAATTCAGTCATTTTTGCCACGAACAAGCACCCTTTGGTTACCAGAGTGCACCCAACCGATCATTGGAGGGAGGAGATAGGATGAACAGACGCTTTAATGCCAGCACAGTCCCCTCCCCCTCCACAAGGGGAGCCATTCATTATTTATACTACTGGTTTCATTTACCAGCTGATAAGCCATACGGAGAGTTCCTTTTAAATGCTGCCAGCAGAGTTACCTACATTTATTTTATTTCTTTCTTGAAATAATAGGCTACCCTATGTGTGTAGCACAAAAAAGCGCACACAAAAACGCATGTTCACAAAAACGCTAAGTGTGAACCTAGCTAAGGCTGCATAGACATTATCAATAGTTTTATACATATACTATACAGATCTCTGATTAGAATAATTTGTTACTGTTTTAGATAATTGTTACAAAGAAACAAATTGTATGATAATATGAATCAATAAATAAATGAATGAAGTGCTGCGCTGTCCCTAAATTGTGTCATCAATGTGAATATGTGAAAACATATATAAAAAAACATAAGTAAGATCAAACATAAGTTATAATCTTGACTATTTATCTTTTTTTTTTTAATAAGAAAGACTATTTATCTTTAAATTAACTCTGTGTGTATGTATATATATATATACAGTGCCTTGAAAAATTATTCATACCCCCTTTTCCACATTTTGTTACAACCATAAATATAAATGTTTTTTTGGGGGGGGGGATTTTATGTGATAGACCAACACAAAGTGGCACATAATTGTGAAGTGGAAGGAAAATGATAAATGGTTTTCCACATTTTTTACAAATAAATGTGAAACGTGTGGCGTGCATTTGTATTCAGACCCCTTTACGTTGATACCCCTAACTAGAATATAGTGGAACCAATGACTTTCAAAAGTCACCTAATAACTAGAGTCCACCTGTGTGTACTTTAATCTCAGTATAAATACAGCTGTTCTCTGAAGACCTCAGAGGTTTGTTAGAGAACCTTAGTGCACAAACAGCATCAAGGCCAAGGAACACACCAGACAGGTCAGTGGAGAAGTTTAAAGCAGGGTTAGGTTATTAAAAAATATCCCAAGCTTTGAACATCTCACGGAGCTCTGTTCAATCCATCACCCGAAAATGGAAAGAGTATGGCACAACTGCAAACCTACCAAGACATGGCCGTCCACCTAAACTGATAGGCCAGTCAAGGAGAGCATTCATCAGAGAAGAGCCAAGAGGCCCATGGGAACTCTGGAGGAGCTGCAGAGATCCACAGCTCAGATGGGAGAATCTGTCCACAGGACAACTATTAGTCGTACACTCCACAAATCTGGCCTTTACAGAAGAGTGGCAAGAAGAAAGACATTGTTGTAAGAAAGCCATAAGAAGTCCCGTTTGCAGTTTGTGAGAAGCCATGTGGGGGACACAGCAAACATGTGGAAGAAGGTGCTCTGGTCAGATGAGACCAAAATTTTACTTTTTGGCCTAAAAGAAAAACTCTATTTGTGGCAGAAAACTAACACTGCACATTACCCTAAACACACCATCCCCACCGTGAAACATGGTGGTGGCAGCATCATGTTGTGGGGATGCTTTTCTTCAGCAGGGACATGGAAGCTGGTCAGAGTTAATGGGAAGATGGATGGAGCCAAATACAGCCCAATCTTATGCCGCGTACACATGACCGGACTTTCAGGCAGACTGACCGATCGTGTGTGGGCTAATCCGATCGTTTTTTCGTTAAAAAAAATCAGACGGACCTAGAAATAGAACATGTTTCAAATCTATCCGACTGACTCAATTCCTATCGGGAAAACCGTTCCTCTGTATGCTGGTCCGATGGACCAAATACGACGCAAGGGAAGCTATTGGCTACTGGCTATTGAACTTCCTTTTTATGTGTCATGTTGTGTTGGTCTATCACAAAATAATCCCAATAAAATACATTTACGTTTTTGGTTGTAACAGGACAAAATGTGGAAAATTTCAAGAGGTATGAATACTTTTTCAAGGCACTGTATATATAACCAGTTTTCAAAAAAGTCTCTGTGAATATATAACCAATGTTCAAAAGTCCACCAAAAATATTCCTTCAATCGCAGATAAAGTTCTTGTGTGCAGTGCTCCTTCACCCAGAACGGAATCTTCTTACTTGTGTTTAGTACCAAAAACATTTATCATTACATCTGCTTTAAAAACAACACCGCATTACTGGACACCATGGGGCGGGACGTACTGACGTAGACCGCAGTACGGAGGGAGGGGCCTGACACAGCGTGCGGATGTGTGCGCCGAGCGTGGAGGAGAGGGGAGAGCTGAGACTGCACGGAGAGTGAGAGTCTCCGTGCCTGTCAGCATACCCCCCCGCCGGACCGAAGCCCGCGGGAAGCTGTACCAGCACGGGTGAGCGTGGAGGGCTGCGATACATAGGTAGTGTATCAGGCTGCCCGTCCCGCTTACCGTCATCTTAGCCTCGGCCGAACCTGACCACCGCCTCTCTCCACCCTCCCACTTCATACCCAGAGACGCCAGAGGGTAAGGACCGTAAAGGAAACCCTACGGTGTGAGTATACCCCCCCGGACAAAGATTGACCGAACGGATGGGGTAAGAAAAATTTTCTGTTCCTGATGTATGTCTCATTTACTCCTATCCCCCCTGGATAAAATCTAGACCGGATGGATGGGGTAAGGAAAACGTGCTTTCTCTGATACATGTTTCATCTACTACAAAAAAGCCAGAGGGACATGTTTCTTCTTTATTTATTTTATTTCCCTTCCCATTTTTGAACATCTATGTATCTGCTCATGATCAGTGTATATGATTTGAATTGAATGCTACTAGACACTGGGCGATCCAGGAAATTGGGGATATGGTTTTTCCCTCATTTGGATGTGAATATTGTACCCCAGTGATTAAAGATTTGATCAGATGCCTGCACACATAATATCTATGAAATGGCAGCCCAGGTGAACAGTGTTAAAACGAACTAAGCGTTATTTCGAAACGAAGAGAAGTGAATTTCTTGTATATGGGCCTTACCACAAAAAAACCAGAAGGACACGTTCTTTTTTTTCTTTTTTTTTTTCTTCCCCCTCCTAATATTGAACACCTGAACGTATCTGCACATGATCAGTGTATATGGGCTTTAACCGAACGCTACTAGACACTGGGCGATCCAGGAAATTGGGCGGTATGGTCTTTCCCTCATTTGGATGTGAATATTGTACCCCAGTAATTAAATATTGATTGGATGCTTGCACATATAATATCTATGAACTTGCAGCCCTGGTGAACAGTGATAAATGAATTAAGCGTAATCAAGAAGCGAAGTGAATTGTTTTTCTTGCAGGTTGTGACTCAATCCTATAGCATCCTAAATATTTGACCTGACATCTATATAGAAATACTTCTAATTTACACGAACTGATGAGAAGCATCCATACTGAACTGTGCAAACCCACGTATCAATCCCCATTATTGGTGCTTCTGCTTTCCTTTTTATCTTTGGTGTTATTCTCCTAGTCTTATACTGGTTTTTGTTCTTTGTTTTTTTTTGGCTTTTTATTACTCCCTGCATCGCATACAGGCCTTGAGATATAAAGCCTGTGATTAATATAATCACTACCTCGCCGATTTTTAAGGCTGGAGGGTACAGGAATGGTGATATCCCCAACACACGCCTGTCCCAGTTGACAAAGAAGGAAACCCCTTGCAGCTTATATTACCCCTCCCCTCAATCACATTTTGACTTATTGTTGAATCTGGGGATATAAAAAGCCACTGTAACCACTGTAGGGACCACGTTCCCAAGCTCTTTGTTACGGCGCCTGCATTGGCCCTGGGAGACCTTATAGGAGGAAAAGCCCGATCTCTAAACGGAGACAAAACTACAACAGGGAATAGAGCTGCTCTAACTCCCTGCAATTGAAAACGGGCTGAATCTTCAATCCCCAGAAAAAACGGGCCTGAACGAATGCCCCTCCAGAACTGTTCCAGTAACCCCACGGGCTTTTGGGACCGATACTAAGAGGGGGCAAAAGGAAGCAACCATTGGGGAGAATATCAAAGCCACAGACATTCAAAAAAGGCAAATGTATCTGGAACAGGAGAGAACGGAGGACATTTGAGAAAGAGGAGAGAGGCGGAGAGGGAAGAGAGAATTGAAGCAAAAAGGAGGAAAGAAAAGGGGTGCAGGATAGAGGGGAACTAATAGGCCCTTATCCGCGGCTTTTAAAGACCACAAGCTGGGAAAGAGAATCAGAAAAGCCTGCACAGGAATCATGAGCAAAGCCCCCAAAAAGGGCCTTCCTAAAACCCCTAAAACAACAGGGAGCACTATCAAACAATATATGAAAACAGGGGCAAGCCCACAACCAACGCATACAGACAATCACACAGACCCAATGATGGAACGAAGAAAACCAAAGGATAAGAAAACGGATGGCCAGGCTACCCATTTTACACCTGATCAAACACTGGATCAGGAAGAAGAAGTCAGCAGGATAGATGAACAGGGGGATAGATCCCATCCCCCCACAAAAAATGAGATGGAAGAGATGCTCCAAAAAATGGAGAATTCGATCAAAGGAGACTTTCACCTATTTAGAGAAGACTTAGGGTGTCTTTTGGCGAGAGTCGAATCTTCCGAGAAAAGAGCAGACAAACAGGAACAGGAAATATGCATACTTAAGGACCAGTTACTAACTTTAAAACAAACCCAACGTGATATCCAGTACAAACTCGAAGACGCAGAGAATAGGAACAGGCGACAAAATCTCAGACTTAGGAATGTACCAGAAAAAAGGGGTGAAGATTTAAGGAAGGTATTAACTAGCATAATAAACCCACTTCTCGGTAAAGAAGAAGGGGACTTTCCCAAATTAGAAAGAATTCATAGAGTGGGCAGACTCGTAGAACCCGGACCACACAGATCTCGGGATATTATTGCCCGTTTTCGTTTCTACGAGGACAAAGCCGAAATCTGGGATAAATTGTACGGGAAAACCCCTTTAAAATACGAAGATTCTGAGATCCAAGTCTATGCTGACTTAGCCCCCCAGACGTTGGAGAGGAGAAGACTGCAAAGACCCCTACTCGAGTTAATGCGTGCTGCCAACGTAAAATATTCCTGGGGATTCCCTGCGTGTCTAATTGGCACAAAAGATGGCCGATCGGCCAGATTAAAATTCCCCGAAGAGCTGAGTAACTTTTGCCAAAAACTAGATCTACAAACCCCATCTCTACCGGGCTGGGAAACAGAGGGGGGAAATGGGGGAGAGCGGGGGGGGGCGGGGGAGGAGAGGTGAGATGGTAGAGGCTGGCCGACTTCCTCAGGGGACGGAAGTAAACATCACATAGTCCGCCGCTGACCCCCGGCTCCCTGAACTACTCAGGGGTCGGGTTAATTACAGCTGCCGATCAGAACCCCACCTCACCCGAGGACCAACAGATCGGAGGGAGCCGCAGCAAGATGGCTCCCATCGTTTCTGAGACCCTAGATAGGGCCAGGGAGGGGGGAGGAGGGATGGGAGGGGAGGGTAGAGGAGGGGAGGGGGAGGATGGGAGGGAATTTAGATGTGGGATTAAAGAATTTAGGAAGGGGTGGGATGGAGGAAAGGGAGGGGGGGGGAAAGGGGATACACACTCTCTGCTTCGCTGCAACTCTGCTAATTCACAAACACGACAGACTATTAAAAGAGACTCGATGACTAACATTAAATTAATATCTTATAATGTAAAAGGACTCAACCTACCCAACAAACGTGTTAAAATTTTAAACGAACTTAAAAAATATGGAGCTGATATAGTCTTCCTTCAGGAGACGCATATCACTC
Source organism: Lithobates sylvaticus (assembly GCA_028564925.1). Lineage (NCBI taxonomy): Eukaryota > Metazoa > Chordata > Amphibia > Anura > Ranidae > Lithobates > Lithobates sylvaticus. Next base: position 21,954,556 of record CM053034.1, read on the forward strand.
ATGGGTCCAACATAAAACTTTATTCAAATCACTACCCAACCTGGTTCTATGGGGACACTATACTGAACAGATCCAGGGGGGTGGCCATAGGTTTCTCCAAGGATATTCATTTCAGTTTAGAGAATAGACTAGTAGACCCGGATGGTAGATTCTTGTTCCTCAGAGGCTCCATTGGACAGATAAAATATACATTTGCTAATATATATGCGCCTAATAATAAACCAGTACAATATCTGAGCAGGATTCTAGCTAAACTGCGGGAGTTTAAAAGGGGATATGTGATCCTGATGGGAGATTTAAATTTTCACTTTGATCAAGACCTAGACTCTACGTCCCATGCTCGGGGGAAAAATAATGTAGTAAAACAAATGATTAGACAGAAATTGTACTCTAGTCAACTAGTAGATATCTGGAGGGTCCATCACCCCAATATAAGGGACTACACATTTTTCTCCCCCGTGCATGGGACGTACTCGCGTCTCGACTATATTCTTCTAGACCATGGCCTACTGGACAGAGTACTGGAGACTAAAATAGAGATTATGACATTATCGGACCACGCTCCAGTTTCAATGAAGCTGCATTTCCCAGATTTACAGGCCCCACACAATAACTGGAGACTTAATGAAGAACTTCTAAGGGATAAGGAGATAGTAGCACACATCAAAGCAGAGATAGAACAATACTTTAACAATAACGACAACGGGGAAGTACAGGGATCTTATGTATGGGATGCACATAAAGCATTTATCAGAGGGGTCTTTATTTCAAAAGGAGCCTGGAAGAAAAAAGAACAACGCACAAAAATAGAAGCTATAAAGACAGAAATTGGACAGCTTGAGCAGGAACATAAGCAACAACTGGGACAAAATAAAGACCTACTGCTAAAATTAACCGTTAAGAGAGACAATCTAAGGGAACTATTCGAGCAGGAAGTAAGGCAAACTTTCAACAAAATCTCAAAAGAAAGATACCTATGGGGTGATAAAGTAAGTAAGCACCTGGCCAAAACTCTACAAAAAAAAGAGGCAAGAAATTATATTGAAAAGATAAAAAATAAGGCAGGAGAGATTAAATATCGCTCGGACGACATCGCAGACTCCTTTAGGGAGTACTACGAGGGAGTCTACGCGATAAAGCATAACAACCTGATGAAAGATGAAAAAATAAAGAAAATAGCATCCTTTCTAGAAAAGGCCAACCTGCCTAAACTTCCCCCAGACGACATAGAGATCCTAGAGAAACCAATTTCTGAAGAAGAAGTAAGGAAGGCCTTGTTAAACTCACCGACTGGGAAGAGCCCTGGGCCGGACGGGTTCACCATCTCTTACTATAATATTTTCCAAGAACTACTGATACCCAGACTCTGCTCGTACTTTAATGGACTGGGCTCAAAATTTAAGATGAGCAAAGACTCATTAACGGCCAACATAACGGTCATTTTGAAAGAAGGGAAGGATGGGTCGGCGTGCTCAAGTTACAGACCAATATCGCTACTTAATGTTGATACTAAGCTATATGCCAAAATTCTGGCTACAAGGATCAAGATGTACTTGGGCACGCTGATCCACCCCGACCAGGTAGGTTTCGTGGCCGGAAGGGAGGGTCGGGATAACGCGATTCGAACACTGCTGCTCCTCCAAAGAATTAGGGAGACGGAGTCCCCAGGTCTATTCCTGTCAGTAGACGCGGAGAAAGCGTTTGACAGGGTAGACTGGGGACTCATGTTCCAAACACTTGCCCAATTTGGCTTTGGACCAAAATTTTTACAAAAAATTGAGGTTCTATATGATAATCCCCAAGCAAGGGTTAAAATTAATGGAGTAACATCATCCCGGTTCCGGATGGAAAACGGGACGAGACAGGGTTGTCCGTTGTCCCCCCTTCTTTTTATTTTGACCTTGGAACCTCTCCTGGCCACAATCAGGAAAAAATCGGATATAGAGGGTATAGTCGTGAAAGGGGACGAGCATAAGATAGCCGCTTTTGCGGATGACATATTATTTTACGTAAACAACCCACATAGTACTCTCCCCAGGCTGATTCAAATTTTGAATCAATATGGAGAGATCTCTAATTTCAAAGTAAACAACACTAAATCCTTTATATTGAATATAAATGTTGCCAAAAAAGATAAAGAGAGTCTACAGAAGAAATTTGCTTTCCCCTGGAAAAAACAAATAACGTATTTAGGAATTAACTTAGCGAACTCTTCCAGGGAAATATATAGATTAAACTACATCCCACTACTTGACGAGATTAAAAAAAAAAGCAAAGAGTACTCTACTAGGCCGCTCTCGTGGCTGGGGCGTATTAACACAGTGAAAATGACCTTGTTACCGATAATTACATACAAATTTCAAATGCTCCCAATCCCCCTATCTCAGACGTATCTCAACAAATTAAAATCTATTATCATGAACTTTTTATGGAAAAATAAAAAACATAGAATTGCCCTCCGCATATTGTCCAAGGAAAAGAAAAAAGGGGGCCTAGCGGTCCCTGATGTGGTAAAATATTATTATGCGATAGTCCTATCTAGAGTCCCTGACTGGAGCAAAAATAGCAGCACAAAAAGATGGGTCAATCTGGAAAAAACTCTCTCCAACCCACAACTAGGAAGAGATATTTGGAACCCCTCAAAGTATAGAACACTGAGTGAAGGCACAAATACGTTGACACGAAATACACTGAAAATATGGGATAAAATTCACAAACTCTATAAGATTAAATATAATTCTCCATTAATAGCACTCAAAAATAATGATTATTTCGCACCAGGGAACAAATTAGCGGGAGGGGGATGGATCTTAAATGATAGTGCACAACTCAAGGATATTATATATAAAGGTAAAATTTTGTCACTAAATGAATTGAAAAAAAAAGGGGATTTGTTTGTTGTGAACGAGTGGAGGTATCTCCAGCTGTCCAGTTTCGTTAGAGGTCTACCGCAGCCAATCAGGGCGAGTGAAGGCCTGTCTCGGATGGAACAAATTTTTACTGCACCTGAGACAAAAGGATCTATTGGGAAGATTTATAGGCTTCTGCGGGAGCTGGATGGAGCGGAGGTACCCCCATTCATTCAAAAGTGGGAGGGGGAATTGAACACAAAAATAGACACACTCACATTGGGAAAAATTTTTAATTTAACCTATAGCTCAGCAGTAGACTCGAGGACTATGGAAACTAATTACAAGTGTATATCAAGATGGTACATAACCCCGGCGAAAACATGTCAATTTCAAAAAGGGGGTCCGGCAGAGTGTTGGAGGGGCTGTAGGGATAAGGGGACGATGGCACACCTATGGTGGGAATGCCACAGGATAAAAGCATATTGGAGCAAAATAATCGACTACATTAAGGAGATTACTGGAACACGCCTCGAGAGGGACCCATGGGTGATTTTATTTCATGGTACGAAAGAAGCTGTCAAGTCCTATCAAAGGTCGCTAATCCCACACTTGCTTAATGCTGCAAAACGTCAGATAGCGAGGAATTGGAGGAAACAAGAGGAACCAGCAATCTGGGAGTGGGTAGATATAGTCGAGGACACCCGTCTGATGGAGTCTCTTAGGACCAACATAGAAAAAGTAACAGAAGGAACGATAGAGAAATGGGACAGTTGGAAAAACTTTAAAAAGACGTGGAGTTATGTAGAAGCTCTACGTATATAGGATGAATGGTAGAAGTCCTAAAATCCATAATTTAACAGTACAGAACACCGTTAGCAAATTTTTAGCTAACAGTTGCAGCGAAGCAGAAAGGGGGGGGTGGGTGGGGGTGGGGGGGAGGGATGAAACTTAAAAATGATATCAGTAATGGAAAGGTTTGTGGTGACTGCCGATTAAATGAAGTACAAGTTGTTGAGAAATGCCACAATGATGTAAACATGAAAACGGACGATACGAACAGATAAAGCTGAGTAAGGTCCGCCTGAAAGTTGAACTGAGATGGCAAAAAAAAAAGAAAAAAAAAAAAAAACAACACCGCGTTCTTCATGCGCATCCACCAATGCTATGCTCTCACCACCCGATAATTATGACCCCTATATAGCAATATATTGGTCTATACAGGCATCAAAATAACTCTCCCTCTAATTGGCTGTCCAGACTTCCAGGTCCTCCAGATGATCACCTCTCAATTCGTATTACCTCTGGTTTATCCACTAACCCCCCGAACAGTTCTTACATGGGGTGGCTGCATTTTTTTCTATTTTTCAGGCTTTCTTCCTTTTATTTTCACCTGGTGATCTGGCCAGTAACCAGGGCCGCTGATAAGGCAGTACAGCCGGCCCTCCTGTACCGGGCCCAGGCCCCATCAGTTCAAAAGGGAGACCTGGGCACCTTTCGAGCAGGAGGGCCCGGCTGTATTACCTTATTGCAAACACTGATTCTCTTGTGCCTCCCTCTGCAGTGCTTCCAGCTTCAACTCCTCTTTCTTCTTTCAACTGTGCTGCAGAGGGATCGGCTGTAGCATCTGCACCAGTAGAGGCCCATCCATTAGGGGCGCCTGGGCGCCGCCCCCTCTCTCCAGGCCACTCCATTTATTCAAAGGATAGATTCATGCATAGCATGAATCTATCTACGGCCGCCGCGGCCATCCCCTATTCATGCATCCTTTCAGAGCACCAGGCGCATGAATTACTGCAGCCAGGTTTTTTCTTTAAGCACCTGATTAGAGCCAGAGGCTCTAATAGGCTTCAAAATAGGATGGGCTTGGGTCGCAGAGAATGCGACCGTAGCCCGGCCAGGTGTGTTACAACAGCAAATTAATATTCTCTGCTGAAACACTGATCCTAAATCTGGCCAATCAGAAGAGGGTGTGAGATCCGTTTTCCGATGGGGCGAAGAGAGAAGACTCCCGATTTGCCGTGGAAGGAAACGGAAGCTGCCATCTCCATGATGACCTATGGAGAGCAGGAGAATGGGAGGCCACCGAGCAGGGGAAGCCGCCGGTGATGGGGTAAGTGTTACTGACCAACCGACCAACTGACCGGGGGGGTGGCATACTGTTTGACACACCCCCCAAAAAAGATTTCCACCGCCGACTGCCACTGATCTGCACCCTTATCTCCCTGTTGTCCAGGCCCCCCTGCTCCTTTCCCCCACAACGCTGCCAGCTTCCCTCCTCCCCTCTCCCAAAGGCAGCTGCTGTGGGCACACAGGAGGATGTTTCAGGATGGAGAGCTGGGGGAACAGGGCCAATAAATATGTCATTTACAGGCCCCCTGAATGAACACAATGAGTGATTGGTACCAATCGCTCATGTGTCCATTCATCACTGAAGCAAAGTAAACTGTTTACTATGCTTCAGTTTGTGAATGAACGGGAAGCCTCAGAGCGCTTCCTATTCATTTATCTGTGCAGCTGAGGCTGCAGAGAAAGGGACTGATGAATGTGTGTCCTCAGTGCCTTTCTGAGTCTCAAATGTGAGACATCAGAGGTCTGTTTAGACCCCTGATATTTCACCAAAGCCTCCCCAACAGGATAGTTAAAAAATGTAAATAAATAAATAATACAATTCTTAAAATAAAGTAAAACAAATTTAAATTCCAAAAAATATTTTTAAATAATTAAGGACTTGTTCACATATAAATTCTGCCATGCCTGCGAAGCATAGCATCATGGCTGTGGAATGTGGACACCCCAATCCACTGGCTCTGTTCCTAAAGAGGGTAGTGGTTGGTGGACGGTAAAAGCGTATATATAGTGTGAATGAGTTGATTGTTCATGCTGGAGCCTCCTGTTAGGTAAGCTGTACAGGACCCCGTGATTTCTAACGGCAGCCCTGCCAGTAACGCACTTCCTGTCTCGGGGCAGCTCCACTCTATGGAGGAGTAATGGAGGCACTCTTGGACAGAAGCAATGTCAACTCTATATTGCCAGCTGCATGTTGCTTCAATGTAGATTGTAAGCTCTTATGCCCCGTACACACGGTCGGAAAATCCGACCACAAAATCCATCGGATTTTTTCCGACGGATTTAGTCCGACACTGGTGTTGCATACACACGGTCGGACAAAGTTGTCGGAAAATCCGATCATTCTGAACGTGGTGACGTTTGTTGCCTACGACGGGACTACGTAGAGGCTAGTAGCCAATAGCTTTGGTCTTGTAATGTGATCTGAGCATGCGTGGCACTTTGTCAGTCGGAATTCGCTACACACGATCGGAATTGGTGTGATCGGACTTTGTTGTCGGAAAATTTATAGAGCAGGAGATACAACTTTGTCCGTCGGACAATCCGATGGAAAATGTCCGATGGTGCCTACACACGGTCGGAATTTCCGACAACATTGTCCGATAGGACAGAATCCATCGGAAAATCCGACCGTGTGTATGGGGCTTTAGGAGCAGGGCCCTCTGATTCCTACTGTATTAAAGTATATTGTATTTGTATCTGTCTACCCTCAAGTTGTAAAGCGCTGCGTAAACTGTTGGTGCTATATAAATCCTGTATAATAATAATAATAATAATGTTGCTAATGCAGTGCAAGCATGTGTGGGCCTGACTATAGGTTCAATAGGAGCCTCTGATGACTCCAGAAGCTTCCTTAAGGCCCCTTTCACACCGGGGCGGTGAGCCGCGGTGACGGTAAAGCAGCGCTATATTTAGCGCTGCTTTACCGTCGTTTTCACCGCGGTTTTCGGCCGCTCGCGGTGCGGTTTTACCCCCCGCGAGCGGCCGAAAAAAGGGTTAAACACCCCCCGCAGAGCGCCGCCGTAGCCGCGGTATTGCCGCGGTTTTACCGCGGTCTCCCATTGTAATCAATGGGAAGGAGCGGTATAGGAGCGGTGAACACACCGCTCCTATCCCGCTCCAAAGATGCTGCTAGCAGGACTTTTTTTGTCATCCTGCTAGCGCACCGCTCCAGTGTGAAAGCCCGCCGGCTTTCACACTGGAGTTAAAGGGGCCAGATTTTTTCATGCGGTGAACAGGCGCTATTTTTAGCGCTGCACCGCATGAAAAACGCCCCAGTGTGAAAGGGGCCTAAGAAAGATTGGTGGTATCCAACCGAAACATGTTGATTAAAGCCACACACAATCAGAATATGGCACAAAAAATACCGATTTTAAAGCGATCGTAATATATCTGGTGAGTGCATCGCAGTGGAAGATGCACATGAAGCACATTGTGTTGTTTTTGAAGCAGGTGGAATGATATATATTTTTGGCACTAAACACAAGACTAATGCAGCCAAACACGGGTCAATTTCCGAATGATTTTTCTTTCGTAAATCAGAAATTTCATGCTTTTTGTTATCCGATGGTACCACCATTGATTTCAAAACTTGACCAACCAAGCCTTCAATTTTACTTCATGTTGCTACAGAAAATAATTTTCATGGCTGGGAATCTTCTTTTCTTTCCAGGTCACAGCTCACACGCATTTCTTTTTCAAATTTTTATTCTCCCATCATTGATTATAAATTTGTTTTTCCAAAAATTTCCAACATGCCCGATCACTCAAATTTGATGGCTGCACGGAAATTGGCCATTGCTGCAGACCACCAATGGTTCGAAATTCCAATGAAAATTCTTAGTTACGATTTTCCAAAGAAAATTCATTCGGAATTCAACTCATGTATGGCCAGCTTAAGAAGATTCCGTTCTGGGTGGAGGAGCACTGTATACAAGAACTAGTCACAGCTGAAGGAATATTTTTGGTGGACTTTTGAACATTGGTTATCCATTCTAAGAGACTTTTTTGAACATTGGTTATCCATTCTAAGAGACTTTTTTGACCAGTGGTTATCCATTCTAATGCCGCGTACACACGGAATTCTCGTCGGAAAAAGCTCTGATGGTTTTCCCATCGGAATTCCGACGGAATTTCGCTCAAACTGTCTTGCCTACACACGGTCACACCAAATTCCGACGGTCAATAACACCACGGCATACAACGCTTTCAACAGCACTACAAAAGGGAAGTTTAATGATTACGAGCATGTGTCAAATTGTTTCCGAGCATGCGTCAGAATTTTGCATGTCGGAATTGCCTACACACGATCGGAAAATCCGATAGAAAGGTTTTCCGTCGGAAAAATTAAGAACAGATTCTCAATCCAAAGTCCGTCAGAAATTCCGACAGAAAAAGACCGATGGGCATACACACGGTCGGAAAATCCGATGAAAGGCTCCCATCGGACTGTTTCCATCGGAAATTCCGACCGTGTGTACGCGGCATTAGACTTTTTTGAACATTGGTTATATATTCTAAGAGACTTTTTTGAACATTGGTTATCCATTCTAAGACTTTTTTGAACATTGGTTATATATTCTGAGATTTTTTTGAACATTGGTTATCCATTCTAAGAGACTTTTTTGAACATTGGTTATCCATTCTAAGAGACTTTTTTGAACATTGGTTATCCATTCTAAGAGACTTTTTTGAACATTGGTTATCCATTCTAAGAGACTTTTTTGAACATTGGTTATATAGACACAGAGTTCATTTAAAAGCACTAGTAAAGGTATACACTGATTTTCACTCGTGAACGATCTTATTTATGTTTTTTATATATTTATTTAAGGTTGTTTTCACATATTCACTTGGTTTGATATGATGTAAGGGAAAATACTTTATTTATTTTTTTTTTATTATTTATTCATGTTATCATACATTTTGTATTTCCTTGTAACAATTATCCAAAACAGTAACAAAAAAATCAAAGTAAATCAAAAGTAATCAAAGGTAATCAAAGACCTGATAACTTGTTTGAGTCTCTTTTCTTAAAGACAGGTTTCCTTTAAAGGGAACAATTATGGATACGACGCTTTGGAAGACAAAAATAAATACAAGTAAAGGAAAAGATTAAAAAAAAGAAAGCAACAACTTCTCTAAACCAGCAAATAGTAACAAATACTGTATGAAAATTTCAGCAGCCAACTGGTCCTGGGGGAAGTATTCTCAGGGGACTTCCTTTCCAGTGCTCCCATTGAAGCCAATGGCAGCTACCAGCAGCTTCAACAACACCCCCTTCAGCTGAATACACCGGATAACGCAGAACAGCGATTCAGATCGAGACAGGAAACAAACTTCCTCCTACTATATATAATTCTACACATTGTTGTCACTTGTACTCAACACTTCTGTACAGTGCCTTGTAAAAAGTATTCATACCCCTTGAAATTTTTTACATTTTGTCATGTTACAACCAAAAACATAAATGTATTTAATTGGGATTTTATGTGATAGACCAACACAAAGTGGCACATAATTGTGAAGTGGAAAGAAAATTATAAATGTTTTTTCTATTTTTTTACAACTAAATATCTGAAAAGTGTGCGGAGCATTTGTATTCAGCCTCCTTTACTCTGAGACCCCTAACTAAAATCTAGTGGAACCAACTGCTTTCAGAAGTCACCTAATTAGTAAATAGAGTCCACCTGTGTGTAATGTAATCTCAGTATAAATACAGCTGTTCTATGAAGGCCTCAGAGGTTTGTTAGAGAACCTTAGTGAACAAACAGCATCATGAAGGCCAAGGTACACACCAGACAGGTCAGGGATAAAGTTGTGGAGAAGTTTAAAGCAGGTTTAGGTTATAAAAAAATATCCCAAGCTTTAAACATCAAACGGAGCTCTGTTCAATCCATCATCGGAAAATGGAAAGAGTATGGCACAACCGCAAACCTACCAAGACATGGCAGTCCACCTAAACTGACCGGCCGGGCAAGGAGAGCATTCATCAGAGAAGCAGCCAAGAGGCCCATGGGAACTCTGGAGGAGCTGCAGAGATCCACAGCTCAGGTGGGAGAATCTGTCCACAGGACAACTATTAGTTGTGCACTCCACAAATCTGGCCTTTATGGAAGAGTGGCAAGAAGAAAGACATTGTTGAAAGAAAGCCATAAGAAGTCCCATTTGCAGTTTGCGAGAAGCCATGTGGGGGACACAGCAAACATTTGGAAGAAGGTGCTCTGGTCAGATGAGACCAAAATTGAATTTTGGTCTCAGCAGGGACAGGGTAGCAGGTCAGAGTTGATGGGAAGATGGGTGGAGCCAAATACAGGGCAACCTTAAAAGAAAACCTGTTAGAATCTGCAAAAGACTTCCAGCAGGACAACAAACCTAAACATACAGCCAGAGCTACAATGTAATGGTTTAGATCAAAGCATATTCATGTGTTAGAATGGTCCAGTCAAAGTCCAGACCTAAATCCAATTGAGAATCTGTGGCATGACTTAAAAAAATTGCTGTTCACAGACGCTCTCCATCCAATCTGACAGAGCTTGAGCTATTTTGCAAAGAAGAATAGACAAAAATGTCACTCTCTAGATGTGCAAAGCTGGTAGAGACATCCCCAAAAAGACTTGCAGCTGTAATTGCAGTGAAAGGTGGTTCTACAAAGTATTGACTCCGGGGGGCGCCATACAAATGCACCCCACACTTTTCACATATTTCTTTTTAAAAAAATGTTGAAAACCATTTATCATTTTCCTTCCACTTCACAAATATGTTCCACTTTGAGTTGGTCTATTACATTAAATCCCAATAAAATCCATTTACCTTTTGGGTTGTAGCATGATAAATTGTGGAAAATTTCAAGGGGTATGAATACTTTTTTAAGGCACTGTATGTATAACAACTTCAGAATTGTTATAACTTCGCTAACCTTACTTCTTCTGGAACAGATCTACAGTTATTATCACTAGAGGGATCACCAGCAGGAAGAAGTAGGTCTTGATTCCTCTATATAGACCTTTAAATCACGAGAGGGATCATGGCTATGGGAAGGGGTTAACACTGCAGCACTCCTTTCCAAGGGCTCTTTCCATTACGCAGTGGCGGTTCTGCCATAAAGGCAACTCACGTATGCTCTCCATCCCTGGGATCATGCCGTTTTCTGTTAGTTCTCATTATCTCTATTACTGCTTCTTATCACAGAGCACTAACGCAACAGATTGTGCTGGTCACATGACCCTGCTGTACCATCTACCCCCCTCCAGGCAGTGTCACGACACATACACTAAAAGCGCATCTCCGTCCTTGGAAAGCCTTTCTATAAACCTGCAGCACGAAGCGCCTCGTGCATCAGTCCTGTTGCCAGTTCCTTAAAAAAGATCTTCAGGCTGTATGAAAAAAAAAATCCAAATACTATAGCTGCTGACTTTTAATAAAAGGACACTGACCTGTCCAAGGATCCAGCGCCGTCCTCACTGTGACTGTGGTAGGTGTGAAGAAATGTTGTGAAGAATGCTTTCAAAAATATATATTTTAATTGTTTATTCTTATCAGTTTACAAAATGCAAAGTGAGCAAACAGGAGAGAAAACGAAATAAAATCAATATTTGGTGTGACTACCCTTTTGGCTTCAAACCAGCATTAATTCTTATGCCGCGTAAACACGGTCGTAATTTCCGATGGAAACAGTCCGATGGGAGCTTTTCAACGGATTTTCCGACCGTGTGTATGCCCATCGGTCTTTTTCTGTCGGAATTTCCAACGGACTTTGGATTGAGAACCTGTTCTCAATTTTTCCGACGGAAAACCTTACTATCGGATTTTCCGATCGTGTGTATGCAATTCCGACACGCAAAATTCCGACGCATGCTCGGAAACAATTCGACGCATGCTCGGAAGCATTAAACTTCCCTTTTTGTAGTGCTGTCGAACGTGTTTTATGCCGCTGTGTTACTGACTGTTTGAGCGAAATTCCGTCGGAATTCAGACGGGAAAACCATCAGAGCCTTTTCCGACAAGAATTCCGTGTGTGTACGCGGCATTACACTTGCACACTTTGAACACTTGCATAAAATTTGGGAATTCGTAGGATTAAATTCAGGTGTATGATTAACCAATTATACAAAACAGGTGCTAATGATCATCAATTTCATATGTAGACTGAAACACAGTCATCAATTGATACAGAAACAGCTGTGTAGGAGGCTTAAAACTGGGTGAGGAACAGCCAAACTCTGCTACTAAGGTGGTGTTGTGGAAGACAGTTTCATGTCACAGGTCATACACCATGGCGAGACTGAGCACAGCACCAAGACACAAGGTAGTTATACTGTACCAGCAAGGTCTTTCCCAGGCAAAGATTTCTAAGCAGACTTGGGTTTCAAAATGTGCTGTTTAAACTCTTTTGAAGAAGCACAAAGAAACGGGAAAGGTTGAGGACTGTAGACACAGTGGTCGGCCAAAGAAACTTAATGCAGTAGATGAAGGACACATCATGCTTACCTCCCTTCAACATTGGAAGACACCCAGCAGTGTCATCAGCACAGAACTGGGTGAAACCAGTGGGACCCAGGTACACTCATTTACTGTCCGGAGAAGTGTGGGCAGAAGTGGTCTTCATGGAAGAATTGTAGCCAAAAAGCTATACCTCCAATGTGGAAACAAGGCTAAGCAACTCAACCATGCAGGAAAACATAGGAACTGGGGTGCAGAAAAATGGCAGCAGGTGCTCTGGACTGATGAGTCACAATGTGAAATATTTGGCTGTAGCAGGAGGCAGTTTGTTGGTGAAGAGAGGTACAATAATGAGTGTCTGCAGGCAACTATGAAGCATGGTGGAGGTTCCTTGCAAGTTTGAGACTGCATTTCTGCAAACGAAGTTGGAGATTTGGTCAGGATCAATGGTGTGAGAATTACAGGCAGATATTAATACATCATGCCACACGGCCCAAACATTCTAAAAAAAAATTTCTAACATCCTAGAGAAGAAAATGGCGGTCATTGCAATACTTTCTGCCACACCGTATTTGCGCAGCGGTCTTACACTTTTTTTTTATAAAATTTTTTTGATTAAAAAATAAGACAAGAGTAAAGTTAGCCCAATTTTTTTATATCATGAAAGATAATGTTACGCCAAGTTAATTGATACCCAACATGTCACTTCTGCTCGTTGCCTTCAATGACCAGTCTAGGGGTTTTGTTTTTGGAGAACATTGATAGGGATTTAGTGGGATATTCCAAGAAATAGTTTAATTCACAAAAGTAGTAGTAGTACTCTTTGTTGTCGGTACTCACAAAATGTCCAAGGACAGCTGGTATCCTCCTTCAATAGACAGCCCCTGCAGCCAGCTCTTTGTAAAACCATGGTCACTTTCTCAACTTCAGGACACATGGCAGAGAGTGCTCCCTCCCAGACTGGAACTCTCCTCTCCAGTAAGGACCTCATCCTCTGTGTCCAAAAAAAACACCCTTTCCTAGCATGCTTCAGGGCCACCTTCTCTGGGATTGGTTGGAGTGGATGAGGCTCTTTATCTTCTCATATGGTAAAGCTGCCCATTCCTCTTGGCAAAAAGCCTCTAGTTCCTGTAAATTCTTGCGCTGTCTTGCATGAACTGCACGATTTGAGATCTCCCCAGAGTGGCTCAATGATATTGAGGTCAGGAGACTGAGATAGCCACTCCAGATCCTTCACTTTATTCTGCTGTAGCCAATGACAGGTCGACTTGGCCTTGTGTTTTGGACCATTGTCATGTTGGAATGTCCAAGTACGCCCCATGCGCAGCTTCCTGGCTGATGAATGCAAATGTTCCTCCAGTATTTTTTGATAACATACTGCATTCATCTTGCCGTCAATTTTGACCAAATTTCCTGTGCCTTTTTGTATCTCCCACATCCCCAAAACATCAGCGATCCACCTCTGTACCTTTCATCATAGGCCTTGTTGACTCCTCTCCAAATATAGCGATTATGGTTGTGGCCAAAAAGCTAAATTTTGGTCTCCTCACTCCAAATGATTTTGTGCCAGAAGGTTTGAGGCTTGTCTCTGTGTTGTGTGGCATTTGCACATCGATTTTGAGCCGCTGCGCGCCCCCCGGGGCGCGCATCGCGGCGATCGTTGTTGCGGGGTGTCAGTCTGACACCCCGCAACTACAATCTTGGTAAAGAGTCTCCGAGACTCCCACGTCATTTTGATTTCGATCTATGATCTAGGAAGACTGGAGCAACGTCATGGCGTCACTTCCAGTCTAGGGCGGAAGTAATATCATTTTTTTCTATTTCTGCTCTCAAAGGTAGAGGAGAGATTTGGGGTCTCTCCATAAAGAAGACCTGTCATCCCTTATCTTTATTAGAAGGGATGTTTACATTCCTTGTAATAGCAATAAAAGTGATAAAATAAAAATTCAATAATATATATATTTTTTTCTTTAAAGTGTTTGCATACAGAAGCAAATGCATACATAAGTCACGCATGCACATGTGAACAGTGTTCGCACAACACAAGTGAGGTATCGTTGTGAACATTAGAACAAGAGCAATAATTTTAGCTCTAGTTCTCCTCTGTAACTCTAAAGTGGTAACCTGTAAAAATGTTTAAAGCGTTGCCTATGGAGATTTTTAAGTATCGAAGTTTGTCACCAGTCTGCAAGCATGCGCAATTTTAAAGCGTGACATGTTTGGTATATATTTACTTGGCAAAAGAATCCTTTTTATATTTTACAAAAAAATTGGGTTATATATTGTGTGTTTCATGAATTTTATTGCAAAAAAAAAAGATTTTTTTCTGAAAAACAATTGCGTTTTGAAAAAACGCTTTGCAAATGCAATGTGGTCCCTGCAAAAAAGCGTGTGGTAAAAAAATAAATAAAAGGGGGTATATGTGTTTTGAGGGTTCAAAGTAATTTTTAAAGCAAAAAAAAAAAAAAATACAGATTTTGACTTCTAAGCAAAGTGCCAGAAAAGGCTTGGTCCTTCAGTGGAGATAATTGTCTTCTCTTTCAGCCTGGGGGTGGTGATGTATAAAAATCGCTACAGGAATTCCCGCCAGCAAAAGATTGAGAGCAGGTTCTCAATTTTTCGGTCGGAAAAAGTTTCGATCGGAAATTCCGATCGTCTGTACCAATTCCGGCCGCGCAAAATTCCTACGCATGGTCGCAAACAATTCGACGCATGCTCGGAAGCATTGAACTTCATTTTCTCGGCTCGTCGTAGTGTTGTACGTCACCGCGTTCTTGGTGGTCGAAAGTTCAGCAAACTTTTGTGTGACCGTTTGTATGCAAGCCAAGCTGGAGCGGAATTCCATTGGAAAAACCATTCAAGATTTTTCAGACGGAAAATCCGCTCGTGTGTACGGGGCATTACACCATGGTATAAGCTGAGCTGTAAAACAGTGTGCGGCCACATGTGGGGGGCAGCAAAAGAAACAAGGTGGTGGTGGGTTATGTAGGTGAAATTCTCCCCAGATTTGAACAGCTACTCAGAAATTAAGATATATATATATATTTTTTTTATTATTTATTTTATTTTATCAAAATGCCAACATACAAAAAGAAAACGAAATCCACTTCCGAATACAATTTTACATGTAAAATTACTACATGTACATTTTAAATGAAGATATTATTATTTTATAGGATTTATATAGTGCCAACAGCTTGCATAGAGCTTTACAATATAAAGGGGGACAGTACAGTTACAATACAGAAGGAATAAGAAGCAGTTTTATATTACTTTCGCTTTAATTGTCTCATTGAAACACGTCCCCTGAATGTATTCCACACTATTGAAGAACTGCAGCTCATTGGCCTTATACTGACACCACCTTTAATAAAACACAATTTAATGGTCGATCATGGAGGGAGACACACCCCCCGTCTTCCACCAATCAGGGAGCTCCATTAATCCAGAAAGCGTCAGAGGAGAATAATAGAAATTTCTCTGTCTGCAGTCTCTGCTCATTGACTATTCATGTGGAATGGTCTTCTGCCTGAGTGGATAGCGCCTTCCACAGACCAAGCACTGCACAACAGCTGCTCTACTACAACTCCCATGATGCTCAGCACATGACCCCTCTAATCTTGTCCATGCTGTGAATTTTTGTGCATTTTTTTCTTTAAGTGGACCAGTTAGTAACTTTAAAAGTCTCCATAAATAAATTACTGACAAGTCACAATAAACAGCAACAGTCTATTTTTTTTAAAACGTTCTACCTTTTATCATTAAAAAGACATCCTTGATCTCCAGTGCATTGACTTTATCTAGACTGAGATGATGTCATCGGTCTGCTGCAGGCAGGAAGAAGCATTTCTTCAGTCTCTCTTCCCCCAGTGATCAGTCTGCTGCAGGCAGAAGGAAGCATTTCCTCAGTCTATCCTCCCACACTGATTAGTCTGCTGCAGGCAGGAGGAAGCATTTCCTCGGTCTCTCCTCCCCCAGTGATCAGTCTGCTGCAAGCTGAATTAAAGAGGAGGTTCAAACAAAAATTGAACCTACGCTTTTCGGAACCCTTCCCCCCTCCAGTGTCACATTTGGCACCTTTCAGGGGGGAGGGGGTGCAGATACCTGTCTAAGACAGGTATTTGCACCCACTTCCGGGCATAGACCCCCACGGGTGCTCTATTATTACTCTAACCAAGGGGCAGATCTGTTATAGCATGTAAGCAAGGGGCAGGTCTATTATTATATCGTGTAAGGGGCGGATGGCTATAGAAGAGGGCGAATGTTAAATTAATGGGCAGAGCTCGATATATAACAATAATAATAAATGTGCCCCTTGGTTACAGTAATATTAGACCCGCCCCTTAGTTACACGATAGACTCTCCTTGCAGAGTAGCACGAGCACCGCCTCGTACAATTACATTTTAACTGCGCCTGCGCGGTGTAGAGTTCACTCAGAGCTGTTTAAGTTCGCAAATTTTCGTAAGCTCCGTAGTCCTTCGTACTGTGCAAGCACTGCACCTGTGCAGTACAGGGGGTCCTTATCCGGCGGGGGAACTTTTTCGGCAGGACACTGAATTACACTACTGCCATCTAGTGGCGGTAGATGTAATTGCGGTAACGCCGCCCAAGTAATGGGAACTGCATTACCACGAGGGGAAAAGTAATCAGTTAGATTACTCATTACCCTCTAAAGTAACTGCGTTAAGTAACTCTGTTTATTTTAACTCGGTTACTTACATCACTGATACACAGTGGAAAATCATCAGTTTCTGCATTTTTTTATGTTTCAGAGAAATGCATAGGAGAGCCCAACTGGCATTGTTCAGTGGAGATTCTGGTGAGTCACACAGACGCCTCCAGCCAGACTGCAGTTACCTGTTCAACGTTGTGCGCAAGTAGGTCAGGTGTTAATCTGCTGCTTCAGCCGCCCAGATTGTAATAAAAACTCCTATTTGTCTCTGGTGATCAGCATGATACAACCCATCCTGCGTCTTCTCATCACGTCTGCCCTTTTTCACATTGTCCTGCAACTTGCATAATATCTGTTCTTTGCTACACACTATTATTTTTCGGTATCAAATCCTTTTTTATTAATTAATTAATAATCAAAATTTTATAAACCTAAAACATTTCAAAACACGATGTAGCAATATGGACTACAATTGTAAAGCACCGTACCCTCTGGTGTTTCAAAGCATTGCCTGTCCCTATAGTGATCAGTGTATCAGGTGACATCATATCTGTGTGCCAAACAAAAGGGATTGTGGGATAAGTAGTTCTCCAATTCCATAATTGCTTTCAATGAGTATGTGCCTGGACTACATATCCCAGGGATCTTTGCTGCCATTAGGAGGATTGCTGGGAGTAGCTATAAAAGAAGCAAAAGCCAAGACGGACCTCTCCGTGCATGGAGAGAGAGGTCACGGCCTACCACGTGGAGTACCACCTTACAACCCATCCCCGAGGTGCCTAGCGGTGCCGTTTGACGTTGGACATCCATCCAGCACCGCTCCGGTCGCTTGCCAGTCGGTGTACTAATCTTCACATCGGGAGATTGAGATGTCGGATCCGTTGCACGAGTGTCGCTACACAAGTTACCGTCCGGAAGACATCGTACTGGTCTGGTCGTTAGTGAGAGGGCAGTCCCCCAACCTTTACCCATTGACACAGTTTCACTGGGACACTTTGCACAGACATCTTTACCCTAGGAATACCTTACTGAATCTATTTGAACACTGTGCTTAGACATCTTTAGCCTTCCTCACTACAAGAAATCTATTGCTTCCTATTACACCTAATTGGATTACAGTTAACGAGCTCCTACGTACCGGTGAAGACCATCAGATCTGCAACGGGGACATTGATGCTAGTGCTGATACAAGGGCTATTCTATTATTGTTACTAGACATACACTCTCTCCTTGGGATAGCAGCTGGCCAGGTTCCATCCTCTGCAGAGTGTCAGTATAATCTGCTAGCATAAATCATCCTTTAAGGGGGTAGCATTATTTCTTTAAGGAAGTGTGTATATCATATTGTCATTTGGTAATATTTGCCTTGTGTCTTTCGGAGGAATTACTTTGCTGAGTTGGCGCTGTTGCCTAGAACTCAGCAGATCTATTACCTCCTTTTTGTGACAACATCTCCTTTAATTAGTTCAAGTAAATATTCTCACAACATAAATACACAGAGTTGTCTGATTTATTACTCTACAGTGATACAAGGATGTCTGAACCCAGAGTGACAGGTGGGTTGGAATGTTCACCAGGTCATGGCCGTGCAGATGAGCAGGCAATTCCATACAGTCCCTTAGTGGGTTGTGCTACATTTGGGGGCTCGTCCGGGATGCTATCTATAGCTGTCCCTAGCCGGACTGGAGCCGAAATCTGCGCGGGAGGCCGCCTCAATGACCGTGGTTGCTTGGGGCAGAAGTCATGGGACACCAACAGACAAAAGCATCGTTCTAGAGATCTCTGGAAATGAGCACACCAAATGAGAGATCCGAAGGTGGCTAAGAGCTCTGGCACCAGGACACCGGGCCTACCTGGTGGAAACAGAAGCCTCAGAGGAGTTAGATCAGATCAGGGCACTGATAGAATGGCAGGAGGAGGTGCAACTGATCCTCAAAAGTTTAAGGGGGTCACTTCTTGGCCTCGCCCAACTACCGACACTGAATTGAGGTCGTTCTTGGGTTTCTGCTCGTACTATAGAGAGATTTGTGAAGTTCTCTGATGTGGACGTGGAGGATCACAGATGTTTTCTCATGGATGGAATAGTGCTTTTGGAGATAATTTGCACATCACTGAGCATTTTTTTAATCATTTGTTCATTTGTTTGACGAAGATTATGCTAGCGCTGTATCTATAGTGATTTATATTATTATTATGCATGTATATATATTCGCTATTTTCTTCCTGATTCTGCTCCTGGCCAATCAGCAAGTGGGTCCTGAGGCCCGTCACCTGATTGGCTGAGAGGAGAACCGATCCTATTGACCACGAGGAGGAGGAGGGAGGAGATGCAGAGGAAGCCGCTGAAGCCAAGGAGGAGGAAGCGCCGCCCGGAGGAAGCTCTACCCGCAACCTAGATGGGGTAAGTGCAGGGCTGGTGACCGACCGGGGGAAGTGGTGGGGGTGCCTGTGACTTGACTGACTGGGGGGGTGGATTGTTTGCTTCCCCCCCAAAAAAATATGCCACCAGCCTCCACTAGCATATACAGTATGTAGCTCTGATATATACCGCATTGCTGTACAGAGAACACCATTACCATCAGTCTCTGCACCAGAGGAGCTTACACTCCAATGCCCCCCACAGTCACACACTATATTATTATTATATATTTATATATCTGTGACATATACGACAGTGCTGTACAGAGAACACTGAGTCAGTCACATAAATCTCTGCACCAAAGGAGCTTACAATCTAACATCCCCCACAGTCCCACATTGTCCTGTAGTCAGCTGTATGACACCATTGCTGAGTGTGAATGTGAGTGATGGCTCTGATGTTGCACAGACCGCTCTTATATAAGACATTTTACAGAATAGGGCCTAACGGTCTATACACTAAAAAGACATCTATACAATTCTATAAACATGGCCCTTGTTTAACAAGCATTCACCACACCCTGTCTCCACCTGTAAGCTCACCGATTACTCCATCTAGCCATATAATGTTGGTGGGATTAAGTCAAGTATTTTAAAAGCGGTGTAATTTAAGTATTAGGCGACAAGACTCAAATATGTTACCGCAGGGTGTATTTCCTGAGCTTGACACAGCTACCAATAAGTTTAATGGCTGTTTAATGGATTTAATGAGGTAATATACAGTATTTACCTCTTAAGGGGGAGAGGGAAAGACACAAGGGTGTGATCAGCAAGAAAGATTTGTGACAGCTGAAGATAATGGGGCAAAAAAAATGCCAGTGGGCAAAAAAAATCACTGGGTCAATGAGCGTAAAAAAAATTATAAAAAAAATAAAAAGCTTTGGCTGCAATATTCCCCTCCTGTCCAGAGCTGTCCCTCTGCATACTCATCACTCCCTATACAAGCACTGAATCTCTTCTGGGATGAGTGATGCCCAGTGCCATCCAACTCACTTCCTGTGAGCCCAAGCTGTCATGGACACACCCCCTGGAGGTGTGTCATCATGTTGACTTGAGCTCACTGTGCTCCTGGACAGGGCACACAGCACTCCTGGTGAACACCTCATTGCTGTCATATAATAACCTCTCACTGCTACCCCCAGTGAAGAAGGGCTTGTGAAATCACAGGACTGACAAGAAGACTACAGGGATAAAAGTATGTATATTAAGCGCAGGGGGCAATGCTTCAGGGAAGAAACCATCAGCAATAAAGTAAAGTAGACTGGTTTCAATGCCCTGTATGGACAAGCACAAGTTCACTTTAAAGTCTGTGCCCAGTCAAAAAAAAAAATCACATTTTGAATGGAGCAGGGGATGGTTAGAACCTCTGTTGGTTCCTTTGGGGAGATTTTCCTTAATTTCCTGTCCCGGGGATACAACAGTAAGTGACAGTAAATCTTTCCAAAGTAAGAGGAACAGGTGTCCCCATTGGAAGATTTCCGCTCACCTCCTGCTCCTGTGACACTTTCTGTTTCAGTGATAATGGTCACCAGGACAAATAGAGTGGGTGACCCTCTCCACTGGGGACATAGCCAATGACAAAAACCCTACAGGGGGGTCTAATGTTTCCTTACTCCATCCAAACCCAAAGGAAAAAGTTTTGCACTTAGTTCTACTTTAATTCCCAAAGGTAAAACAAATCTTAAGCCCCATACACACGGTCGGACTTTTTCATAAAGAACGAGCACAATATGTGGCCCCAAAGAAGAAGGGGTACTGACCCAGGTGTCTAAAGCCTTTTCAACCAATTATTTTGAAATGTTATTAGCCCCCTCCCGCTGGACAGCTTGGTCTGCATGCAATGGGGAGAAGAATAAAGGTGAAATAAAAAGAGAAACGGAATCCATATCATGAATATTTATTCTGTATATAGCGACATGTGACGCAGTGCTTTACATACTGTACATTCAAATTCGTCCCTGCATACAGAAGCTTACAATCTAATGTCCCTATCTCATACACATACTGTACACATACCAGGGACGATAAAGACAGGAGCCAATCAATCTACCAGCATGACTATGGATCATGGGAGGAAACTCACACAAGCACGGAGAGAACATGCAAACTCCATGCAGACGGCGTCCTGGCTGGACTTTGAACCTGGGACCCCAGTTCTGTAAGGTGAAAGCACTGAATGATATTATTACATGTATTAATCACATACATATTGTTCACAAAGCCACCCCTAGCTTGTTTTTCAATGCCAGCAGCCTGGTTATCCCAGAGAAAAGTGACATTATGATGATACCAGTGCACATGAGCCAGACAGATGCCGGGATTTGGCGGGGGGATATATGGAACGTGTTATCCTGATGGAATTTATTCTTGTTTACTTGAATTTCCAGTTCCAACTAGTCAGAAATCCATCCTCTGCTCCAGAGACATGATTTCCTTCTATGGAGAGCAAAGCAGCCTCAATCACAACCTTCCTGAAGATCATAGAGTTCTGGGGCGCAATATGCAGCCCCGGGGGGCCACATATGGCCCTTTGATATGTATTGTATAGCCCTTAGGGTCTTTAAAGATTTGTGTTCTGGTGCTTACTTGAAGTATAACTAAAGGCAAAATTTATATATTTTTTAGATAGAATTAAAAGGGTTTATAAAACCAGTCAGTTTTCATTCCTGTCTATGCCCCCATTAGGGAGAGTCACCCTCTCTATTTTGTCCTGTTTACTATTATCATTGAAAGTGAAAGTAAAAGAAAATCCCAAATTTTGGGTTGTCCCCAGAAAAGTAAGACAGAGGATATCTTCCGATGGGGACACTAGTTCTGGTGACCTGGGGGTCACCAAGGAATTCCATTAATTTGCAGAGATTTCCTCTCACTTCCTGTTTTGGCTATGGGACAGAAAGTGAATGGAAATCTCCCCAATAGGACACAGGTGGCGAAAAAAATCGGACTTGGGTTATAACCCTCCCTTACTTTATCCAAAATAAAAAAAATAGAAAATTGTATCATACTTACCGTAATTTTCCTTTCCTAGTGCCTATCTATGGCAGCATACCTGTAAAAAGCTCCCCCCCGGACTCCTCCCCTTAGGATCGTGAATATTATAAAAGTAAGCCAATACCCCCCACATCATTCTCTGTTATACTGAATACCAAGGGAGGGAATGTATGCTGCCATGGATTGGCACCAGGAAAGGAAATTTACGGTAAGTATGATACAATTTTCAGTTTTCCTGGTGCCTCCATGGCAGCATACCTGTGATAAATAATTAGCTGAAAAACTGGGTGTGTAATGCTCTTAAAGAATTTAAGTAAACGCAAAAGCTGATTCAATTGCCCTTCTCCCAAACTCCACCGAAGTGAGTGCTCCTGGATCAATTCTATAGTGTCGCATGAACGTGTTCGGAGAAGACCAAGTAGCCGCTCTGCAAATTGTTTCCAGTGACACATTTACCCTCGCTGCCCAGGACGAGGAAACTGCCCTGGTTGAGTGAGCCTTGACCGACAGAGGATCCATCCCCTTAGCCCTATATGATCTTTGGATTAATTTACAAATCCACAAGGCAATTGTTCTTGAGGTTGCTACCTTCCCTTTATAAATTTCCCCAAGAGAGTACGAATAATCTACTTGAATTCCTGAAAGAAGCTGTAGCTTGCAGGTAACATCTTAGCACTTGTCCAATTCATGCAAGGACCCTGACTCTGGGAAGGTAGGTAGTGCCCAGGGCTCTGAGAGAGCGAACCAAGAAGAAAACCTTTGGAACAAATCCTTGAACGGTCCACAGTTCCACTCTATCTGGGAAGAATGAAATATGTTCGTCCTCTGCCCCTAAGGCTTGAAGTTCTGAGGCCCTTTTACCGGACATAACAGCAATCAAGAAAGCTGTCTTGAGGGTCAGGTTCCACAAAGAAGAGGATTCCGATGGGGCAAAAGGATGAGCCGTTAGAATGTCCAAGATAAAGGATAGATTCTAGGCAGGGAATTCTCGCTTCACTGGCGGCCACATTTTCTTGACTACCCTGAAGAATTGGATTATAAGCATATCTTCTGCCCATCTCTTTGTGTAGCAGCTGAAATCGCTGCCACTTGGACTTTTAAGGAACTTAATCCAAGACCGAGGTTTAGACCTGCCTGCAAGAAATCCAGGAGAAGCGAGGAAGAAGGAACAGCGGGGTCTGAGCCCTTGCCGACTGCAAACGTCTTGAACTTGTCCCAGATTTTAGTGTATACACAATTTGTGGAAGGTTTCCTGGCTTTCAAAATTACTTCTAATGAGCAACCTAGAGACTGGAACTTTTGCCTCTCAGCATCCAAACATGAAGGTTCCGCTTGTGAGGTGCTGGGTGTACAAACCTCCCTTGAGAGAGAAGATGAGGCAGGAGCGAAATCTTGATGAGATGACAGGTACTGAGATACATTGCCCAAGGAAACCACGGCCTCCTGGGCCAGTATGGGAGAATTGCTATCACCCTCACTGGCTCTCTTAATAATCTCAAAAGAAATCTCGAGATTAGAGGCTTGGGGAGAAATGCATATGCTATCCCAAATCTCCAAGGACTCGAAAGGACATCTACTGGATCTGTTTCGGGATGAGGCAGACGGGAGAGGAACCTCGGCAACTTGGCATTCACTGGTGAGGCAAAGAGATCGACTTCCGGGAAATCCTGGAGATTCATGATCCAGTTGAACACTGAGGGATGAAGGGACCATTCGTTACTGTCCTGAAAGTTATAGATAGATGGTCTGCTTCTTAGTTCAGGTGGCCCGGAAGGTAGACTGCCGTCAGTTCCAACAGGTTCCTATCTGCCAATGAGCCCATGGCAACATTAAGATGCAAGATGACATGGCCCCAATTAGACTCAGACAATTTGAAGCAGACAGGTGGGATAGTGTCCTGACGTGACTCATCTTCTGGGAAATCGATGCTACCTTCTGGGGAGGAAAACACACTGTCCCGACTGAAGTGTTGAATAATGCCCCTAGATAGGCCATTGACTGGGTCGGGGTAAGTAGACTCTTTTCCCAATTCACAAGCCATCCAAACTCTGTTAGGGTTGACAACAAGATCTCCTTGTGTTCCAGAAGCTGCACTGGACTGGGGGCCAGCAACAGGATATCGTCCAAGTAATCAAACACTCTCAATCCCCTTTCCCTTCACTCGCCACTCTTTTTGGGGACGAGGACAAGAGGGAGGGACTGGGCTTACTGCCTGCTGATTTTGCAACAGGATCAGAAATTGCTGTAGGGCTTCCGCTTTTCGATCGGAGACTGGAATTCTTGTTAGGGCAAAGGAATCTTGTGGAGGATGGTCCGAAAATGTCCAAAAATGTCCAGATCGGACAGTGGAGACCACCCAAGGATCCTTGCAACAGCTGGACCAGACCTTTGGAAAGTGTTTTAACCTGGCCCCGACCTTAATCACTTGGGACGGCCTCACATCAAAAAGATTTTGGGACATCCTGAGTATTGGGTAGACTCTTCTGTTTACTTAATTTCAGAACGGTGCCTTGAGTTCTTCTCCAGTTCTTCTTAGGTTCCCTGTTTTTACTGAACTGTGAAAAATTCCTATTTCTTGAAGATTGGAATTTTGAAGAAAACACTCTAGATCGTCTCATCCTTCTGTCTTGGGGAAGTAATCCTGACTTTCCTCCAGTCACGCGGGAGATCGCTTTATCGAGCCTGTCCCCAAACAAAGCTTTCCCATCAAAGGGGATTTTACACCAATTCTACTTAGAGGCTGCATCCGCCGCCCATGACTTCAACCACAAAGCCTGCTTGGCCATTACCGTATGCAGCATAGCCCTGGCTATGGTATTGATGGCTGCTTCACCAACAAAATCGGCTGATAACTTGAGTTCCTCTAGAGCCTTTATTATGTCGTCTTTCAGCGCGTTTTGATGAATGGTCAGCTCTATGTTATCAGTCCAGACCCTAATCGCATTTGAAACAGAAGTTAACGCAACTGCTGGCCTGCAGGTGCCCCCGGCTGATTGGTAGGCCTTTTTAAGATCAGATTCAATACGGCTATCTAATGGGTCCTTAAAAGATGCAGAATCTTCCATTGGCATGTTTTTGCCCAGGCGAACCACTGCTGCGTCAACTACCGGTGAGGTGTCCAAGAGTGCCAAGTCTGGTTCTGCTAACGGTTAAAGCTTATTTAAGCGATTCAGGAAAAACTATTTCTCTGTTTGCCTCCACTCATCCTCTATGAGGTCCTTCACTTCCTCCATAAGAGGGAACAGGTTAATTTGCTTTTTTACGGGAAATAAGATCTCGATTTCTTAGGAGGCTCTTCCACCTCTTCCCAGCCTATTGCTTGCTTTACTGCTGAGACAAAAGGCTGAACTAAAGCAAAACTGAATCCTGATGGTTCTGTCTCATCAGAGGAATCTCCGGACATATTGTCAGGAAAGCCCCTCCAGCAGGCGTCCCAACATCCCCAGGAACAGAAGAGTTCCCCGGCTCAGAACGGGCCCTCTGCGCCCACACATGCGCAATAGCGCGGCTGACAGCGCGCACGGACGCGCGGGAGCGCGCACGAACGCGTACGGGAACGCGCACATCTTGACGCTGTTTGGCGCCAAGAGCGCTATTTAAACTGGACCCAGACCTTGCTGCCTTGCTGCCCGATCAACAGCGTTTCCTGTGTGTACTCTGTGACCTGCAAAACCTGACTTACCTGATCCGTGCTGAAACTTGGCTTGCCTCTGACTCTTCTGACCTCTGCCTGCCCTGATCCCGGTTCTGGACTTTTGACTATACTTTGATGCCCCTTCTGTGCTTGATCTGCCCGTCTGTGTTTGACCCTGCTTGCCTGAGACCCGCCTGCTTCCTGTTGCTGCTGGACTACAGGACACCTCCTTGTGTCTGCTGCACATTACCTGTTTGCTTCCTGCTGCTGGACTACAGGACACCTCCTTGTGTCTGCTGCACACTACCTGTCTGCTTCCTGCTGTTGGACTACAGAGCACCTCCTGGTTCCTGCTTGACACGGACCTTCAGCCCTCTACCCAGCTTACCAGCCAGGCACTTGTGCTCCTCTGTGCTCCCGAGCCCCTGTCATCCCTACCAGGGGTTCCCGAACCAGAGGTTTACGAAAGGCCGCTCCCTGCACTGCGGGCTCTGCCTTAAGGTACGTGACACATATCCTTATTTCCCGGAGTCGTAGGAGGAAGGACTGATGCAAACACTAACAGACCACTGCCAGAGGGGTCTGGAAGGCTTACATCTGTGATTACATCTTGGACACTTGTTGCAGCCTGCTGGGAAGGTGATGAACCCATCAGTTCCACTAAGTGAGTCCTTAAACAACTTTTTTTTATCAAGTCTGTCACCTGTTGAGCCTCCGCCTCTCCTTGAGCAGCATAGCTTCGGAAACAGTTTTTTCAAACTAAATTATCTGCCATAGGGATGGCTCCACAAGCGATGGCTCCACAAGCCAGACACCTTCTAGAGCTTTCCCATCTGGGAGAATTTGAAGATCAGTGCCTCTTAGAAGATAGACGTCTTCTTATGCGGCGTACACACGAAGGGACAATCCCGCGGGATTATCCGCTGGACTGAAGTCCAGCGGATAATCCCCTCGTGTGTGGGCGCCGGCGGACTTTTTGGCGCCAAAGTCCGGCGGACTTTTTGGCGCCAAAGTTTTAAGTTTGGTTTTAAAATTATCCGCTGGACTTGGCAGTCCGGCGGACAATCCCGCCGTTAGTGGGCAAGTCCGCGGGACTTTTGAAATGAACGGACTTGCCGCTCATCGGCAAGTCCGTTCATTTAGCACGTGACTTCAGGTTACGTAGCTAGCGTAGGCAGTAAATGCCGCCGCGCTAGCTCCGTAAGCTGGCATGGATTTAAAGGGAATCCCCTCGCCGAAAAAACGGCGTGGGGGTTCCCCCCAAATCCATGTCAGACCCTCATCCGAGCACGCAGCCTGGCAGGCCAGGAAAGGGGTGGGGACGAACGAGCGCCCCCCCCCTCCTGAGCCGTACCAGGCCGCGTGCCCTCAACATGGGGGGTGCCCTGGGGAAAGGGGGGCCGTGCGGCCCCCCCACCCCAAAGCACCTTGTCCCCATGTTGATGAGGACAAGGGCCTCTTCCCGACAACCCTGGCCGTTGGTTGTCGGGGTCTGCGGGCGGGGGCTTATCGGAATCTGGGAACCCCCTTTAATAAGGGGGCCCCCAGATCCCGGCCCCCCACCCTATGTGAATGAGTATGGGGTACGATGTACCCCTACCCATTCACCTAAGGTGTAAAATGTAAAGTACAAAAACACACACACTTTTGAAAAAATATTTTATTGCACTGCTCCGGGGGTCTTCTTCCGTCTTGGGGGTCTTCTCGCCGGACTCCTCCGCTCTCTTCTGCTCTTTTACCTAGCTCTTTCACGAACGGAGGAGTCCGGCTACCTTCTTCGTCGTCGCCGCCGTCGTCTGGGGGTCTCGATCCGCCTTCGGGGGTCTTCGGGGGTCTCTTCTGTTCTTGCGGCGGTCGTCGTCTTCCGCGCCGCCGGCGCCGCCTTCTTCTTCTTGTCCTTCTTGTTCTTTTTCTTCTTCCGATGTTGACCCGTCGCTGTCTCTGCCCGGAATGCCTGTGCCGCTCTGCGCTGGGACTTATATAGGGACATGGGGGACAGGGTCACATGCACATGTCACATGGTGACCCCGCCCCCTTGTGTTGTCACAGTCCCGGAGGATGCTGGGACTGTGACATCGCAAGGGGGCGGGGTCACCATGTGACATGAACATGTGACCCTGTCCCCCATGTCCCTATATAAGTCCCAGCGCAGAGCGGCACAGGCATTCCGGGCGGAGAGAGCGTCGGGTCAACATCGGAAGAAGAAGAACAAGAAGGACAAGAAGAAGAAGGCGGCGCCGGCGGCGCGGAAGATGACGACCGCCGCAAGAACAGAAAAGACCCCCGAAGGCGGATCGAGACCCCCAGACGACGACGGCGGCGACGACGAAGAAGGTAGCCGGACTCCTCCGCTCGTGAAAGAGCTAGGTAAAAGAGCAGAAGAGAGCGGAGGAGTCCGGCGAGAAGACCCCCAAGACGGAAGAAGACCCCCGGAGCAGTGCAATAAAATATTTTTTCAAAAGTGTGTGTGTTTTTGTACTTTACATTTTACACCTTAGGTGAATGGGTAGGGGTACATCGTACCCCATACTCATTCACATAGGGTGGGGGCCGGTATCTGGGGGCCCCCTTATTAAAGGGGGCTCCCAGATTCCGATAAGCCCCCGCCCGCAGACCCCGACAACCAACGGCCAGGGTTGTCGGGAAGAGACCCTTGTCCTCATCAACATGGGGACAAGGTGCTTTGGGGTGGGGGGGCCACACGGCCCCCCTTTCCCCAGGGCACCCCCCATGTTGAGGGCACGCGGCCTGGTACGGCTCAGGAGGGGGGGGGGGGCGCTCGTTCGTCCCCACCCCTTTCCTGGCCTGCCAGGCTGCGTGCTCGGATGAGGGTCTGACTTGGATTTGGGGGGAACCCCCACGCCGTTTTTTCGGCGTGGGGATTCCCTTTAAATCCATGCCAGCTTACGTAGCTAGCGCGGCGGCGTTTACTGCCTACGCTAGCTACGTAACCTGAAGTTACGTTCGAAATGAACGGACTGCTCCGTGTGTGGGCAAGTCCCTTCATTTTCAAAAGTCCCGCGGACTTTTGGCCGGCGGATTATCCGCTGGAGAAGTCCGTGCGTGTGTGGGCAAGTCCACACGCTCGGAAAGTCCAGCGGACCTAGCTGGAAAGTCCCGCGGGATTGTCCGCTGGACTAAGTCCGCCGGCAAAAGTCCGCACGTGTGTACGCGGCATTAGACTTACTTTGGCATACAGGGCTGTAACAAAAAGTAACAGCATAAATGCACTTTTTTTTATTATTTCCTTTTTCAAGAGAGCAAGGGTCTTGATCTGTCAGCGACTGACTCATTATTGTAGGGCAGACAGAAGCAGCTAGATGATAGATGGAATTAACTAAACATATAGAGAGAGAAACAGAAAAGTTTTAATAATATGTCAGCCCCTCCGCCCTGCCCACCATACACTGTCCCCCTCTTTTTCTTTCTTTTTTAACAAGAAAAAAAATTATTTCCTCATCTTTTTTTTTTTTTTTTTTTAATTTAATGCCTACTTACCAGAAAGGCAAGCTTTAAGGGGTTCCAGGAGCACTCAGTATGCACAACCTCCCTATTTCAGGCAGGCTGCCACACTGACATCCCATAGCCCTAAATAGGGCATGGGGGAGAGGCATGGTCTCTCACCAGGAGCACGCAACTCCACCCCACCAACGTGAGGGCAAAAAATAGACCTCTTTCCCCTAACCAAAATGCCCACGAAAAGACCCACAGATGAGTCAACCGATTAAAATAGATAAAAATGGAATTCCAAACAAAAATAAAATCACATCAACATGTGAAGGTCATGCGCAGAGCGTGCGTAGCGTCCCGATCGTTACTTCATCAGGGGGACTCGTCTGTTGGTTTTTTCATTTATATGCAGCATTGCATTACCCTCCATTAAAGCAATTTTAAAAGACATTATTGCACTATTGAAGTTTTTTTCTTTTTTGCACATTTGCACTCTGGCTTTGACGCTATCGCATTGGATCTGAATATTGCTCGGTATTTGTGAGAATCTCTGGTGGGGGATGCACCAGGATATCTTTCCAAGGATGCCAGATCCAACAAGCGCCTTGTGACCCCCCTAAATAAGGGTGGTCGCTGGCTCTCCGGTAAGCCTCTTGTCTCTCTGTGGTGACGGGTTTCACGTGTTTCACGCTTCATACTTCACATGATTTCACTTATTGGATCCATGTCTTATGAGGATCTCTCCTAATATCTTATGAGGATCTCTCCTAATGAACTCCATTTAATATTTGTTTTGCATTCCAGTTATTCCTGTTTTTGCACTATGTTGAATTCACATGAATATTGTACAATAGTTACGGTTAACGTGCACCATTGCACTTTATTTCCAGTTTACACATATTTGTATTATTTGATACATTTTTCATAGCGCTGCACTTTTTATTACATATCTCCTGTATTATGTCTGCAGTCTCTGACCATCTCCTGTTCCAAGTTTGCAGCCTCTTGACAGTTTCTTGTAACATTACTTTCACTGAATATTATGTGTGGCCCTTGGTTATGTCAGGGGCCACACTTGAGGTCCACTTCATCTAGTAAGTCGGCCACAACTGTTTTAGAGAGTGATCAATCATTCAGGCAAGCTCTGATTGTCCATGAGGGAATGTGGTTATATGGAGTGTGTATTGGCATACCTCCCAACTTTTTGAGATGGGAGCGAGGGACACCTATTAGCAAATGTATTTAGGCATAGGACACCCCCCCTTCCACACCTCCAGCCACGCCCCTTTAAAAGAGAATTATACAAAAAATTATTAGTTAAAGTGGAGTTCCACCCAAAAATTGAACTTCTGCTTTAAGGGAAGGTAACCCCCTGACATGCCACAATTGGCATGTAATTATTTTTTGGGGGGGAGGAGCCGATACCCTCTTTTTAGAGGTATCCAGCTCCCACTTCCTCCTGGCGCACCTGCGGTGCCAGAAGGGAGATCACCTCTCCCCCCTCCCTCTCGGCAATCATCTGGGACACGCCACAGGTCCCAGATGATTGCCCGGTCAGTAACAGCGTGCAGCGCGGCATGCAAAGTGCGTGCCCGGCTGGTCACAGTGACGATGCCGGCGCCACAGAGGGGGGAGACGAGCGGGGCTTCATTCCCCCACATCGCTGGACCCTGGGACAGGTAAGTGTCCGATTATTAAAAGTCAGCAGCTGCAGTATTTGTAGCTGCTGACTTTTAATTATTTTTTTTTTTTTATTTTTTTTAGCAGAACTCCGCTTTAAACCAACACGTGCTTTATTTTTGCCACTACTATTCCTTTATATTGGCTTTTGAAATTTACAAATGCAGCAATTTAGTAATATGATGAAAGGTTTAGCACCAGGAAACACGTTTTGAAAGCTAAATAGTGCATTTTATATACAACCACATAGATCAAACCAAAATGAGGGACAAATGAGGAGGGATGAGGGACAGAGGGACTTTGTTCCAAATCAGGGACAGTCCCTCGAAATCAGGGACAGTTGGGAGGAATGGTGTTGGGATGCTGACTCTGGTTTATTAATGGGGAGGCAACGCACACAAGGGAGGTTATTTTCTGATGGCAGATTCAATTCACAGACTGGGGATGGTTGTCAAAAACAGGCAGTTGGTAACTCATATTGAGAACTCCATCAGATCTCTAGTTTTGGAGTCTTGTCAATGAAGGACGATTTTTGGAGGTTGTGGAGGGTGGGGGGAGGACTTATGGAGAAGACCTTTTTTATTTCGGTAACAAATGGGGTAATGAGTGCAGCCCAGATTAAACATTGTGTGCATACCGCTGCTCCCGACAATGGGGACAGGGGAAGATCTGCCGGGCCTCTGCCGGTTGGCTGAGCTTTTGGGTGGAATTCAATA
The DNA here is from genome assembly GCA_028564925.1 of Lithobates sylvaticus. Lineage (NCBI taxonomy): Eukaryota > Metazoa > Chordata > Amphibia > Anura > Ranidae > Lithobates > Lithobates sylvaticus. The sequence continues at coordinate 21,986,258 of CM053034.1, forward strand.
AAAAACCCAAAGGCCAATTACATCCAGACGGGTCCCTGCGGGCGCAGCTTGTTCACATTAGATTTTTCACTGCCCTTGATGAGAAGCCGACTTGTTTTTTACTTCTATGGTATTGCAAAACAGGACAATCTAATATCCTGCAGACACTTTTCTTTTTTGCCTCTCTGTGCATGACGCAGCAGTATGAAACAAAGGGCAGCAGTGCTAGTCTTAAAGCAGAACCTCAGTTTGGATTTCTTTTCTCTAAAGCCCCATACACACGGTAGGATTTTCCGATGGATTCTGTCCTATCTGACAATGTTGTCGGAAAATCAGACCGTGTGTAGGCACCATCGGACAGTTTCCATCAGATTGTCTGACGGACAAAGTCCTATCTCCTGCTGGATAGATTTTTGGACAACAAGGTCCGATCACACCAAATCCGATCGTGTGTATGGTAGTCCGACCGGACAAAGTGCTACGCATGCTCAGATCACATTACAAGACCAAAGCTATTGGCTACTAGCCTCTACGTAGTCCCGTCGTAGGCAACAAACGTCACCACGTTCAGAATGATCGGATTTTCCGACAACTTTGTCCGACCGTGTGTACGCAAAACCAACATCAGACAAAGTATGACGGACATGGTCTGACGGACCTGGTCCTTGGATAATCCGCGCGTGTGTATGGGGCTTTAGGCCCCTTTCACACTGGGGCGGGGAGCCGCGGTGACGGTAAAGCAGCGCTATATTTAGCGCTGCTTTACCGTCGTTTTAACCGCGGTATTCGGCCGCTCGCTGTGCGGTTTTACCCCCGCAAGCGTCCGAAAAAGGGTTAAAGACCCCCTGCAGAGCGCCGCCGTAGCGGCGCTTTGCGGTGGTATTGCCGCGGTTTTACCGCGGTGTCCCATTCTAATCAATGGGAAGGAGCGGTATAGGAGCGGTGAACACACCGCTCCTATACCGCTCCAAAGATGCTGCTAGCAGGACTTTTTTTGTCATCCTGCTAGCGCACCGCTCCAGTGTGAAGCCCGCCGGCTTTCACACTGGAGTTAAAGGGGCCGGATTTTTTTCAGGCGGTGAACAGGCGCTATTTTTAGCGCTGCACCGCATGAAAAACGCCCCGGTGTGAAAGGGGCCTTAGCTGCGGAGGGACTCTGGACTCCTTTTCTTTATTCCTGGTCATTACAGCTCCATGTTCTGGATACCGGGCCCCTCTGTGTACTCTCCTCCGGGAATGGCGTTGCGAAAACTTTTGGCTGCACATCACTGAGCCTCAGCAGCCGCTTTCTGTCCTTTTAATGCCCCCCAGTAGCTCATAGTACTTCCGGGGTGACATAGGGATGAAACAGCTGCAGCCAGTTATCCTTAATATTGTGCCAGATTTTCTCAACCTTTTCAACACAGAGGAACCCTTGAAATAGTTCTCCGGTGTCGGGGAACCCCTGCTAAAAATTAGAAATCTACAACTCATGTACAATAGTGTGATGGTCAGTGGGAAGAATGGTCCTTACACTTGTGGTCATTGGGAAGAATTACCTCCTTACAGATAGCTAAAAAGATCAATGGTGTCAGTGGGAACTTATCTGAGAGGCAGAAATTGCCCAATGCTGAAGGAACCCTTAGCAACCTCTGGAGGAACCCTGGATGAGAATCACACGAATCACACATGAACCTGCTCTAAGCCTTCATTCACAGTTTTCAGGCAATTTTGGAGCATTTTCGTGCGTTTCCACACGTTTTTTTGGGGGGAGTTTACACACCTGAGCATTTTTTTTTTAGACAATGGAAAGCTAGTAACTAGGAGGAGGAGAGGCAAAAATTGTGCAAAAAATGTGCGATATACAGTATGTCTTTTTAGGGGCTTTCCTGTGTATATAAAACCATGTGACTGATGTGACTTTTCCGAGCTTCAAGCCACGAGCTTTGAGCAAAGCTTAGGTGTGAAAGGCCCCATTGTCGTATGTTTGAAGTGGTTGTAAACCCTTAAATATACCCAGTGAAGTGACTAGCTTCAGGTGATTCATGAGCATTAAACACTTCCATCCCGGGCCTATTCTGGCACTCCTCTCCTACATGTAAAAATCATAATTTTTTTGCTAAAAAATTACTCAGAACCCCCAAACATTTTATATATATATATATATATATATATATATATATATATATATATATATATTTTAGCAGACACCCTAGGGCAGTGATGGCGAACCTATGGCACGCAGAGCCATCTCTGTGGGCACACCGAGAGGGTCCAGGACAGAGCTGGAGGTCTCTCTCTCCTCTCAGCCCCCATTCCTCTGTTTGTGTCCCCCCCTCTCTGTCCCCCCCCCCCCCTCTCAGCATCTCTCTCTCTGTCCCTCTTCTCTCTCTCTCTGTCCCTCTTCTCTCTCAGCTCACCTCTCTCTCAGCATTTCTCTCACACTCTCTCTCTCTCTCTCTCGGCCCCCCTCCCTCTCTCTGTTCCCTCTCTCTTTCAGCATATCTCTCACACCCCTCTCTCTATCTCTCTCTCTCAGCATCTCTCTCAGCCCCTCTCCCTCTCTCTCAGCTCCCCTCCTTCTCTCTGTCCCCCCTCTCTCAGCATCTCTCTCACACCCCTCTCTTTCCCTGTCCCCCCTCCCTCTCTCTGTTCCCCTCTCTCTCTCAGCATATCTCTCACACCCCTCTCTCTCTCTCTCTGTCCCCCCTCCCCTCTTTCTCAGCCCCTCTCCCTCTCTCTCAGCTCCCCTCCCTCTCTCTGTCCCCCCTCTCTCAGCATCTCTCTCACACACCCTCTCTCTCTTTCTGTCCCCCCTCCCCTCTTTCTCAGCCCCTCTCCCTCTCTCTCTGTTCCCTCTCTCTTTCAGCATATCTCTGCCCCCCTCCCTCTGCCCCCCCCCTCTCTCGCGCGAATTGCCGTGTTGGCACTTTGCAACACAAAACCAATGTATTTATTTCAGTTTGGGCACTCTGGCTCAAAAAGGTTCGCCATCACTGCCCTAGGGAATAAAATGATGGTCGTTGCAACTTTTTATCTCTCACAGGAATTTGCGCAACAATTTTTCAAATGCGTTTTTTTTTTGGAAAAAAAACTGTTTCATTATTTAAAAACAAAAAAACAGTAAAGTTAGCCCAATTTTTTCGTATAATGTGAAAGATGATGTTACGCCGAGTAAATAGATACCCAACATGTCACGCTTTAAAATTGCGCACACTCATGGAATGACGCCAAACTTCAATGCGATTTACGTTTGCGTTCGCTTCTGAGCGTGAGCTACCAGGGACAGGGGCATTTTAAATTATACATTTTTTTTATTTATTTTACTTTATTTTTACTTTTATTTTTATTTATTTTTTAATCACTTTTATTCCCATTACAAGGAATGTAAACATCCCTTGTAATAGGAATCGTTTGTGACAGGTCCTCTTTATGGAGAGATGCGGGGTCATTAAGACCCCACATCTCTCCTCCAGGCTGGAAAGCATGAGATCGGGGAAAAAAAATCCACAATCTCATGCTTACCAGCCGTGATGTCATAACGTTGGGCCCGGGCCTCCGACAGTCATAGAGATGACTGATGACCATGTGGTCACCTGAAATCTCTATGGTCGTCATCCGGCGGTGGCCGATTCTTTCTCCAGGTCCCCAATGGCACAGGAGAGCCCGGAGAAGCACTGGATGGCGGCAGGAGGGGGATGATGTCCCTTCCCGTCGCTGGTAAGAATGATCAAGCGGCGGAACTGCCGCTATGTTCGTTCTTATGGTGCACAGAATCGCCGGCTGATAACAAGGATATCTGAGTAGCTGCAGGCATCATTCACATATTCCCACTGAAAGTCAAAGACGTCATATGACGTCTTTGGGCGGTAAGTGGTTAAAAAAATCCTCCTACATAAGTTGTACCAGTTTATCTTCAGCCATCCGTTAAACTGCTGAATTTATAAGCTTGTCTCGGAAATTCAAAAAAAAAGGGGTGCAGAGAGCTGAAGTTACACTCTGCAGAGTTTAGTTAGGAGAGCTCTGAGAGATGATTGGAGGGAAAAGGCTTCCCTTTACACAGCACACAGGATAGAGCTGAGGGCGTCAGTCACAGGCTGTGTGCTGGAGGTCCCTCTGCTGTCACCATTTTTCTTTTAGTGTTGTAAAAACTTGTCAGTAGTGACTCATGCTGATAGAGGTACAAATCAGCAAACAGAAATTGTAGTACACACTACAGAGGGCTATTCTTTGTTCATATTTCATGTCTGAGGTTTACAGCCACTTTAAGGATAGGTCAGAGTCATCTGATTTAATGAACATCGAAGTGCTTTATTTCATTAATAATTATCCAATGTTCATTAAATCAGATGACTTCGGACCTTTCCTAAGACATATGACAACGGGTGTTTGTGCCTATAGGAGCACCACCCACCTAAGAACACTGCAGAGGATCTGGGACTCTGCAACACTTGGTGGGCCTGTAGGGGTATGAGGTTTTTGGAGGGGGCTGGGTACAACTATAGGGAGTGAGGTCCTTGGAGAGGTCAGGGGGTCTCTCCAGGAGGCTGGGGGCTTTGTAGGGAGCACTGCAGGACACTTGGTGGGCTGGAGGGTCCGCCGATGGATGGAGGCACTGCACTGACCTGGGGGGCACTGTGGGAGGATAGAGGGCATTATAGGGGCTGAGAGCTTCAGGGGAACTAGGGCATTCTTGGAAGTTGAGAGGTACTATTGGAGATCGGGGGGGAGACAGACTATAGGAGTTAAGCGTTGTGGGACATTAACTACTTGGTGCCCGTGCTATAGCCAAAAGACGGCTGCAGCGCAGGCCTTAATTGCCGGGAGGAGGTTGTAGGCTTAGCAGAGAACACACATAAATAAGAAAAGGGGAATTTTTGTATTATATGCCACATCCTATAGTCAAGAAAAACAGGGAGAAAGGGTCCCCTTTGGTTTGGACTTTTAAGGCATGATAATTGTTTCACCCCAGATTAAAAACTAAATAATGTAGATTAGAAAAACATTTATTGCAAAAATTATATAAAAAAGGTTGACAATATAACAATATATAAGAAACACTTGGAAGAGTTCAGGTAGTACTTGATTTACAGATTACAGGATATGAATGTATTGTTGTAAGTGTTGTCTCACACCTGTGAGACAACACCTGTGAGACAACACTTACAACAATACATTCATATCCTGTACTCTGTAAATCAAGTACTACCTGAACTTTTCCAAGTGTTTCTTATATATTGTTATATTGTCAACCTTTTTTATATAATTTTTGCAATAAATGTTTTTCTAATCTACATTATTTAGTTTTTAATCTGGGGTGAAACAATTATCATGCCTTAAAAGTCCAAACCAAAGGGGACCCTTTCTCCCTTTTTTTAATTGCCGGGAGGGCGTCCTTGGACGTCCTCCCGATCAAGCACGCTCTGTGATCACAGAGTCTATGAGATCAGTGATCACAGATTTGAGTAAGGGGTCGATCCCGGCCCCTTACCACGTGATCAGCTGTCAGCCAATGACGGCTGATCACGTGATGTAAACAGAAGCTCGGTAATCTGTATTTTTTTTTTCTCGCGCTGTCAGCGTGAAGGGAAAAAAAAGCCAATCACTGGCTTCTGTCAGAGGGACATCGGTCCCTCACTCAGAAAGCCGTGGCTGTGCCCACCATTGTGACCTGCCAGTGGCCAGGGTGCCACCTACTAGTACCACATACCAGTGCCACCCATCAATGCCCATCGTTGTCTAATAATCATCAGTGCCACAGATCAGTGCTGCCTATCAGTGCCAACTATCAGTGCCGCCCATCAGCGCACATCAGTGAAGGAGAAAAATTACCTGTTTTTAACATTTTATAACTATGAAACTATGAAACTATGAAATACTGCCAGTGCGTCTAGGAGCAACTCCGCTTTGGCAGAACAAACATTTGACATGGTACATGTTTTTTTTCCATGAGTGAAAATGCTCTAATACTCGAAACCAATAATTTGTGGTGCGATTTGAGCCCATATAAAATAAATGGGCTCAAATTGCACTGCAAACAATTGCATATGATTTGAACAGGAATGCAGTGTGATTCCTATCTGAATCACATGTGGCTTCCCGCACCGATCCGGTGTGAACCCAGGCTTGTTATAGTGACTTCTGCCTGGGTTCACACAGGAGCGGTGGGGAAACCGCATGCAATTCGGACAGGAAAGGCACCGCATTCCTGTTCAAATCTCATGCAATTCTTTGCAGTGCAATTTGAGCCCATTCAGTTCCTATGGGCTCAAACCGCACCACAAAAGGTATCGATACTCGGAATCGGCGAGTATGTGACTGAAAGTATCAGTACCGGTACTCGCTGTATCAGTGCAACCCTAGTGTAAACGCCTCTAGAAGCGCATTAACACCAGGAATGTCAAGCACTTGAGCTTTAATTTATTTCAATGACCAAAATTCTGGCCAATGAGAAGATCTAATGCCCAATTGCTTGAAGCAGTGCAGGGGTGTCAAACTGGCGGCCCTCCAGCTGTTGCAAAACTACAAGTCCCATTTGGCATTGCAAGGCTGACAGTTACAAGTATGACTCCCACAGGCAAAGGCATGATGGGACTTGTAGTGTCGCAACAGCTGGAGGGCCACCAGTTTGAGACCCCTGAACACATCTAAGTGCATTTACATGCACCAGGCATTTTTTCAGACAAAAGTAAAGGCATTTAGACGAGGTTAGCTAATGCCCTGTGTGTAAGCGGGCTAAGGGATCTGGAGGCCCAGAGGGAGGCTGCGACCTGGCAGAGGGGCACGGCCCAGTGGTTTATAGCATGTTTTTAGCTTTAGAGCCTTTTCACACTGCCAGCGCCCGAAAAACGCTCGTTAAGCGCCACTTAAATTAGCGGCGCTTTACCAGAGTTTTTCGAGCACTAGTGGGGCGCTTTTAACCCCTGCTAGTGGCCAAAAAAGGTTTAAAAGCACCCACAAAGCGTGCTGCTACAAGCGCTTTTCAGGCATTTTTCAGGCGTTTTTCAGGCGCTTCCCATTGATTTCAATGGGAAGGGGTGCTTTAGGAGCCGTGTATTCACCGCTCCAAAAGCGCTGCAAAGAAGCTGCATGTAGGACTTTTTTTGATGCCCTGCCAGCGCAGCGCCTCAGTGTGAAAGCACTCGGGCTTTCACATTGGGATTGCAGTTGCGGCTTCTTTCAGGCGCTTTTTTTAACGCTAAAGCGCCTGAAAAACGCCTGAAATACGCCCCAGTGTGAAAGGGGTCTTATAGAGGATTAATGTTGTTTTGGTTTCTGATTGATTGGTTGTTGCAGTTTTGGTAGCAGGTATATACTGTATATAACTATGAACTAATTTGTGGTGTTATGCCCCGTACACACGATCGGAAATTCAGCCAGCAAAAGTCCGATGAGATCTTTTGGTCGGAAAAATGTGACCGTGTGTATGCTCCATTTGACTTTTGCTGGCGGAATTGCCGCCAGCAAAAGATTGAGAGCAGGTTTTCTATTTTTCGGTCGGAAAAAGTTAAAAAGTGCAAAATTCCTACGCATGCTCGGAAACAATTCGACGCATGCTCGGAAGCATTGAACTTCATTTTCTAAGCTCGTCGTAGTGTTGTACGTCACCGCGTTCTTGGCGGTCGAAAGTTCATAGAACTTTTGTGTGACCGTGTGTATGCAAGACAAGCTTGAGCGAAATTCCGTCTGAAAAACCATCCAAGTTTTTTTCCGACTAAAAATCCGCTCGTGTGTACGGGGCATTAGTCTTTAAATGATTTATAATGGTGTTGCCACAGTCTGCACTTCCAGATCCTTTCTTCATCTGAGCACCATATTTACAGATTATCAATCCATTTTGAGTTTTCATGATAAATATTTAATATAATAATTTCAGAAATAAATAAAATAAAAAGAACTCAAGCAAAACGCAGAATCATGAGCATCGGACTTTATTTTTTGGGGGGGGGCGGAAGAAAAACATAAAAGTACAATATCAGCTAACACTACATCCAATTCTAGAATACTGCAAGGCCTCCAATACCATTCAAAGGTCTAAAAAGTATAAAACACATCAATACCGTTTCCTCTAGTACAAATAACAAAACTTTAATAAAAAAGACAAAAAGAAAGTTTCATTGCGGTGACCTCTCCAGGAAACAAGACTAGCGAAGAGCACAATGGTCCCCAAATTTCTGGAAACTGTTGAGGGGGCGACACCTAAAAAAAAAGTTTCTCCTTTAATCTGTGTCCTTACAAAACTTTTTCCTTTTAATTCGGCAAATCTACAATTGGCACAAAACTTGTAGGTGGGGGATGAAAATTATTGAGGATTGATTCTTCTTATGTTCATTTTGTATTTGACCATTTTAAAATGTATTTAAAAGGGAAAGTCCACCAAAAACTGACATTATACCCCCCCCCCCCCTTTGTTAACCCTTCTCATTCTGACTGCTGCCCATCTTAAATCACTCACATCCCTTACAACCCATGAAGTGTGAATGGCGGCACCGAAACAGGCCACACTCGCATCACTTGTTTTTTTTTTGTAGACTTTCCCTGCTATGAACAAAATTCTTAAAATTGTTCCACCAACTTCACCCCAAGCAGAATAATTTTCCTACGTATCCAGCTGCCGTTAGATTAGATCTAATACTGAGAATACATTTACATCTGTGTGGTGAGCTAAGGCATAAGTGTTAATCATAGACATGCACAGGGGGTGTGCCAGGTGTGCCTGGGCTATCACTATGTGCAGTGCCGATTCCCCCTACTGCCCAGGCTCCAGCCCCCCCCCCCCCACACGCCACATGCTACTGGCTTCCCTCCTCCCCCCCCCCCCCAGCTGCTACAGGGGAAGTTTCAGGATGAAGAGTGGAGGAAGGGGCTAGTAAATATGTCATTTACCAGTCCCTTCCTTTTCTAAATGAACACACTCACTGACTGTGTTCATTCATAACTGAATCATAGTAAACTGTTTACTATGCTTCGTTTTGTGAATGAACAGGAAGCCGCTCAGCGCAGAGCACTTCCCATTCATTCACTGCCCCGTGCAGCTGAGGCGGCAGAGAAAGGCATGCGTGTTTGAGCTTTGGGGTGCTCACACTAATGCAATAGGCTGCGCACACCTATAGAGTTAATACATGTCATTTCACGTGTTAACATGCACTGCATTAAGGCAGCCCATCAAATTTAATGTTATTTCGATGCACCAAAACGTCCCAAAAAAAAAAATTGGGCCTGGTGCAAAATCTTCACCACAATGCACGACGGTGAGTTGCAGCCTTGCAACACGTGTTGGCTTAGTGCAGGGATATGCAATTAGCTACAAGTCCCATCATGCCTCTGGGTGTCATGTTTGTGGCTGTCAGAGTCTTGCTATGCCTCATGGGACTTGTATTTCTGCAACAGCTGGAGGTCCGCTAATTGCATATCCCTGGCTTAGTGCTTTGGGGTACTATTCAAACAGAATGGCACCTAATGCATGTAATGTGTGTTTTCCACGCATTGACAATGTAAATCAGCCCTAAAATATGCTTTTGTGTGTTTTTGCGTGATTGAAATTGATGGAAACACATCTGAATGAGTCTCAGCGCATGCATTAAGACACACATCAACGCGCATCATGACGCACATCGACAGGTCATAAGGCAAGCAAAAGCACCACGATGTCTAATGATGTGCCTTATGATGCACATCGACAGCCAATGCAAAGTGCATTGCAACACATGACAAAGTACATTAACGTGCGTTGATATGCATTTGGATATGCTTCCATTCATTTAAATAGACACCACATCGTGGGTAAAAACACATAGCCTAAAAGGTTCCCAGACACTTTGTCCTTAATAAATCTGATCGGCATATCAGGAATTTGGCAAAACAATTAGCTTAAACCTTATGTAGGCAACTTAACTCCCACCACTGAATTCTCACATTCAAATGCAGCAGCAGGAGGAAGACTCCATTAACACTAATAGAAAGGGGGTTCAACGGGTAGATCTGGCTGTGGATTTTCTAAACTATATATGGCAGTGTGTGCCACAACCTACCAGCATCCAACTGTAACCGAAATATCAGTCTTTGGTGGCCTAGCCCATGGATACCATAGATGAAGGGGTGATTTTGCCACTAAGGTGCCATATCTGAGGGTTTGTGGTGAATGGATTATGGCTGTAACAGTTTTACTCAGAATTTTTGTCATCCTGTTCCAGAAATGTTTCCATTTGCCATGAATGTCAGGTTCACAGCAGCAGGTAAATCCTACATCTGGCCATATACATTACAATCTGATTGTACAATCTTCTTTATGATTGATTACAGACTGTTACGTAGGCTCTCACACTACAATCATCTTAAAGTGGAAGTTCAGGCAAAACCTAACTAACCTTAAACCCGTTCTCTGCCACATTCTAAACCTAATCTATCCAACCCTGTAAAGCAAAAAAAAATCGCTATATTTACCTATTCTGCAGCCGATCTGGTCCCAGCATCAGCTGTCAGCGGCGGCTTCAGTGTGGAGGCGGATGCAGGAGAGGCAGCCGACAACGGAAGCCCCATAGTATGTATAATATATATAATATATGTATATATATTAATATATATAATATAATAATATATGTATATAGGTGACGCCACTTCCCATCCATTTCACAGCCGTTGTCGGTCCTCTCCTGCACACAGCTTCCGCCGCCAGAAACCGGACCGGATTGGCTGCAGAATAGACAACTACAGCAATTTTTGCTTTACCGGGTTAGAGAGATTAGGCTAAGAATGTGTCAGAGAGCAGGTTTATGCTACTTTCACACTGGGACGGGCGTGGACGGTAAAACACCACTAGTTGTAGCAGCGTTTTAGCAGCGCTTTTCGTCCGCTAGCGGGGCGATTTTAACCCCAGCTAGAGGCTGAATAAAGGGTTAAATGCACCCGTGTAGCGCCCCTGCTGAAGCTTTTTGCAGGCGCTTGCCCATTCATTTCAATGGGCAGGAGTGGTATATACACCGCTCCTCCACCGCCCCAAAGATGCTGCATGTAGAACTTTTTTTTAACATCCTGCCAGCGCATCGCTCCAGTGTGAAAGTTCTCGGTCTCCCACACTGGGACTGAAGGGGAGGCATTTTTCAGGTGCTATTTTTAGCCCAAAAGCGCCTGAAAATCGCCTCAGTGTGAAAGGGGTCTTTCACACTGGGGCGCTTTGCCGGCGCTAAAAATAGCGCCGGCAAAGCGCCCTGAAAGAGCCGCTGCTGTCTCTCCAATGTGAAAGCCCCGAGGGCTTTCACACTGGAGCGGTGCGCTGGCAGGACGCTACAAAAAAGTCCTGCTAGCAGAATCTTTGGAGCGGTGAAGGAGTGGTGTATACACCGCTCCTGACCATTGAAATCAATGGGGCAACGCGGCTCTACTGCTGGCATAGCACTGCTGCAGCAGCGCTTTGCGGTGGATTTAACCATTTCATGGCTGGTTTTTAACCCTTTCTCAGCCGCTAGCGGGGGGCCCCCCGCTAGAGGCTGAATAGCGCCGCAAAATTGACGGTAAAGCGCCGCTAAAAATATCGGCGCTTTGCCGCCGATGCACCCACCGCCCCAGTGTGAAAGGGGCCTTATAGTTTGTAAGTCCAGGCAAAAACTCTTTAAAGTTCACCTCTGTGAACTACAGGCACCCCCCCCCCCCGATAAGGAGCTAAGGGGAGGTGCTCTGTAGTCCTAACACGCCCTCCCAGGGTGACAATGCTCCATATTACAGTACAGTTAGTGTAATGTAAGTGACCAGTTTTGGAGTCCTTACATTAGAAAATAAGCTGCTTGAATGATTCATTATTTCAGACAGTAACGCATTTTAAATGGAGTGCGTCAGAGTAACAGGCGTTGGATATAATCAGAGATGAACACAGTTAAAGCCGAATTCCAGGCAGGCAAAAAAAAAAAAAACACTCCAAATAATGCAGAAACGGAACCACTATGTGGATGCAGCTAGTGTAAGTACCTGATTCTTTCTTGGTATCAGCTTCCTGCAATGCCCTGTACAGCAGCACTCAGACTTAGGCCCCCATACACACTATTAGATTTTCTTTGCGGATTTTTGTCTTCAGATTTACCAAAACTATATAATATGAGGTCAAACCTTAATGCCGCGTACACACGAACGGAATTTCGGCCAGCAAAAGACCGATGAGAGCTTTTCATCAGAAAATGCGACCGTGTGTAGGCTCCATCTGAATTTTTGCTGGCGGAATTTCGGCCAGCAAAAATTTGAGAGCATGTTCTCAATTTTTCAGACGAAAAAGTTTCTACCGAAATTTCCGATCGTCTGTAGCAATTCTGACGCGCAAAATTCCTACGCATGCTCGGAAATAATTTGACACATGCTCGGAAGCATTGAACTTCATTTTTTCCCGGCTCGTCGTAGTGTTGTACGTCACCGCGCTCTTGATGGTCAGAATTTGGTGTGACGGTGTGTAGGCAAGACAGTTTGAGCGGAATTCTGTCGGAATTCCGTCGGGAAAACCATCAGAGCTTTTTCCGAGAAGAATTCCGATCGTGTGTACGCGGCATAAGAGTTTAAATTTGTATGCAATCAGGCAGGCCCTTGCACTACATGGTTTTGGTAAATCTGCAGAAAATCGAATAGTGTGTATGGGGGTCTAAGATAGGGAAGGGCAGAGCTAGGGGCAAACTAGGCTCTAAAGCAGTGCGAGGAGAGGGCGGAGTCATAACCATGCTGCTGCTACATTGTCCAATCAACAAGCCCGGGATTGGGGGGGGGCGTGTCTCTGACCAAGCTGTGCCTTACAACCGCAACGGAGGCCTAGGCCCCCAACTACCTGGATCACAACGCTGGCAAAACAGAATTATATGGCAGGCCAGAGTTCCCATCTGTATTATTGGCTTTGCCTGGAGTTCAGCTTTAATGAAAAACCCTACAAGAACAGTTACACAGTTATGAAACACAAAGTAACAAAAAAAAAACGTAACAAATCTAAAAAGTAAACATTAAAAAGTAACAATTCTAGTTGGGTTGCCCCGTTTAGTAAACAATGAAACAGATTTAAAAACTGCAATGCCATGTGATCAGCATAAAAAAGTGAAATTCTCCCCTCCCCCGCTGTCAAAATGCTGTATTACAGAAAAAAAAAGAAAAAAAAACACTACAGCGCACTGGGCTCCGCTGTACAATGCAGCCCACTGGGCTCCCCTGTACGATGCAGCGCACTGGGCTATGCTGTACGATGCAGCGCACTGGGCTATGCTGTACAATGCAGCGCACTGGGCTTCGCTGTACGATGCAGCGCACTGGGCTCCGCTGTACGATGCAGCGCACTGGGCTCCGCTGTACGATGCAGCGCAATGGGCTATGCTGTACGATGCAGCGCAATGGGCTATGCTGTACGATGCAGCGCACTGGGCTCCGCTGTACGATGCAGCGCACTGGGCTCCGCTGTACGATGCAGCGCACTGGGCTCCGCTGTACGATGCAGCGCACTGGGCTCCGCTGTACGATGCAGCGCACTGGGCTCCGCTGTACGATGCAGCGCACTGGGCTTCGCTGTACGATGCAGCGCACTGGGCTCCGCTGTACGATGCAGCGCACTGGGCTCCGCTGTACGATGCAGCCCACTTGGCTCCGCTGTACGATGCAGCCCACTGGGCTCCGCTGTACGATGCAGCGCACTGGGCTCCGCTCTACGATGAAGCGCACTGGGCTCCGCTCTACGATGAAGCGCACTGGGCTCCGCTCTACGATGCAGCGCACTGGGCTCCGCTCTACGATGCAGCGCACTGGGCTCCGCTCTACGATGCAGCGCACTGGGCTCCGCTCTACGATGCAGCGCACTGGGCTCCGCTCTACGATGCAGCGCACTGGGCTCCGCTGTACAATGCAGTGGGAAGATATTCAAAATAAGCAGTGTGCAGTGCCATGCCTTGTTGCATGTTAACGCACACATTTTATCATATAGGGCCAAAAAATAAGTGTGAATAAGCCCTTTATTTCTGCAATGTAGTGTTTTTGTCAGCAGGGGGCGGGGCAGCCACATAGGCAGACTTTACATTTTAGCGCACGGTCAGCTTTATCAGCACAGGCAAGAAAAACGAAATTATAGAAAAAACAAACAAACTATCAGCTGTAAATGGCAACTAATAAATTCAAGTTAAAAAAGAAAATCCTGCTGCTAACTCCATTAGTGGTTGTACTGCTATTAAACCACATTTCCCATAATACCCAGCCAGGTCCAGGGGGCCGTTGTGTGACACTTCGAGGGTAATTCCATCCCTCAATTGTCAGGGAGGCCAGTGGAATGTATCTAGACCTGTACAGACTCTTGAGGTATCCGCAGTACTCCATATCCAGTTTTGCTCACTTCCATAGGGGTCTATGGAACGCTTGTATGGATAGCAATATACGCACAACTGCAAATACAGTTTAAATGCATTTCTGCTGAATACTTCCAAGAGCACATATATGTTTATAGTGTTACTGAACCCCAGAACCTGCATTCACTATATCTGGTCTCCCACACAACATGGAAATACAATTATTTTTAGTAAATATAAACTGCTAAATACATTTTCTCATCAGCAATATATAGCAGTCTTATGCCTTCTATCAGTGTCTGGTTAAAGCTTGTAGGAGGAGTTTTCATTCTCCTCTGACTGTCTTATGAGGCTGCAGGACCCCTGACCCTCTATCTAGACAGTGCTGATTGGCCCTGTGCTGATCACATGCACTCCCAAGAAAAAAAAACCTCTAACAATACACACCAAACTGAGCATGTGCAGAGTGCCCCCAAGACTCTGTCCCATCAGAAGATGGATTGGGGACCATGGAAGAAGGGGAGGATCAGAGAAGACTGTCTCAAACAGCCTTTTTTACGCAATGCAGATGATTAACCCCTTAGGCTCCACAGTGAGTATAACAAGCACGCTTTACTGCATATACAGACTGTTTTAACGGTTGTGGGTTTAGTAACACTTTAAAGTGTATGTCAGGACAAAATTACATAAAACAAACATTCAGTACATCTCTGCAATACATATAGTGCCCTGTGTTCGGTCTCTTTAAAAATGCTGCAAGTACAGAAAAATCCTGGCGGACCTGCCAGAAATCCAAGGAGCTTCTAACTTCCTGTAGTGAGCCAACAATTCTGCCTCTGCTGCACTGAAATTCCAAACAAGACTGCAGCACCCCTCCTCTCCTCAAGGGGCAGTGTTCTGTAGTCCAAAAAAAAAAAAAAAAAAAAACTAGGCGGGCCGACAACACTGCCTAGAATTTCAGTGCAGCAGAGCCAGTGTTGGCTCACTACAGGAAGTTAGGAGCTCCTTGGATTTCTGGCAGGTCCGCCGGGATTTTTCTGTACTTGCAGCATTTTTAGCAGATTTGTTTTTGGCCCAGACATGCACCTCAAAGGGGTTGTAAAGGTTTGTTTTTTATTTTCTAAATAGGTTCCTTTAAGCTAGTGCATTGTCGGTTCACATACCTTTTCCTTCGATTTCCCTTCTAAATTTTTTTTTCTTTGTCTGAATTTCTCACTTCCTGTTTCTCCTCAGTAAACTTCACACCATCATCCGAGCGGTGTTTAGTCAGCCAGAACAGCTTACTGAGGAGGAACAGGAAGTGAGAAATTCAGACAAAGAAAACAAAGAAAAAAAACATTTAGAAGGGAAATCGAAGGAAAAGGTAAGTGAACCAACAATGCACTAGCTAAAGGAGCCTATTTAGAAAATAAAAAACTAAACTTTACAACCCCTTTAAGCCCTTTACTTGATGTAGAACTAAATGCTTTTCATTTCGGATGGAGTAGGGGAGTTATAACCCCTGCCAAACGTTTTTTTTTTTTCTGCCATCTGTGCCCCATTAGGAATTGTCCCTTCAATTCCTGTCTAACAGCCAAAACAGGAAGTGAGAGGAAATCCCTTCAGCGTGTCACCAGAACTAGGTGCCCCCTACTGGAAGAATTCCCCTCTTCCTGTTTCGGTGACAACCCAAAATTTGAAATTAAATTTTCACTTTTTGTGATCACAGTCACCAGGAAAACAGAGGGTGAATCTTCCCAATGTGGGCACAGATTTGACAGGGGTCAGATCCAAAACGATTAAATATATTTGCCATTAGTTCTACGTTAGTGCCAGAAAGTGGGATGGACTTTCTGATCATGTGTGGTGGTCACATGATCGGGAGCCCGTTTTACAAGCTCCCAATCATAAACGGAGATCAAGGAGCTGTCTGTGATAGGGAGCTTGGAGCACAGAAACCTCGGGCGCTGACCCATATGTGCCAACCTCCACTATGTGTTACATGGTCAGCAACAGGTTCATTTTTACTTTAAACGAGCAAATCTAGTAAAAAATAAAAAAAAAAGTATAATATATATACTAGAATAAATAAAATAACTATAGAAACTAAGTAAATATTAAATTAGTAACTAAAACATAAAATGGCATTAAAAAAAAGTTCTAAACATTCTAATCCTGCACATGCTGCATACAGAGCGGCCTGCAGTCCCGGAATCTCTATAGAGGATATCGGTTGTTGACAACGATCGGTAGAGAATACAAAAATAACAAAGTAACTTTTCTCGGAGTTCTGCGGGAATGAACTGTCAGTAGTTTTATTTTAAGTGCTATAGAGATAAATTGAGATTGTTTGTGTTTTTTTTTCTTCTTCATCGAACAAAAATAGAAAACTTTTACCCCAAAAAAAAAAAAAAAAGAAGGAGCAAACGTTTCCTTGATATCAGTAGAGAAGACAAGTGGGAGCGCCAGAAGTATCCAGTCTCGGGATATGCGGTCGCAGAATCCAGTGTTTTTTTTTTTTTATAGACCGTTCCTGCAGTAGCCGTGACAGGATTGGTCGGTCTGCGTCTCAGGCGCTGTCCGGGGAAAAGGCCGTGTTTTTTTTCGTTGTGGCTTTTTTTCCCCCCCCCTGAATGAGGTAACTGGATTCTGAGTAACAGAGATACAAAAACGCACCTCGCCGCCTGGCCTTGGTGCGGTCAGGAGCGGAGTGCTGGAGTCACTTGTTGGTCAAATGAAGAGCGTGCCTGCACAGGCCACGTGGTGGAACGGTCCGTGTTTGGACCACTGCATGTGAAAAACTGCCCTCTCGGGTGGGAGGTAAAAATGAAAAAGAAATTCTGTGAAAACTCTCGATTCCGTTACAAAATACCGTTCTTCTTGTGCGTGTTGGTGGAGACAGGGCTCGGCCGCAAGCTTAGGACTCTTGAGGTACGACCGCCAATACCTTCTGAAATGCAACAGTGCTGGAATCTACGGAGGAAAGGATGACACGAGATCAATCAAGGCCTGTGGAGGAGGCAAAGCAATATGAGACCCTCTCCACTGCTGAACTACAAAACAGCTCCATCGGGCCACTAGTAACTGGAGGGGACACAAAATATGAAAGGCGAATCTACAAATCTAATTCTCCATTATTACTGTGCTCTTATTCAGAAGGGAGCATATTGGACCTCTGCAGAGAGCCCCCTGCTTGCACACAGAGAGCAATAGATTGTAAGCTCTTCTGAGCAGGCCCCTCTTAACCCTCTTGTATTTGATTGTATTGCAACTGTACTGTCTGCCTTTTAGAATGTAAGCCACTGCATAAACTGTTGGCGCTATATAAAGCCTATATAATAATAATAATAATAAAATAATTGTCCTTCTCTGCAGCATGCTGGCATAGGGTAGGCTTTTCAATGCAGGCTGTGGCTGCTTTATAAAGAAGACACTGTAAAGGAGTCATTTATGCTTTCAGTTGGGGGGGGGGGGGGCTAAAAACACATGGCTGAGCCACATTCTGCCACATTCTTCCCCCTAACTGCTCCTCCTTAAGGCTGGGTTCACACCGACGGATGCGGCTCGCAGCAGGGGTCCGGTGTGTCCCTGTTCTCTGTTTCAGGGACAAATCAGGGCCGAATTTGTGCCTGAATTCGGCCCTGAAACTGAGCCAAAGACGCAAGCCACTCCGCAGCCACAAAGGAGATATGTGAACCGGCTCCATAGAGAGCCGGTCACAATCTCTTGTCATGAGAATTGATGTGGGGAAACCAACATCCAATTTGCATAGGTGTGAACCCAGCCTAAAGTGCTAAAGAAAAAAAAGTTACAAACATGTTGGTTTTGCACAGAGCCGCCTGGATCCTCCTCTTCTTGGGTCCCTCCCTCCTGTTGAGTGCCCCCACAGCAAGCTGCTTGCTATGGGGGCACCCAAGATTGAGTCACAGCTCCCTGTGTCCATTCAGACAAGGAGACGGGACCCGGCCCCGCCCCCTCTCAGCGGTTGGGGGTGTACACATGCTGCAGCTGCAAAGGTTTTACTTTGCGGCAGGAATGATACCCCCTGTTGCATTCAGCGGACACCAAATGAAACCCATTCGAGTGAACAAGGCTGCGCTCCGTTGCGCTGTGGTAGTGCAGCATTTAGGCCGGCTTCACACTGGGGCGGTGCGGGCGGCGACGGTAAAGCAGCGCTATATTTAGCGCTGCTTTACCATCGTTTTACCCGTGGTATGCGGCCGCTAGCGGGGTGGTTTTAACCCCCGCTAGCGGCCGAAAAAGGGTTAAAAAACCTCTGCAAAGCGCCACTGCAGCGGCGCTTTGCCGGCGGTATCCCCGCGGTCTCCCATTGATTTCAATGGGTAGGAGCGGTATAGGAGCGGTAAATACACCGCTCCTTCACCGCTCCAAAGATGCAGCTAGCAGGACTTTTTTTTACCGTCCTGCTAGCGCACCACTCCAGTTTGAAAGCCCTCGGGCTTTCACACTGGAGACACAGCAACAGCTGTTTCGGGTCGGTTTGCAGGCGCTATTTTTAGCGCAATAGCGCCTGCAAACCGCCCCAGTGTGAAAGCAGCCTTAGGGGGTTAAAACAAGGGGTGACTTACAATGCACTGCCTTGTTTGTTTGGATATTGTAAACAATACTGCTGACGTTATACTCTTATTTGTACTTGGAAGTTATTTCTGTACAAATTTCTGTACAAATTGCGCTTTGTTCTTGGAAAACCTTAATAAAAACATTGAAACATAAAAAAAAAAAGGGGTCATGAGGCAACACTTCACCTCTAATGCCGGTCACACTTGTACCTCATGCTGTTAATGATTCTAGTTATTGTGGCTCCAAACGCCTCCGATAACCGCGGAGACACTCCGGCGGTGAACTCCCTTGGGGCTGGAATGGGCATGCTCTGTTTTATTAAAGTTTTTTTATTGCTTTATATGTTCTACGTTGCTGTATGTACTTGTCAAGTAATCTCAGAAATACTTTTATATGAAATGCTGCGGTAAAAATACATCCAGTAAATCTGAAATGCTGGCATTGAAAAATACATTTAGGCTGAAGATTAAATTACTTATGTTTTGTCCTCCTTGGTTCCTCCCCCTGAGAGACGTTTTGGTAAGGGCCTCGTTCACATCAGCCTGCATGATAAACAAATGGCCCCTTTTCACATGTTGGTTGGTGTCCGCTATGTAATGCCCTGTACACACGGTCGGTCGGAAAAGGTCCGATCGGATTATATTGTCGGAAAATCCGACCGCGTATGGGCTCTGTCGGACTTTTCCGACGGAAAAAATTTGAGAGCAGGATCTCAAATTTTCCGACAACAAAATCCGATCGGACTTTGTCCGATCGTTTGTAGAGAATTCCGGTCGGACAAAGTGCCACGCATGCTCAGATCAAATTACGAGACCAAAGCTATTGGCTACTAGCCTGAACGTAGTCCTGTCGTAACGAACGAACGTCACCACGTTCCGAGCGATCGGATTTTCTGACAACTTTGTCCGACTGTATGCAACACCAGTTTCGGACAAAATCCGTCGGAAAAAATCTGACATATTTTGTGGTCGGAATGTCCGACCGTGTGTACGTGGGCTAACAGCGGTGAGGAGCGATGCTCGTGTTACATCGCAATGCACTGTTCACCTTGTTTTTTCACTTTTTTTTTAATACAATTCGAAAAATAGTATTTGTTTCTATGCACCACATAAACCAAGAGATAATGCGGTACAAAACATGCTACATGACTATATACACGGTATCCCAGAGCTGAAAAGAGCATTTGATACACTTAATGATAATATTACATATTTAGACATAATCAGGACTACTGATCCCATCACCCCAAGAGATACGTACATATACCCTGCTGGATCCACAATGGCTTATTCTGCCACCAGACTCCAAAATAGTACACAGGGACCCCCGATAAGATGATGATGAAGCCGATCCCACATTCCACCGGCGTCATGTAGAAAGACACAACGATCAGGAATACACAGGCCAAGATGAAGAAGATCGGGAGAGCCACATTAACCTGCAAGAGAGCAGAGAGGGTACAATATAACAATATCTGGAGAGCAGTGAAGTCACTCTGTATAATATACCTTATATCTGGAGAGCGGTGATGTCACTCCTGTATAATATATCTTATATCTGGAGAGCGGTGATGTCACTCTGTATAATATATCTTATATCTAGAGAGTGGTGAGGTCACTCTTGTATAATATATCTTATATCTAGAGAGCGGTGATGTCACTCCTGTATAATATATCTTATATCTTGAGAGCAGTGAGGCCACTCCTGTATAATATAACTTATATCTGGAGAGCGGTGATGTCACTCCTGTATAATATATCTTATATCTGGAGAGCGGTGAGGTCACTCCTGTATAATACATCTTATATCTGGAGAGCGGTGAGGTCACTCCTGTATAATATATCTTATATCTAGAGAGCGGTGATGTCATTCCTGTATAATATATCTTATATCTAGAGAGCAGTGATGTCATTCCTGTATAATATATCTTATATCTGGAGAGCGGTGAGGTCACTCCTGTATAATATATCTTATATCTGGAGAGCGGTGAGGTCACTCCTGTATAATATATCTTATATCTGGAGAGCGGTGATGTCACTCCTGTATAATATATATCTGGAGAGCGGTGATGTCACTACTGTATAATATATCTTATATCTGGAGAGCGGTGAGGTCACCCTTATATCTGATGATCACGCTGTCGCAGAGTGTGCCAAGTATGGGGTGCACACATTCACCTCGCTACTATACACATTCTATTCCCATGTGTCAGCCTGCAGATCCCCACCTATATCCTCAGGCTATGTACATAGATTAATCTGCAGCTTCTCCTCCAGATCTCCGGGCCCCATGCATGTGTGAACCGCACCTCACCGCAGCAGGTGAACGTCCTCAGGAAGCCTGACAATAGAGGCTCTGGGATCAAGGGACTCCACCACCTATAAAAAAGGGCCATGGTGTCTGAAGGAAGCCATAACAAAAACACTGACTCCTCAGGAACAGGGGCCCCTGGCCCCGGCCGAGATCACACAGTATGGAGGATGACCTGAATGGGGAGGCAGCTGTTTGTATTTCCAGCAATTCTCTCTCACCTCAAACACCAAGGGTCAGTTCTCCCCGACGACCCGCTTCAAGTGAACCTGCTGCACTCGGCAGGCCAATGAAAGAGTCACTTTAAATAGTCATCGGAGATAAACAAATTCCAAATCATTTTCCTGCAGCCTGGGAAGTTCTGTGATCTGCCATTAATAAAAACACTTCAAAATGAATTTATTGTGTTTTTCTTCCTGCTAACCCATTTCTGCTCTTGTATCTTCAAATGCAGAAAGGGGATGTGTGTTCTGTGAAGCTGCTACACAGAAAGATCAAAAACTATACAAAAAAAAACACTATTAAAGTGGAACAGCGGCCATTTATTTTCTTTTTTGGACAAAGAGGGGAAAGGGTCTGATCCTCCGTTAGGTCTTTATAGCTGCCTGAATTCCTGGTGGGAAAATTCCTCTTTGTGGTAACATAGGCAGGTCATACAGTATTTATTTTCTTTCATTCAACAAAAAAAATAAATGTGAACAGATTCATCAAAAGTGTGGATGGAAAAAAAAATAAAAAATCACTCGCACTGTCTGACTGGAGAGCAGTGGCAGCCTGTAATGGCCCCCCTGCCCATGCATCCGGCCCCCTAATTTACATGCGGGGTGCCAGATGCATGGATTTCAAATCAGGTTTTTTTTTTTTTTTTGAAGTACGCGATTAAAGCCTGAGACTCTAATAGGCTAAAAAAAAAAGGGGGAAAGGGTGGGCTCAGGGCGCAGAACACAATTTTCCCCTGGCCCCACCCAGTTGTGTGACCATAGCGAATGAACATTCGCTATGGTCACGCTGATTCTCCTCCAAGCCAATCGGAAAGTAGGTCTGAGTGTACTGTTTGCCACGCACCCGACCACCACCAAAATGTTTTTTACCACCAGCCGCCACTGTTGGAGAGGTAATGCCTAAAAGTAGAAGGGGTGAAGAAAGCAGATCGACAGAATACATGAAGCAGAAGGAAAATCCTTGCACTGCAGGTCCTCAGGTGCAGCTTCCTTTCCAGCAAGGAGAACCATGAGCAACACAGTAGTGACCACCAAATAAAAAATAATAATCACCAAATCTCACTCTGAGACTAGCAGTTAGAGGCAGCAGTGCCTTATATGTTCTCACGCTGCAGATATATGGCTATGAGGCTACAGAACAGCTATTTTAGAAGAATAGACAAAAGTTACATTTTTATAGGTACTGCTTACATATCAAATCTCCAGGTCCTGGACAAATTCCTTAAATGGGCCATTCCCTTCCAGTCTTCCTGTATCTGCTCTTAAATCTGTTTTATTGCCATGCAGGCATAAACTGGCTTCATCGCGTCTGCACATCGCAGATAAAAGCCACCCTAGGGCTGATATTATCGTCTGTGCGAAAAGCGCAAATTCCAAACACTTATTGAGATTTAATGGCCTGGCTTAATCTTTTATAGGTATAATTGCACATAAGCCCTCAAGCCTTGACAAGCCAGACGGGAAGCCTAATAATGATGATGCCTTGACTCCTGCGGCTGATCTCCCATTATAAAGGCACATGTTCAGTGTGATGGTTGGTGGATCAAATGACCCGGTTCCTACTTCTCTACATCTTTCAGACCACTGATGAAGTGGTAAACGCAAGCATCTGAGAGCTCCAGATGGTTATCTGTCTTGTTACAGCTCCCTCTTGCCATGGAGAACTGCCAGTTCCAGCATCTCCTGTCAGGCTCTATAGAAGAGCTTGTGACCACATAATAGAATTTGTGTACCCAACATAAAATCCAAGTCCCTTTCATAGAGAATAATATTATATATATATATATATATATATATATATATATATATATATATATATATATATATATATATATATATCACACACACACGGTATAAAAATACAAAGATAGATAATTTCAGAAAAAAATAATACAAACAATGTGGTTGCATAAATGTGCACACCCTCTTATAGCTGGGGATGTAACTGGCATTAGGCAATCACAGTCAAACTCATGTTACATAGGAGTCAGTACACACACTGCCATCAGTTAAAGTGCCTCTGATTAACCCCAAATAAAAGTTCAGCTGTTCTAGTAGGTCTTTCCTGACATTTTCTTAGGTCGCATCCTACAGCAAAAGCCATGGTCCGCAGCGAGCTTCCAAAGCATCAGAGGGATCTCATTGTTAAAAGGTATCAGTCAGGAGAAGGATACAAAAGAATTTCAAAGGCATTAGATATACCATGGAACTCAGTGAAAACAGTCATCAAGTGGAGAAAATATGGCACAATAGTGTCATTACCAAGAACTGGACGTCCCTCCAAAATTGATGAAAAGAAGAGAAGAAAACTGGTCAGGGAGGTTGCCAAGAGGCCTACAGCAACACTGAAGGAGCTGAAGGAATATCTGGCAAGTACTGACTGTGTGGTACACATGACAACAATCTCCCGTTTTCTTCATATGTCTGGGCTATGGGGTAGAGTCGCAAGCCGGAAGTCTTTTCTTACAAAGAAAAACATCCAAGCCCGGCTAAATTTTGCAAAAAAAACATCTGAAGTCTCCCAAAAGCATGTGGGAAAATGTGTTATGGCCAGAAAGTTCAACCTTGGTTTCATCAGACCATAATTCCAAAAGATATGTTTGGTGCAAAAAACAAACACTGCACATCACCAAACGAAAACCATACCCCCCGTGAAGCATGGTGGTGGCCACATCGTGCTTTGGGGCTGTTTTCCTTCAGCTGAAACAGGGGCCTTAGTCAAGGTAGTGGGCATTATGAACAGTTCCAAATACAGGGGGTCCCCGACTTACAAACATCCGACTTACAAACGACTCCTACTTACAAACGGAGGGAGACAACAGGAAGTGAGAGGAACTCTACCCCTAGGAAGGGAAATTCACTCCTGTAAGAGTTAATATGGGAAAAAGGTGTCTCCACTGATGCTTTATCACCAGTCCATGTTTCCCTAACAACCCAAAATTTTCAAAATCCAATCTTCATTGGGACAGAAGGTGAGGTGAAATCTTCTGAACAGGGGCACAGACAGAAAAACAAATGTTACAGGGGTGATAACCCTTCTCTATGTTATCTAAAAAACTTAAAAATAGATTTTTTGGCTGGAGCTACACTTAAAAAATTTACCTGTTCCGACTTACAAACAGATTCAACTTAAGAACAACCCTACAGTCCCTATCTTGTTTGTAACCCGGGGACCCCCTGTACCAGTCAATATTGGCACAAAACCTTCAGGCTTCTGCTAGAAAGCTGAAAATGAAGAGGAACTTCATCTTTCAGTATGACAATGAACCAAAGCATACATCCAAATCAACAAAGGAATGGCTTCACCAGAAGATTAAAGTTTTGGAAAAGCCCAGCCAGAGCCCAGATCTGAATCCGATTGAAAATCTGTGGGGTGATCTGAAGAGGGCTGTGCACAGGAGTTGCCCTCGCAATCCGACACATTTGGAGTGTTTTTGCAAAGAAGAGTGGGCAAATATTGCCAAGTCAAAATGTGCCATGCTGATAGACTCATACCCAAAAAAGACTGAGGACTGTAGTAAAATCAAAAGGTGCTTCAACAAAGTATTAGTTTAGGGGTGTGCACACTTATGCAACCATATTATTTTATTTTTTTATTTTTACTTCCCTTCACCTAAAACATTTCAGTTTGTTGTTCAACTGAGTTGTACAGTTTATAGGTCACATTAAAAGGTGGGAAAAGTTCTGAAATGATTTATCTTTGTCTCGTTTTTTACATCACAGAAACCTGGCATTTTATATCCACTGTGTGCATATATATATATATATATTTACACACACACACAATTTTACATATGCCCAATGTGAAATTATACTGATTTATTCATACCTTTGTTGTACTTTTTATAGCCCTGATGACTCCCTTGAAAAACATTGTTGGTCTTTTATAAAGTCTATGTGATCTTACATTGAAATGACTTTGTATCTATTAACTCGTGACTCTGCTCTTCAATCTCAGATTCCTATAGTCTTCTTACTTTCATGACAGGTCCTCTTTTATTACAATCATGTTCTATGGGTGGTCACCCTTTTCTTACCTTGATTGGTCTCTCCAGTTCTGGTTTCTTGTACCGGAGCCACATCATGCCGATGATCGCCAAAGCCACGCACAGCCAATTGAAGAAGCTGAAGAAATTGATGACGGAGAAAATGTCGTTTGAGAAGGCGTAGAGGAGCGTCATAGCGCACTGCGGGGGAGAATCAGGCAGGACAGGCAATGTTAGCAAGTCATAAAAAAATAACATTTACAGTTTTATTTAGCCTTAAAATTGTGACTTTAAACCAGGGGTGCCCAACCAGTGGCCCAGGGGCCACATGTGGCCCGCGGAGCCCTCTGATGTGGCCCTGCGGGTTATCTGCACTGAGCCATAGACTTCTATTATTGCCTGCGAGTTTGGTGAGCTTTCTGAAAGTGCACCAAACCTGCAGAATATAATAGAAGTCTATTGCAAACTGCAGGAAAGCCAAAAGGTACACCGCGTTGCACACATGGTGCGGGTAAACCGCAGCGCATCAGTGTGAAAGCAGCCTTGGACCCCTTTCACATGGTCAGTCCGACCAATTGACCCTCTATTCACCTCTAAATAGTGGCAGACCTAAACCGACTTGTGTTTTATCTCCAATACGATCCGCTAAAAAGTATCGTGGGCTGCGTCTGTGTCCGCTCTCCAAATGCAGAGGGGACACAGACATGCCATCCATCCGCTCATTGTGGCCCGCGACCGGTTACCAAGACTCTTAAGTGGCCCTCGCTCTTCAAAAGGTTGGGCACCCCTGCTTTAAACTGTCTTACATGCCGAAGGATTTGTATTTCTGTGCACCCGGTCCTTAGATTTGCCCAGCTTTGTCAAATAGCACAGAGCAGGGCAGAAGACCTGATTTTTCTCTGCTGCAGTTAGGCAAACATACATATCCTGTCCCTCCTCCAGCTTGTGATTGGTCCGTGAAAGGATAAGCAGCAGACTGATGAGCTTATCTGTCACTCTGCTTTCTCCTCCTCCTATCAGCATTCCCATTGTTAGTGCATGATGGGCTCCTTATGTTGGCTCCACCAGGACTAAGAGGGTGAATCTTTCAAGGGAACCAAACCACAATAAAAACTTGACAGGGGATCTAACCTCATTCCATCCAAAACTAATATATATATATATATATATATATATATATATACACACAGTAGATATTTTTAGTGGTCTGTTTATTTACTTGTGCTTTCTTACACCGAGCAACACAAGGCTTTCCAGTATTTCACATAATATCATATGTTGATATGATATGTAATATCACATGGTGATGGTCTCGTGCTCAGACACATGATGTCCTCACTCTGACCACAGCCTTTTTTTTATTTTTTATTTTTTTTTAAAGTGAACTATTCTGTCTCAAGGAATGCAACAGGCTCACCCAACCAGGTTCATTTACAGCTGAACTCCAGGCACAGAGCATAAATCCACGTTGAGTGCCCCAGATACCTTTGTAAACTGATATATACAGTCACACCCTATTGTCAGCAATGGAATTGTTCAAATCAGTGCAACTCTGACTTTGCAGTGGCGCACCAATTTAAAAAAAAAAAAAAACAGGTTCCTGCACTATTTTTTGTGCTTTCAGGTGCGCCTTGCATAGACATCTGTGCATGAAGTCGCACAGATTGTCAGGCAAGTCGCACCTAAAATCACACTGACCTGCAGCTTTAAAATTGTGCGACTTCAAAGTCACATTCAGTGTGAAGGGGGTGTAAACTGACAATTAATCCGCTCTATTTTGCCTTCCCTGGTTCCTCCCTGAGCGCTGCTACAATAAAAACAGCTCTTCCTTCAACCCGGACTATAAATCCATGGAAACTGAACTCACTGTGAAGATGAGAGATGGCATAGGAGTCAGCAGTTGTGGATGAATCATCGCCAGGAGAGATGGTAGGTGACCTTCTCTGGCTCCCACGAAGAACAATCTGGGGGAAAAAAAAAGAGTCAGGATTTTACTAAGAATGAACATCTGGCACCCTGATCAAGAAGAATTGTCTCAATTTCTTTATTGCAAATCTGTGCAAATATCTCATTCATAATCAGTTTTGAGCATAGGTGTGCACAGCCTATTGCATTAGGCCTAAAGCTCAAGCACACGTGTGTGTATATATTTTTTTTATTTGAGAAAATATATATATATATATATATATTAGGGATGCACCAATACCATTTTTTTTTTTTTTTTTATAACGAGTACCGATACTTTTTTTTTTAGTGTCAATGCAACTGTTTTGTTTTCACTTCAGCTGTCAGCAATGGTACAAAGCGTTGAAAAGTTATTTTTCAAATGAAATAAATAGATTTTTGTTTTACATTTTTTTCAATGTGAAATGTGTAAATATGTTAGTGAATATTTTTGCAAATATATATTAACAAAGCAAATAAAAAAAAAAAGTTTTGTTTATCGTTTAAAAAATAGACGTGAAAAAAAAAAAAAAGCAAGAAAATAATAATTAAATGGAGGAGAATAGGGAGTTAATTAAAGGCTGGTTAGAGTAAATTAAGGGGTAATAAGGGGTTAAACAGAGGAACATTTGTTCACCCCTTTGATCTGCAGATGAAGAAAGAAACAATGTTTCTTTTTATTTTAGTGTTTCAGTGGCTGAGCAATGTTGTTAATAAACATTGCCAGCGTTTTTTTTTTTTCACAGCTCCAATTACCGGACTTCTTTAACACTTTAGCTGTCAACAGGGAAAACCCACTGACAGCTCAAAGAACCGAGCCTGAAAGTATCAGTTTCAGGTATTGGTGCATTTGCATGAGTACCGATACTTGTGCAAATACTCGGTATCGGCGCAACCCTAATTATATTATATTATATTATATATATATATATATATATATATATATATATATACACACATACACACACCTCTATCAATCTGCACAGTGAAAGAGGCATGTGTAAGCACTTCTCTTATGGCAGAGTCGGTAAGATGGAGATCTTTCCCGTCTTACTGCTGGCACACAGAGCAATAATGCTAATGTGCATGGAGTGATTAGGGTGTGCCAAGCACATCCAGCACACCCTGTGCACAAGCCTATGGTTTCAAGCAAGTTATGGCTTTGATAGATTTAATTTGCCACAAATGTCCATATTCAATTACCCATTTCCATAAAAACAGTTGCCTTTCAGCTGAGGGTCAGTCCTACAATGTCCACTTTATGAGATTGCTTCCATATACTGTCCTCTCCCCTGTCTCATTTCCCCTAGTCAGACTGACTCTTCCCCCAATCTATTAAAGAGGTATAGCCAAAGCTTTTTTGGCTATACCTCTATGGATCACATGAGTGCACTTCATTCTGCACTCCTGTCACCCGTTTTCATTCTGCATTCCTGTGACGTCACAGAGCCGGTCCAGGCTCTGAAAAGATTCCAACCATATGGTCAGGATCCACACAGAACCCTGGGCCGGCCCCCGGCTCAGTCTCTCAGTGAACCGCCGAGAGCCTGAGCCAGCCGTTGCCGCCCCCCCCTCCACAGTCCAGCGTTCCAGTGAGCACTAGAGGGGAGAGCAGAAAGCCAGTGACTGACAGTCACATCTCTTCGCTCAAAGTGGAGGGGAGAACTGAGCGATCAGCGGTTTGCTCAGTTCTCACTACAGAGCCGGCAAGGGACAAATGCCATACTTCTCTTTTAAAGCAGAACTCCAGGCTTTTTACCCCACCACCTGCCTATATGATGACACAACCCCTATGGGGGGGGGGGGATGTAAATGACAGTTTGGGCTTACAGGAAATGGGCAGAATGACAGAGGTCATTCTTCCTTGAAGCGCTAGACTAGGAAGTCAGGGACAGCTCTGGAACATGAAAGAGGTAAGTGGAAATTTGAAAGGGGCAAAAATATAAAAATTCCAAGAATTCCACTTAACCAATATAGTAAATGAGTAGAAAATACATTTTTCCAAGGACAACCAATCAGGTGTCAAGTTTAATTTTATATAGAGCCGGCCTCACACATCTCCGGCCGTGGTTCCTAGCATGGGGTCCAATGCATCCTGGTTTAGGTCTGAATATTTGCCTGAATTCGCACCTGAACCGGACACAAATACGCACAGGACCCTTCTACAATCCGCCACGGGCCTGTGTGAACCGGCTCCATTGAGAGCCGGTCACACTCGCCTGGCATGCAAATTGGATGTGGGAATATGTGAACCCAGCCTAAAACACACACAAAAAAAAAAAAATTATATAGAGGTGTACATGTAAAAGTAAATTAGGCACCCAAAAGGATGCCAGTGCAAAGGTTTCATGGATAGCCAGATTACCTGGAGGAGGTAAAGAGAGACCCATTGACAGATCCAAAACAGGAGAGCCCCACAAAGACAGGGATGATCCAGGCCATAACACCTAAGTGGTAATTTCCAAAATCCTGTAAGAAAAAAAAATGAAGGCATTAGACACGATGCATTACAAAAAAATATATGCAGCAAGTTCAGTGAGCCTAGGTTCACATTGGTATAAGTTGGCATACGATTTGACATGTCAAATCGCATGCCAAATCGGCGGCTATTGGCACCGTCCGAATCGATTTGTATAGACATCTGTGCAGGAACCCACACAGATGTCTGTCAAATCGCCGCTGAAGTCAGACTGCATTGCCCAGTTAAAAATCGTGCGAGTTCTGCTGAACTTGCATGATTTCTAACCCGCTCCAATGTGAACCTTGGCTAAAAACGACAAAAAGGTGTGAAGGAGGAGGGAAGGGAGGATCTACACTGGACTTGTCTCTTCCATTGGTGAAGGTTCTTCGGTATGTTTGAGGTGTCCTGTTTAAAGCTGAACTCTGAGCATTACCTTTGTCCCCAACCTATGACTGAGTCGGTAAGAGGCAACCACCTAGAACACTTCAGTGGGGGGGGGGGGGGGGGGGGGGGCAAGGGTAGGACCTGCAACCTGCACTGCTGAAGTAGTTCATAGCTAATGAAGGATGGGGCTTTTTTTCCTTGGGTGCTGATGGACCTTGACCTAGCACTGCCCCCACCTGCCTTTCCCTAAATCACAGATCACAATTCTGCCAGGAAAGGTCAAATTTGAATCCATGTATAAGCACTGTGTGTATAGAAGTCAATCTACTAATCAACTTCTACAAGAAAAACAGAAATGGAAGGAGCACACACCTAGTGCATTGCCAGAGATAATTTAATAAGAAATTCTTATATAAAAGTGGGTACTCAAAATTAAAAATTCAACTGACAAAAGGCCATAAACACTAGTTCTGAGGAAGGGGGTGCGCCCCCGAAAAAAAATTAGCCGTACCCCATGTTCTGTGCATGTCCATGCATTGTGTTTATGGCCTTTTGTCAGTTGCATTTTGTGAGTACCCACTTTTATACAAAAATTTCTTATTAAATGATCTGTGGTAATGCACTAGGTGTGAGCGCCTTCTATTTCAGTTTTTCTTGTAGTTCCTTTCGGATTACCCCATCTGAGGAAGGTGCCATCCACCTACTTCTGGGCTACCATATATACACCTTTCACACCACCATTTTATCTGACCTCTGTTACTCTTCACCTTGGAAGACCTATTAGTGCTGGAAGTGACTGTTTTTTGTATCTCTACTGATCAACTTCTGTACAACCGCCCTGACGGTTTTTCTCTGCTCAATCAGCTCCACGGGCTTTAGCATGCTACAATGATCAGCTGTATTCAGACAGCAGGGAAGTCTCTCCGTTGTCAGAATACAATGACACAGTGGGGAAGATTCCCTCATCCACCTCGAATGTTTAGATGGGGGAATGGGGTCAGTTTTTTTTTAGCATTCAATTCACTGTTTAAACAAAAAAACTGACTCATTACTTGCTTTGCCCCAAGATTGGCTAGAAGGAGTAGCCCAGAGTCTCCAAATTGCCAGCAAATTAGGCTGAGTGACATTTAGATTGTCATGTTATGTATAATTTAGTAATAAAAGATTTAGAGATTAGGAAACCATAAGTAATAATGTATAGTAGAAGCTGCAGAAATTTGAGATAATGTTTATTTTTACAAGGATACAAAGTTTCTTATGGTGAGCAAATCTGATCATTGAATGATATTGAATCAGACTGAAAGACATTTTTTTATTCTTCTATCTGGATAATTATATAATACAGGACATCACAGAGGCTTAATAAGTATTACCGTATATACTCGAGTATAGGCCGACCCTAATATAAGCCGAGGCACCTAATTTTACCACAAACAACTGGGAAAACTTATTGACTCGAGTATAAGCCTAGGGTGAGAAATGCGTAGCTACTGTAAGTGGAAAAGAGGGTCAACGATGCCCATTTGCAGCCTCACTGTGCCCATGCAGATGGACACAGTTGACCGATTTGGGGCCCTGTATCTCAGGGTCACTTAGTACTAGGAACCCCATCTTTAGATATGTTGTAGTGCTAATTCCACTGGGTTGGAATACAACATTTGGGGTTCCTAGCACCAAGTGTCCCCGAGATATGGGGCCCCAAATTCGGGTCAGAAAATCTCAAGCACTTTTCTGCAGCAGAGAATGACATTTTCTGAACTGACTTTGGGGCCCCGTATCTCGGGGCCACTTAGTGCTAGGAACCCCATCTTTGGATATGTTGTAGTGCTAGTTCAACTGGGTTTGAATGCTAAATTTGGGGTTCCTAGCTCCAAGTATCCCTGAGATATGGGGCCCCAAATTCGGGTCAGAAAATGTCAAGCACTTTTCTGCAGCAGAGAATGACATTTTCTGAACCAACTTTGGGGCCCCGTATCTCGGGGCCACTTAGTGCTAGGAACCCCATATTTTGATATGTTATATTGCTAGGTCCACTGGGTTGGCACACCAAATTTGGGACTCCTAGACCCAAGTGACCCCGAGATACAGGGCCCCAAAGTCGGGTCGGAAATTTTTTGTTTTATATAAATAGACTTAGCAAACACGAGGTGCCAGGTCAGTGTGGATTGTTACACCTGGCATCTAACTTCTTACCCTTTATTGCTGTCAGTGGTTTAGCTGGCTCCTTCAGTTGAATGTCCCCTACAAGGCTGATCCAAGTCATTCCTAATCTCTTCATATACCGGTCTACCCCATAGAATCCTATACACTGACAGGATTCATTTACCATCTGGACCTATTCTTCTGTACTTCCTTTTGATTGTAAGCTCTTGAGGGCAAGGCTGCCCTACCTTTTGTGCGTCTGTTTGTTATGCGGTACACTGTAAATCTTAAAATATTTGTTCTGTGTTTTCCCTGGATTGTACAGATATGTTCTCTTTATTAACAAAGGATAAAAAATAAAAATAAAACCACACCACACAAAAAAACAATGACTTACCACGGCCACGGCCTCAGAGGTCAGCATCTGCTCCGGTGTAAGTGTGGTGAAGTAGGCCAGGTTGGTGAGGACGTACACCAAGGTTACGATGGGCAGAGAGATAATGATGGCACGAGGTAGGTTTCTGCAGACAAGGGAAGTGATACAATATTTATATAAAATAATTGTATCTCCTGGATCATGTAACATTGGTAGAGGTATGAGCCCTCAATTAATGGGTTAATCTACATGGCGTGCCACGTCAGGGTAGTGAAGGCTGGCAGTTTACTTACTTGTAAGGTTCTATCATTTCTTCAGTGACGAAGTTCAAGTAATTCCTGCAGCCAGAAACAGAGTGGAGGAAAAAATGTTAGAGAAAAGATTCTGTTCAATAGAACAAAACCTAAACCAACGCAGCCAATCAGAACTTATATCTATTCAACAAAACAGAACCCAACCCAAAGCAGCCAATCAGAAAACTCAGCTTCAACAATGAAACATATTGATTCCTTTTTTCACTTTGTTCCAGGTATAAAAAGGTACACATCCATCTAATGCAAAGTGCTGAAAATGTAATTTAAGGTCCAGCACAGTACAACCTTTGGGTAAATATACTTTTAGCACTTAAAGGGGAAATACAGTCTCCCCTCTACGACACCGCTAAGTTTAAAAATGCACCAAGGGCTCTGTCCGGCATTTTTTAAACTCCAATTCTGAAAGAGGGAGGAGCCAGATGCAAATAAGTTGCTTTACTGGTCTATTATAAGGGCCAACTGACTGTACAATATTTTATTTTTATTTTTTATGTTTTGTAGGAAGTGTAAGGAAAAATAAAAATAAATAAATAAATAAACATTTTTTTTGCATATATTTTTTTTGATCTGCCTGCAATACTCACCTCATCTTCGGCGCTGTCCCCCACAGTAATCTCTTAACTAGGGTTGCACTGATTCCGCTGCTGATACTAAGCATTTGCAAGAGTACTCAAGCTTATGCTCCGATACCCAAAACCAATATCTTTGTGGTGCAATTTGAGTCCATACATAATGAATGGGCTCAAATTGCAGTGCAAATTGTCGCATGTGATTTGAACAGGAATGCAGTGCGATTCCTGTCCGAATCACATGCTGTTTCCCCACAGCTTCTGTGTGATCCCAGGCTTATCATAGTGACTTCAGCCTGGGTTCACAGAGGAGTGGTGTGGGAAACCGCATGTGATTCGGACAGGAAGCACACCGCATTCCTATTCAAATCACATGCGATACTTTGCATTGCAAATTGAGCCCATTCATTTTGTATGGGCTCAAATCGCACTGTTAAGGTATCGATAATTGGTATTGACGAGTATTTGACCACAAGCAATCGGTACAAAAACAGGTATCCGTGCATTCCTACTTTTAACCACAAGATGTCCTCAGTCTTCTGGGTTTGATGCTCAACATTCAAATCGAAAGACTGAGGACATATTGTGAGAACAGGGAGTCATGGACCCAACCCCATTTAGTGTATAACAGTGCTGATAGCGGCTCTTATATCATCACTTCTGCGCCACAATCTGCACTGAGGTGGTGAAGAGGACCCGTGACCAATTTGTAGACCTCCGAAGAAGGTGATTATATTTTCATGTAAAGATTGTTAATATTTTATAGTTTAAAAGGAAGCTAGGTAATGGTCTGCTTCCATTGTAGAAACTACCACGTGACAAGGGAAAACAGCAATACAGTGTCAGTTAGTGGGCACTCACCATCCGCCGTATGCGAACAGCCCGCTGTATAAAGCCAAGACCCATTTGCCGACATCATTACTGGTGTTATCGAAGGAGTGTTCAAGACTCAGACTGGTGATGTCTCCTGCGGAGTGAACAGGAATCTGATTACAATTGACGGTCATACAGACCAGCAGATAACATACAGGTGACTCAATCTCACAATCTTCCTCATTGTGGGAGGGGCAGAGACACAAACTACTTCAGGAAATCCCACCAATGTGGGAGGGGCAGAGACACAAGTTAAACACTAGGCCCTTTAACAAACAATGGTTGAGGATCATAGAATTAAAATGACAAATTCTAAATGCTTTCTGTCCAAAACTATAAAAATTAAAGTAGAACTATAGGCAAAACTTTTTTTTTCAGCTTGGACAGAGTAAGGGAGAGTTAAAATCCCTAGCGTTTTATTTCAACATTTTGTTGCCAAATTTCTGAGATTTCCCTTCACTTTCTGCACCACAGCCAAACAGGAAGTGGGAGGAAATCCCTGCAAATTAAGGGAATTCCTTGGGGACCCCCAGGTCACCAGAACTAGTGCCCCCCCTCCCCCCTATTGGAAGATTTTGCCTCTAATATTTTTCTGGGGACAACCCAAAATTTGTGATTTCCTTTTATATTCACTTTCAATGATAATGATAAACAGGACAAAGAGAGGATGGATCTCCTAAAAGTGGTTCTACAGGCAAAAAGTTTATTATCTTAATGCATTCTGTGAATTAAAGCGGAGTTCCACCCTAAAAAATTTTAACTGTAAACTTTTAACCTATAAACAAACATTTGGAGGAAATTTTTTTTTATACTTACCAGAAATGCCCTGTTGCTATGTAGTCCTCATAATCTCCCACTTCCTGGTCCGCGGAGCTCCTTGTGACTGCCTCCCTCGCCTGTGCTCCTGGGAAACGATGCGTCATCATTTCCCAGGAGTCTGTGGGCAGTACTGTGATGTTGCCATAACAACAGGGCGGGACCTTCCTCCCGTCGCCGCCCGTTGTTATGGCAACTTTAGAAACAATCAGCGCTTTGGCCGGTGAATCGCGCATGCGCAAGATCGATAGATGCATGCTGGTTACCCAGCATGCACCTCTCCGAAGCTATTCCAGGAAGTGATCTCGATAAGGCTTCACATGCCCACAATCATGATGGAAACGGCCACAAACGGAGGCATAAAATATTACAGTAAGAAATGTATATTTTTGATAAATCAATGATGTTAATCTTATACTCGTTTTTGAATTTCATTAGTAATAATGCAGAACTCCGCTTTAAGATAAAAAAAAACCTTCTGTGTGCAGCAGCCCCCCTCATACTTATCTGAGCCCCATCTCCATCCAGCGATCTTGTACGAGAGCCTCCGCTGTCTGGAACTCTCCCTCCAGAGCAAGCTGCTTGCTGCAGAGCAAGCTGCTTGCTCTGGGGGCAGAAGGGAAAGGGGCAGGAGGGAGGGGCCAGGAGCACCGGCGAGGGAAAGAAGAAGAGGATCGGGGCTGCTCTGCGCAAAACCACTGAGCAGGTAAGAACATTATGTTTGTTATTTTTATACAGCAATATAAAATGCACAGACAGCAATAAAAACTGACAAGCATTGTAATCACTCTGCACTCTATAATAAAAAAAAAAAAGTTTTGCCTTTAGTTATACTTTAGCTTCTAAAGTGAGGTCTACTATAAACTTCACTGCTCTGATTTTTTTTAATTTTTTGCTGCAGGATATTCCAAATGTTATATTGTTTTCCCAAAAAATGTTTAGCACTCATCTGAGAATGCTACAAAGAATACAAAAACTATCCTCAAGTTATTAAAAACATACAGCATAGGAAGATATACTTCCCACAACACAGAGTGTCCTTGGATGACTGGTGCAGAGTGACGGGGCGATAAACTTCCCCTTCCAGATGAACGGCTTTCCGTATTAATGAATAATGTCACATGATCAGTTCCACCCTCCAACAGCTGCCAAGGATATAATAGGACTTGTAAATTCAAAATGCAAATCCCATTATGTAAAAAGGAGCTAAAAAAACTTCACAGATGTAAACGTTCAAATATCAGGTAAGATTTTTTTTTAAATGACAAGTTTACTTTTATGCAGCCTATTGCCATTTTAAGTTTCAGTTTTGAGAAGTTGAAGTTTCATTTTTAAAGTGGAACTTTAGTCAGGAAATCCTGCTAGATCACTTCAGGCTGGCCCCTTTTGCAGGTATAGCTATGTAAAAACTAAAAAAAAGTGCCTGTACAGTTTAAAATCCAGGAATACACTGTCTCACCCTGCTCTGCACATGCTCAGTTGCCATCTTTTTTTAGGCACCGTCAAGTTTGTAGAGGCCGATCTGCTGAGCAGAATTAAACCTTTCTATCCTTTACAGCCAAGGAAGCTGCTTCTGTTTGATCTGCAACTGCCATGGTGCTGGACATGTGATCAGTTATGACACCAGCCATTTGATAGTTTGAGGCTAGGGTTCACACCATCGCCGCATGCGGCTCCCAGCAGGGGTCCGGCGTGCACTGGTTCACCATTTCAGCCCGAATTTTTGGCTGAATTTGGACCTTAAAAACGGACCAAAAGACACACAGAGCTTCTGTGCAAATTTGCACCGGAGCCACGGCAGAGATGTGATCCATAGAGAGCCGGTCAAAATCTCCTGATATTGCAAATTGGATGCGGGGAACCCACATCCAATTCGCAATGGTGTGAACCCAGCCTGACAGTTTGGTTGAGGATACAAGCAAATGTGAAAGTTAGCAATCTCAGAATGTAACAGTTTTTTGAAACCGTTAAATCGATGGGTTTAGTTCTGCTTTGATTTACTGCTATTCAGGGGCTCTGGCAGGCTCCAGCAAGAAAACACAGTAGCAATGCTAGAGGTAATTTACTGCACACATTCATTTTGGTCTGTCATTTATGTTCCTTGCTAAAGAACATTCTTTTTTTTTTTAATCAAGTTGTTATGGGTAAAGTTTTGCTTTGAGAAGTTTCTGATTATTTTTTATGGTCCAATCAAACCTCTTTATTTTTTTTTTTTTTTTTTTTGTGAAAATTATTTTTATTGGAAAGTTTCACTGTGGAGTTACAAAACAGGGCAATTGGGGCCTT
The DNA here is from genome assembly GCA_028564925.1 of Lithobates sylvaticus. Lineage (NCBI taxonomy): Eukaryota > Metazoa > Chordata > Amphibia > Anura > Ranidae > Lithobates > Lithobates sylvaticus. The sequence continues at coordinate 22,023,746 of CM053034.1, forward strand.
CCCCCAGCCAAATGGTGCACATAGCCATGTGCATAACAGCGTACAACTTAAAACTAAACATATATAACTATAACCAAAACCATTACACCTTCAGCTCCCAGTCTTCACATGATAGGATGATGGTAGGAGAGGGATGAGAAACCTCTGTATTCTAAAGTCTTGTTTAATGTCTGTATGACTTATTGAGTGCCATTCTTATCTTAGGAACTTTATAGAATTCAGGCATTTCTCTAGCAAACCAATGGCTCTACTTTATTGGGCTGACATTTTTGTGTGGTTCTGAGAGCTGGTCCTGCCTAAAACGGTCTTGGGTTCTTGCAGCAGAAAGTCCTAATTAAAAAAATGAATGGTGCAGTTTTCAAAGAAGAGAAGTGTAACCAATTAGAAGATCTAGCAGATGTTTGGAGACTTATGCCGCGTACACATGGTCAGAATTCTCGTCGGAAAAAGCTCTGATGGTTTTCCCGTCGGAATTCCGACGGAATTTCGCTCAAACTGTCTTGCCTACACACGGTCACACCAAATTCCGATGGTCTGTAACACAGCGGCATAAAACATATTCGACAGCACTATAAAAGGGAAGTTTAATGCTTCCGAGCATGCGTCGAATTGTTTCCGAACATGCGTCGGAATTTTACGTGTCGGAAGGGCGATTTCAACGCTGCTTTTTTTTCTGACAGCAGCGCTGGCAGTTTTTAAATGTCCTGTGTGCATGAGCACTAAAATAAATAAATAAATAAATATTGCAGAGCGAATCATCCTGTGAAACTGCATGTGCACTAAATGGAGATGACGATCATAGCAAATAAGTAATTATTTCCTATGATCATCAGCTCCATCTAGGTGGTGCAGTTTTTTCTGATTCACTCTATTCTGTATAAAGAATAACATTTGCTCCATTCAAAAGGAATGAATGAACACGCAAGACAAATAGCTCTCCATTTTTTTTTAAATATATATATATATATATATATATATATATATATATATATATATATATATATATATATACACCGTACACACGGTCAGAATTCTCGTCGGAAAAAGCTCTGATGGTTTTCCCGTCGGAATTCCGACGGAATTTTGCTCAAACTGTCTTGCCTACACACTGTCACACCAAATTCCGACGGTCTGTAACACAGCGGCATAAAACACGTTCGACAGCACTATAAAAGGGAAGTTTAATGCTTCTGAGCATGCGTCGAATTGTTTCCAAGCATGCGTCGGAATTTTGCGTGTCGGAATTGCATACACACGATCGGAAAATCCGATAGAAAGGTTTCCCGTCGGAAAAATTGAGAACAGGTTCTCAATCCAAAGTCCGTCTGAAATTCCGACGGAAAAAGACCGTTGGGCGTACACACGGTCGGAAAATCCGATGAAAAGCTCCCATCGGACTGTTTCCATCGGAAATTCCGACAGTGTGTACGCCGCATTAGAAGAGGTTCAAAAGACACTTTTTGTATGTAGTTACTGACATTTCCAACTGTTGCCATCAGCAAGGTAGAGATGCTACACAAACTGGTGTGTTTCAAAGAAATGCAATGCCATCATGTTGATAAAAGTTATGAAATGAAAAGTAACATTTGAGCAGCTGGTAAAGGAAGCATTGCTACATTTCTTTTATCCACGTGTGGAAAATAAAGAGAAAATAGAGCAATAGAAAGAATCCTAGGACTAGGTGGTCATCAGGAAATGTATTTCTAAATTTCCAAAGCAGTCCCAAGAGACATCCATGTAGCAGAGAGGACATCTAAGAGATGGCGGCTGGAGGCTTGGGGGTAATAGTTGCATTCCTCGACTGCATGGAATAACTCCAGTGCGCCTGAAGCCGGTAAGGAGCTGAAGCATCTGATAGACGCCTCTCAGGTCATGTGAGGCTTCTCAGCCTAATCTACGGCACGGCTTGTCACATGATGGGCAACCCAGTCATTCTCACTCCTAGACAAGGCCACCTTCCAGTAGCTGTTAACCCTTATATTCCTGTAATTTAAAAATGTGAACATTTCTTAAAAGTCACAATAAAAAACATGCTAAGATTCAGCATGAGGGACTCCATTGCTGAGCAAGCTCAGTAGGACCCTCTGGTGCTGTAAAACTCAATGTGCTTCATTACAAGTTTTTAGCCTTCAACCTTACCCCGGCCTTCACCTGAACCCTATCATAACCCAACTCCTAAAAATAACCCTTCACTTTCAAACCCAATTATTTCAATAACCCAATTATTCAAAAGGACCTTTGGTCTGGCTTTACATTTTGCAATTTTCATCCAATTCATTTAAATTGGGAAACCAGTGGAAAAGATTGCTGCGTTTTTTTTTGTTTTTTTTTGCAGTCATGTTTGCAGTGAGAGCTAAATGCAGGCTTCCAAAAAAAAAAAATATATATATATATATATATATATATAAAACTGCCAAGTGAACGAGCAGCACAAGGCTTCCATCACTATAATTTAGAGGTCTTCAAACTACAGTCTGCTAGAGGATTTTATCAGGCCCACACCTGGGCCAGTGGCCTCTCACATGTGTCTTCAGGTCAACAGTTTGTCCCCCCCCCCCCCCCCCCAACTTTCCCAACCACCCCTTTCTCCAGCACAGCTGTCAATGAACCATCATTGGCTGCTAGGACTGATAACGTTCCAACAGCCAATCATGTGCTTTCCCCAACATTCACAGGAGGAAAGAACTATCTTCCGGACCTGTTGGAGACCCTAACGTAAGGAGGCTTTCATGGAGACCCTGATGTACAAGGGACTATAATAGGAACCCTGATCTAAGCAGGGATTCTGATGGGGACCCTGATGTAAAGGGGGGACCCTAATGAAGACCCTAATGTAAAGCGGGACCCTGATATTTCTTAGCTTTGGTTCACCAACGTTCTCTCTGTTCTTGGGTTTAGAATTCTCCAATAACTGAATGAGCACATGCTGAACAAAAGTATATAGAAACAGGTTAAAAAAAAAAAAAAAAGTTTTCCTACTTTGCTCAACACGCCACTTGTGTGAATGAAGCCTGAATGTTCCACGTGACCCTCATAAAGTTCTTTTATCAGAGGCGGTGAACAGACTCCTCATAGACATCACTGCACCGTGTGAATGTGCTTTTGTTTCACACTGTTCTGCTGACTCGGCACTCTGCTTATCAGACAACACAGAGGACTGAATGTAGGAAGAAGTCTAATCTGAGCGATCTCCCTGACCGTCCTCTGAGGACAGGACCGAAAATTGGAGGATGTCAACTGTACAGGACTGACACACAAATGTTATTGAAATAAAAATGCGTCCAGTACTGCAACTAAGATATGATGTACACAGGAGACAGGTAAACATCTGGGCCTCAGATCTGTCTATACCAGTGATGGGCAACGTTTCTGAGGAGAGGGTCAGAGACTGCAGACACGTTACAGGAGAGGGCCAGAGACTGCAGACACGCTACAGGAGAGAGCCAGAGACTGCAGACACTCTACAGGAGAGAGCAAGAGACTGCAGACACGCTACAGGAGAGGGCCATAGACTGCAGGCACGCTACAGGAGAGGGCCAGAGAGGGCCAGAGACTGCAGACACGCTACAGGAGAGGGCCAGAGACTGCAGACACTCTACAGGAGAGGGCCAGAGACTGCAGACACGCTACAGGAGAGGGCCAGAGACTGCAGGCACGCTACAGGAGAGGGCCAGAGACTGCAGACACGCTACAGGAGAGGGCCATAGACTGCAGGCACGCTACAGGAGAGGATCAGAGACTGCAGACACGCTACAGGAGAGGGCCAGAGACTGCAGACACGCTACAGGAGAGGGCCAGAGACTGCAGACACGCTACAGGAGAGGGCCAGACACTGCAGACACGCTACAGGAGAGGGCCAGAGACTGCAGACACGCTACAGGAGAGGGCCAGAGACTGCAGACACGCTACAGGAGAGGGCCAGAGACTGCAGACACGCTACAGGAGAGGGCCAGACACTGCAGACACGCTACAGGAGAGGGCCAGACACTGCAGACACGCTACAGGAGAGGGCCAGAGACTGCAGACACGCTACAGGAGAGGGCCAGAGACTGCAGACACTCTACAGGAGAGAGCCAAAGACTGCAGACACTCTATAGGAGAGGGCCAGAGACTGCAGACACTCTATAGGAGAGGGCCAGAGACTGCAGACACTCTATAGGAGAGGGCCAGAGACTGCAAACACGCTACAGGAGAGGGCCAGAGACTGCAGACACGCTACAGGAGAGGGCCAGAGACTGCAGACACGCTACAGGAGAGGACCAGAGACTGCAGACACGCTACAGGAGCGGGCCAGAGACTGCAGACACTCTACAGGAGCGGGCCAGAGACTGCAGACACTCTACAGGAGAGAGCCTCATAGACACCACTGCGCCGTGTGAATGTGCTTTTGTTTCACACTGTTCTGCTGACTCGGCACTCTGCTTATCAGACAACACAGAGGACTGAATGTAGGAAGAAGTCTAATCTGAGCGATCTCCCTGACCGTCCTCTGAGGACAGGACTGAAAACTGGAGGATGTCAACTGTACAGGACTGACACACAAATGTTATTGAAATAACATACAGAGACTGCAGACACGCTACAGGAGAGGGACAGAGACTGCAGACACTCTACAGGAGAGGGCCAGAGATTGCAGACACTCTACAGGAGAGAGCCAGAGACTGCAGACACTCTACAGGAGAGGGCCAGAGACTGCAGACACTCTACAGGAGAGGGCCAGAGACTGCAGACACTCTACAGGAGAGGGCCAGAGACTGCAGGCTGTAGATTAGGGTCATCTGTGATCATCAGAAGTTGCTCCCACATCAGACTCTTCCAGACAGTAGCAGGCATCTTATCTGCTGCAAAAATGTACACATGGCTCCTTCCCAAATGTAACTTGCCGAGTTCAGCCGCCCAGCTGTGCGATTACCATTAGCGAATGATGTTCAAATGACAAGATTGATCATCATTCAACCAGAGATAGGGGCCTCAACTATATTCAGTGACATTTTATGTGAAAGTTTTCTGCTAAAGTAAAGTGACAATTTTTTGCCAATTCTTAAAGTAAAAATGTAATTTGCTTGTAGGTTACCTATCCTAACTTGCCTCCCAATTAACATGATAAAAAAATTCCTGACTGAAAGCATTTCATTTCATTCCTCATTTTAGACCCAGTGATGTCATCACTGAGTCTCTGTGCTACTCTATGAAATGCAGGCAGATCGTGGCTGGTGGGAGAGACCAGCAGGGTGCTGTACATAGCTTCCTAAAAACATCACAACACCCTGCCTCAGTACTCCTCAGCCCTGATGCAAGCAGCAGGAGGAGCTACGCAAATATCAAAATGCCTTGGTGGGTGGGTGTCCGTCGGGAGGAGTAGGAATTGCGATCCTAGGCAAGCTGTATTTGCATGGTAACACCTACATATGATGCAGAGTTCCCATGTTTGAAACCTAATGAATGAAAGGGGGCGGGCCAGGGACGGGACTAGATGATGCTGGACGTCCTCCAGCCAGGAAATTAAGCGGGCTCTGACTTTCTGTAGCTTCTTAAAGTGGAGTGCCCCCTAAAAAAATTTTTTTTTTAAAGTCAGCAGCTACAAATACTGCAGCTGCTGACTTTTAATAATCGGACACTTACCTGTCCCAGGGTCCAGAGATGCGGGGGAACAAGACCCCCCCCTCTTTCCCCGCTCCGCTCGCGGCGCTGGCATTTTTACTGTGGGCACCTGGCTGTGGCTTCACAGCCGGGCACCCACTGCTCATGCGCGAGCGGCCGTGATACGCCATTTAGTCATCTGGGACACGTGACAGGTCCCAGATGACTGTGCGGCGCCGAGGGGAAGTGATGTCAGTGCCCGGGCACTGAATGTGGCAGACTACGAGGGACCCCCTAGCAACAGGCATTTAGAGGCGAGTAAAAAAATATTTTTTTTTTCCAATTTTTTTGATTTTTTTTTTATGTTTTTTAAGCAATTTTTTTTTTTTTGTGGAAACACCACTTTAAGCACATTGAGAAAAGCTCACAGTGTGCGGTGAAATTGGAGGAAGCCATTTCAATCCAGGAGGGGAGCCGGTACAACTGTGCAAGACTGAAGGGAAGACCGGAGGTCAGATTTAAGTCACGGCTTCTTTTTTGGCAAGTCTCCATGAAAATATGATTTTTTTTTTTATACTATCCAATTACAAAGTCTGTACAGGTCTATTTAGGTTTTCTACAAATCTCTATAGCCGGTCTGACCTGTAATTGATGTCACAGCTCCCTCTATGCTGCACAATGTAAAGGTCTCCGCTATCACATTTCTGGCAGTTTTGCAATGCAAATATATCTCGGCACTCGGCCGTAACTTGCGCGCTCTTCCTTCTCGGTGACCTACATCTGTATGGAGATCCGGGTTCTGCAGATTGTTCTGAGCGCACCTGAAACCCTCAAACCTGACCTCGTCACCCAATAGCCGGTCCTTCCTACTAGACAAGGCAGGCTAACAATGGGTGGAGTCTCACTACAAACTCAGGACACGCTAGCGGGAGAATCCAAAACCTGGTTGACAAAAATGTTATTATAAAATCTGACCTCCGGCCTTCCCTTCAGTCTTGCACAGCTGTACCGGCTCCTCTCCTGGACTGAAATTACTTATTTTGATTTCACTGCACACTGTGAGCTTCTCACAATGTGCATTAGAAGCTGCAGCAACTCAGATAGAGCCCCGCCTCTTTTCCTACATCCTGTATCCACTCTTTCCTCCCCAGCCTGACTGCCCCGCCGCCTTTCATTTACTAGATTTCAGATCTTGCAATAATGTAGGCTCAGCATCACATGTGGGCGTTACTGATGCAAATACAGCCTGCCTAGTTACACCCACCTCCAGATTTACCCACCCATTAACTACTTAAAGTGGTGTTTCCCCCTAAAAACACAAAAAAAGGCTTAAGAATCCTAAAAAAACTTAAATAAAAAAATAATTGGAATTTTTTATTTTTTTTACATACCTCTAAATGCCTGTTGCTAGGGGGGCCCTCGTAGTCTGCCTTCTGCCTAGCCTAGGCTGGTGACATCACGGCGCCGCCGAGCGGATCGGGGGGCTAGCGGAGCTTCGACCCCCCCGCATCGCTGGACCCCAGAACAGGTAAGTGTCCGATTATTAAAAGTCAGTAGCTGCAGTATTTGTAGCTGCTGACTTTTAATTTTTATTTTTTTTAAGGGACACACCTCTTTAAGGAACGCTCCTCTTTACAAGTTCAAAACTTTTTATTTTTGCTAGAAAATTCCTTAGAACCCCCAAACATTGTACTTTTTTTTTTCCAGTAATCCAGTAAAATGGCGGTCGTGTGAACCAGGGCTAAAAGGCGGAACAGCAGGGGCGCTGAAGATGGGTGAAGGAAAGAGGAGATTGGTGGGGGTGATCACCTGTATGCAGCTCTGACAGTGCCATATTACATGTGCTGATGTAGGCTTGCAGAGAGGTCCGGCCTGTAGCCGCTCTAAGGCCTCTTTCACACTGGGGCGGGAGCGGCGTCGGCGGTAAAGCAGCGAAATATTTAGCGCTGCTTTAGCGTCGCTATTCGGCCGCTAGCAGGGCTGTTTTACCCCACGCTAGCGGCCGAAAAAGGGTTAAAACCATGCTTTGCCGGCGGTATAGCCGCGCTGCCCCATTGATTTTAATGGGTAGGAGCGGTTTAGGAGTAGTGAAAACACCGCTCCTTCACCGCTCCAGAGATGCTGCTAGCAGGACTTTTTTTTACCTTCCTGCCAGCGCACCGCTCTGGCTTACACACTGGAGTGAATGGGGCCGTTTTTTTTTCAGGCGCTATACAGGCGCTATTTTTAGCGAATAAAACGCCTGAAAAACGCCTCAGTGTGAAAGGGGCCTAACTGAAGTTTTCGCTCTCCTGACTGCGGTTACTTTTGGAATGCTAATCAGCAATTTGTTATAATTTGTACTTTGGTTGGAGAGAACCGCGAGGCTCCAGGATTTAGATAAACATTCGCTGGGAGTCTGAGCAGACGCGCGAGTAAAGCACCGGCGCAGACAGAAAACAGGTTGCTTTAGGTACAAAGCCAGCCCGAGAGCTCAGGATTTGTCCGTAATCCTCTTAGGGTGAGATTTTCTGATGAGGCAAGCAGTGAATTTATCATGTTAATTCCAGTCGAGGTGTTCAACTCTTGTGACGGCTGCTGGCAGAGCAAGCGGCAGCAGCGAGAGGTCAGGGGGGGAGGGAGGGTGAGCGGAACGCATCGGTCGGAGCGCGCACACTCGCGCTTTGCAGCACCCTGGGAATAATTGCATAATTCTTCCAAAACTAATAAGTGCTGGAAAAGCACTTAATACCTCTCGCCTTTAAAGGGAGCGTTAGCTTTGGAGTGTAGGAGACATTCCTCGGGACAGCGTCTGGCTCTTTCCTTTTAAAGAGAACTCGTCACAAGCGGGATGAACAATATTCCGCCTTAAATCGGTGTTCCGGCTGAAATTGTACTTTGATAAAAATACCCCTTTAACCACTTACAGACCAGAAGATTTCCCCCCTTGATGACCAGGCCATTTTTTGTGATATGGCACTGCGTTACTTTAACTGACAATTGCGCGGTTGCAAAGTTTACATCCTTTTTTCCCCACAAATGGAGCTTTTTGGTGGTATTTGATCACCTCTGTGGTTTTTATTTTTTGCGCTATAAAAACTACAAAAAAAAAAAAAGCAGCAATGTTTAAAAAATAAACTTTTTTTTAACTTTTTGCTATAATAAATATCCCGAAAAAAAAAATGTAAAAACAAATTTCTTCATCAGTTTAGGCAAATATGTATTCTTCTACTTTTGTTTTTAAGCAAAAATATCGTAATAAGCGCACGTTAATTGGTTTGCCCATAAGTTATAGCGTCTACAAAATAGGGGATGTAGTTATGGCATTTTTATAAAAAAATATTTTTTTATTAGTAATGGCGGTTATCTGCGATTTTTAACAGGACTGCAACATTTCAGCGGACAGATCGAACACTTGACACTTTTTTGGAACCAGTGACATTTATACAGCGATCGGGAGCTAAAAATAGCCACTGATTACTGTATAAATGTCACTGGCAGGGAAGGGGCTAAAGGCCTGTACACACAATCCGAATATCGTACAACAGATCGTACGACCTTTTTCGCTTAATAGTAGCAAGTAGAAATTGAATAGGTAAATAACGTCCCGAATTTTCTCGTATGACAGAAAAATAAAATAAAATCGGAAGTGATGTCATGTGTTGTATTGTATTTTCGGACGACAACTATACTGACTAAACGAAAATCGGACGATCTGGTATCGTACGAGGAAAATTTTCACGCTTGTCCGATCTAAAAATTTCGGATGAACTGTTGTGATTGGCTGTCGAAAGTAGTGTACACACGATCCGAAAATCATACGATTCTTCCTCAGACGACAGTTTTCGTACGATATTCGGATCGTGTGTATGGGCCATTAGTGTGTTTCTAACGAGAGAGAGAGAGAATGAGAGAGAGAGAACGAGAGAGGGAGAACGAGAGAGAGAACGAGAGATAGAGAATGAGAGAGAGAGAACGAGAGAGGGAGAACAAGAGAGAGAGAACGAGAGATAGAGAGAGAGAGAGAGAGATAGAGAACGAGAGATAGAGAAAGAGAGATAGAATGAGAGAGAGAGAGAGAGAGAACGAGAGATAGAGAACGAGAGATAGAATGAGAGAGAGAGAGAGAGAACGAGAGAGAAAGAGAACAAGAAAGAGAGAACGAGAGATAGAACGAGAGAATGAGAGAGAGAGAGAGAGAGAGAGAGAGAGAGAACGAGATGAGAGAGAGAGAGAACGAGAGAGAGAGAGAGAGAACGAGAGAGAACAAGAGAGAGAGAGAGAGAGAACGAGAGAGAGAACGAGAGAGAGAGAGAACGAGAGAACGAGAGAGAGAGAGAACGAGAGAATGAGAGAGAAAACAGGAGAGAGAGAGAGAATGAGAGAGAGAACGAGAGTGAGAGAGAGAGAACGAGAGAGTACGAACAAGAGAGAGTACGAATGAGAGAGAGAACGAACGAGAGAAAGATAATGAGAGAGAGAGAGCAAGAGAGAGAGAGAACGAGAGAGAGAGAGAGAGAACAAACGAGAGAGAGGGAACAAACGAGAGAGAGAGAACGAACGAGAGAGAGAGCAGTAGATCTCTTGCCAACTTCCCTGTCAGAACGGGGTTCTGTCTGTTTACATTGACAGATCCCCGTTCTGGCTCTCATTCCCACGATCGCAGGTGACCATCGCGGCCACGTGCACTGGGTCCCTCGCCGTACAGCAGGCACGCCTATGGCTGCGCACGTGTCGGCTACGGCTCCTTTAAGGAGCCAAAAGTACACCTACGGCAATTTGAGGGAACGTGTTGACCTGCCACTGTATAACGACTGGGGCTAGTCGGCAAGTGGTTAATACTCATGCCTAGTGTATTCTAAAGGTATCTTGTATGCCAAGGTCAGTTTAGTAATTTTGCAGCATTGTTTCCTTACCTTTGTAAGTCTCAGCAGACCGCGGCGATCTCATGTGTGGGCATCTGAAGCTGGAGTGTATCTCTTCCTGTATTCCATGCATGCTGAATACCCAGCATGCACCTGCCGATCTCGTGCATGATCAGTGCGGCACGAGACGTATAATAGCTTGCTACGACCCAGCGATGCCCATTGCCTCCCAGAATTGATGACACATATCACAGGAGACAATACAAAAGCAGTGCCAACAGTGCCCACCAGTCCAGGGAGCCCACGATAAGCGGCACCCCAGCCGATTTTCAGATCGAGTGCTGCTGTCGCCATTCATCGTAAGGGAAACCAGCAGTGAAGCTTTTCGACTTCACAGCTTGTTCCCTACTGCGCATGCGCGAAGCACGCTGTGCTTTCTAACTGGCCAGGCGGCGGAGGAAGGAGGGGGGGCGAACTTCCAAAGGACAGCGCTGCGGCCCAGTCTCCCAAAAGTGGGGAAAGGGGGACTGTCAACAGGTACCCATTCCCCCATAAAAAAATGCCAAATGTGGCACTGGAGGAGGGGGGAGTTAACAGATAAGTGAAAGATCCACTGTTGGGTGGAACTCCGCTTTAAGACCTTTCAACAAACATTAGTTGGAAGAGTGTAGTGCAAAAAAAAAAAAAAGGGGGTGGTTATAGCTGAATAATGTGACTACGTTACTTTGCAACTCTACAAAATTATTATACAGGATTTATACAGCGCCAACAGTTTGCGCAGCGCTTTACAACATGGGGGCAGACAGTACAATGACTACGCAATTCAAGACAGGAGGGATCAGAGAGAAAATCCTCCATGCAGTAGACAGCTCACCTCTGCCCAGCTGTACGAAGCCCAGGATGATGATCAGAAACAAGGCCAACAGCTTCGCCGCAGCAAATGCGTCCTGGACACGCGTCGCCGCTTTAACACTGTAGCAGTTGATCGCAGTCAGTAGCACTAAAAGAGAAAACAAAAACCAAAGTGTAATTAGTAATGGCGCTCACTGACAACCTGATTTATATAAACATTACATAACAACCGCAGTCCAACTGATCTCATTCCTGGACTGAATGTTATAATGACAGATATTATGTAACAGATGAATTTCATTTTTACATTTGTGACTCAGATCATTCTGGAAACGGCTACAATTCACTGCAATGACTGCAGAGTGAGATCACTGTCAGGTCCAATCAGCTAACAGGCGCCGTTTTTTTTTTTTTAAAAATGATACATTGTACAATTGTACAGCAACATTTCCATTTCACACTGAAATTCCATCAAATATTAGAAAAGAACCAAAACTACTATTTTATTTTTAGATTTGCCATTTTCTGTTCACTCCTTCCATGCACTGAAACTACAACAGAGCGACAGCTGGATCTTTACCACTATGAACTGGTGGACGGGTGTTGCATCATGTCACCTTGGTATTAGGCTGAACTCCAGGCACACAAAAAAAAAAAAAAAACTTTATATACACTATCTCACAAAAGTGAGTGCACCCCTCACAATTTTGTAAATATTTTATTCTATCTTTTCATGTGACAACACTGAAGAAATGACACTTTTCTGCAATGTAAAGTAGTGAGTGTACAGCTTGTATAACAGTGTAAATTTGCTGTCCCCTCAAAATAACTCAACACACAGCCATTAATGTCTAAACCGCTGGCAACATAAATGAGCACACCCCTAAGTGAAAATGTCCAAAATTGGGCCCAAAGTGTCAATATTGTGTGGCCACCATTATCTTTCACTGCCTTAACCCTCTTGGGCATGGAGTTCACCAATGCTTCACATGGTTGCCACTGGAGTCCTCTTCCACTCCTTAATGATGACATCACAGAGCTGGTGGATGTTAGAGACCTTGCGCTCCTCCACCTTCCGTTTGAGGATACCCCACAGATGCTCCCTAGCAGTGGCGGCCCTGTTCATTGTGGGCGTACGGGCGCCACCCCCCCTATCCCTGCTGCAGCCTCCCTCTCCATGTGCATGGCCCCTTCAGGACACATGGACTCCCATGGCGGGGGCAGGAGGGGGTGCTAATAGGCCTTAACAAAAGGGTGGGCTCGGGCGCAGAGAGTGCGAGTGGAGTGTCCCATGATCCATCTGCGGGGGGGGGGTATGATGTGAGTGCGGTGTCCCGCGATCCATCCGCCGGGGGCGATGTAAGTGGGGGTGTCCTGCGAGCCATCCGCGGTGGGTGTGAGTGGGGAGGGACACTGGCAGCATATGATGTTCACACTGGCAGCATTTGATGGGCACACTGGCAGCATTTGATTTTTCTTCAAAAAGAATTTGTGCCCCCCCCCCCCCCCCCCCCCCCCCCCCCCCCCCCCCCCAAAAAAAGATTTGGAGCACCAGCCATCACTGCTCAATAGGGTTTAGGTCTGAAGACATGCTTGGCCAGTCCATCACCTTTACCCTCAGCTTCATTAGCAAGGCAGTGGTCGTCTTGGAGGCGTGTTTGGGGTTGTTATGCTGGAATACTGCCCTGCGTCGCCGAAGGGAGGAGATCATGCTCTACTTCAGTATGTCACAGTACACGTTGGCATTCATGGTTCCCTTAATGAACTGTAGCTCCCCAATGCCGGCAGCACTCATGCACCATTACACTCCCACCACCATGTTTGACTGTAGGCAAGACACACTTGTCTTTGTACTCCTCACCTGGTTGCCGCCACACACGCTTGACACCATCTGAACCAAATAAGTTTAACTTGGTCTCAGACCACAGGACATGGTTCCAGTAATCCATGTCCTTAGTCTGCTTGTCTTCAGGAAAATGTTTGCGGGCTTTCTTGTGCATCATCTTTAGAAGAGGCTTCCTTCTGGGACGACAGCCATGCAGACCAATTTGATGCAGTGTGCGGGGTATGGTCTGAGCACTGACAGGCTAATCCCCCACCCCTTCAACCTCTGCAGCAATGCTGGCAGCACTCATATGTCTATTTCCCAAAGACAACCTCTGGATATTAAAAAGTCCAAGTTGCGCTGATTAATGGTTGATAATCTAAATGATACCTTAAATTTGTGACAAATTAATATATAACCTGTAAAAAGAAATTCTGATGGTGCAAAATGGTGCAATTGGTGAAAAAGTCACCATTTAATCCTTAATGGAAAAAGAACCAAAAAAGTCCATGTGTAGAAAGTTGTACATCAATGTGTTCCTCCGCAGTGACACTCAAACAAAACACCACAGGAAAAGTGAGAAGAAAAATAGGATAGTGCCTCCACCTCCGCACTCACTGCTGCCTACCAGCTGTAAATGATCTCCTAAAACGGGAGATCAGATGCACTTGTGGCTTATTACCCCCGCCACGGGTCTCGTGTTATGCACCAATACTCCCAGCGTCCTCACCAATATAGCCTCATACACAAATGCATTCAATGGGTCCCCATGGAAAGACAATAAAGGCTTGCATAGTGTAAATCCTGTTAAGCTTTATTCATTATAACCTCTGGATATAGCGCTGAGCATGTGAAATCAACTTTTTTGATGGACCATGGCGAGGCCATTTCTGCGTGGAAACGCTGTATGGTCTTGGCCCCCGTGCTGTAACTCAGTTTCAGGGTCTTGGCAAACTTCTTATAGCCTAGGCCATCTTTATGTAGAGCAACAATTCTTTTTTTCAGATCCTCAGAGAGTTCTTTGTCATGAGGCGCCATGCTGAACTTCCAGTGACCAGTATAAGAGAGTGAGAGGGATAATACCAAATTTAACACACCTGCTCCCCATTCACACCTGAGATCTTGTAACACTAACGAGTCAAATGATACCGGGGAGGGAAAATGGCTAGTTGGGCCCAATTTGGAAATTTTCACTTAGGGGTGTACTCACTTTTGTTGGCCGCGGTTTAGACATTAATGGCTGTGTGTGGAGTTATTTTGAGGGGACAGCAAATTTACACTGTTATACAAGCTGTACACAGATATAATAAAATATTTACAAAAATGTGAGAGGGGTGTACTCACTTTTGTGAGATACTGTATGTCTTACTATTCATTGTTTATTTTGGTCTTTGGATGAACCATTTTTGGGCCCTTTCCTCTTTGCACTTCAATTTCTCTGTCTGTTAGGAGAATGCGCTTCCTATAAAATTGACACAATTCTTATTTTACATTAAAATACAAAACATCTTCTAATCTGATAATTTCCTAAAAATTCCCTAAGTACATCCATGATGATTACTGAAGTCTAACATACCTAAACTAATTTTAAATACACTATGCAATTTCCATGCAATGGCTCTTTAAATCCCCTCTGCGGCCTCTGTAGCCCCGGGAATGGTGCCACCGCGCAGCACCCCCCTTACGGGGCCCCAGGCTGCCATTCTTTGATCAGTTCAGTCACAGCCCAACAAAGGTTAGATTGTGTCCCTTTGCCAGGTATGCCAGTCTTTTACTGCTGCGCCAATTAGCACTGAACACAATGTGGAAGAAGAAATTTAATCCCTAGGATGGCAGGCTCCGAATTCACCGAAGCAGCATAGCCGAGGCACGAGGAAAAGCACATCCACACACCTCAAGGATGCCACCTGTTCCCAATCAAGCGATGGGCTTTTGGAAAAGTGACAACTTTGTACCAAGGATAAAGATGGAGGTAAAAATTTGGAAGGCTTGAAGGAAGAGTGTAAACTAAAAAAAAATGAACTAAAAAAAATAAATAAAGTTGTTAATGGCATGAATAACCAATACACAATTTTATTATATTCCTTTCCTCAACAAAAATCTTTATAGATTAAACCATAAAAAACAATACCCAGAATGAGGATCTACCCTCTGATGATTTTTAAACATACATCCTGCTATTCAGTCACACCCCTGAGCTTCTCAACTACACCCCTGAGCTGCTTAAACCGAGTGATATTACAGTTCTGAGGGAGATAGACGTGTCTGGGAGCAGAAAAAAGGAAATTTACACAATGCTAACCTTTAAAGCGGATTTCAGGTATGGATATTTTTGCATAGTTACATTGGTACAGCCTAGATCAATCTAACTATGTGCCATGTAACTATGTGCCCCCCCCCCCCCCCCCCCAAAAAAAGATTTGGAGCACCAGCCATCACTGCTCAATAGGGTTTAGGTCTGAAGACATGCTTGGCCAGTCCATCACCTTTACCCTCAGCTTCATTAGCAAGGCAGTGGTCGTCTTGGAGGCGTGTTTGGGGTTGTTATGCTGGAATACTGCCCTGCGTCGCCGAAGGGAGGAGATCATGCTCTACTTCAGTATGTCACAGTACACGTTGGCATTCATGGTTCCCTTAATGAACTGTAGCTCCCCAATGCCGGCAGCACTCATGCACCATTACACTCCCACCACCATGTTTGACTGTAGGCAAGACACACTTGTCTTTGTACTCCTCACCTGGTTGCCGCCACACACGCTTGACACCATCTGAACCAAATAAGTTTAACTTGGTCTCAGACCACAGGACATGGTTCCAGTAATCCATGTCCTTAGTCTGCTTGTCTTCAGGAAAATGTTTGCGGGCTTTCTTGTGCATCATCTTTAGAAGAGGCTTCCTTCTGGGACGACAGCCATGCAGACCAATTTGATGCAGTGTGCGGGGTATGGTCTGAGCACTGACAGGCTAATCCCCCACCCCTTCAACCTCTGCAGCAATGCTGGCAGCACTCATATGTCTATTTCCCAAAGACAACCTCTGGATATTAAAAAGTCCAAGTTGCGCTGATTAATGGTTGATAATCTAAATGATACCTTAAATTTGTGACAAATTAATATATAACCTGTAAAAAGAAATTCTGATGGTGCAAAATGGTGCAATTGGTGAAAAAGTCACCATTTAATCCTTAATGGAAAAAGAACCAAAAAAGTCCATGTGTAGAAAGTTGTACATCAATGTGTTCCTCCGCAGTGACACTCAAACAAAACACCACAGGAAAAGTGAGAAGAAAAATAGGATAGTGCCTCCACCTCCGCACTCACTGCTGCCTACCAGCTGTAAATGATCTCCTAAAACGGGAGATCAGATGCACTTGTGGCTTATTACCCCCGCCACGGGTCTCGTGTTATGCACCAATACTCCCAGCGTCCTCACCAATATAGCCTCATACACAAATGCATTCAATGGGTCCCCATGGAAAGACAATAAAGGCTTGCATAGTGTAAATCCTGTTAAGCTTTATTCATTATAACCTCTGGATATAGCGCTGAGCATGTGAAATCAACTTTTTTGATGGACCATGGCGAGGCCATTTCTGCGTGGAAACGCTGTATGGTCTTGGCCCCCGTGCTGTAACTCAGTTTCAGGGTCTTGGCAAACTTCTTATAGCCTAGGCCATCTTTATGTAGAGCAACAATTCTTTTTTTCAGATCCTCAGAGAGTTCTTTGCCATGAGGCGCCATGCTGAACTTCCAGTGACCAGTATAAGAGAGTGAGAGGGATAATACCAAATTTAACACACCTGCTCCCCATTCACACCTGAGATCTTGTAACACTAACGAGTCAAATGATACCGGGGAGGGAAAATGGCTAGTTGGGCCCAATTTGGAAATTTTCACTTAGGGGTGTACTCACTTTTGTTGGCCGCGGTTTAGACATTAATGGCTGTGTGTGGAGTTATTTTGAGGGGACAGCAAATTTACACTGTTATACAAGCTGTACACAGATATAATAAAATATTTACAAAAATGTGAGAGGGGTGTACTCACTTTTGTGAGATACTGTATGTCTTACTATTCATTGTTTATTTTGGTCTTTGGATGAACCATTTTTGGGCCCTTTCCTCTTTGCACTTCAATTTCTCTGTCTGTTAGGAGAATGCGCTTCCTATAAAATTGACACAATTCTTATTTTACATTAAAATACAAAACATCTTCTAATCTGATAATTTCCTAAAAATTCCCTAAGTACATCCATGATGATTACTGAAGTCTAACATACCTAAACTAATTTTAAATACACTATGCAATTTCCATGCAATGGCTCTTTAAATCCCCTCTGCGGCCTCTGTAGCCCTGGGAATGGTGCCACCGCGCAGCACCCCCCTTACGGGGCCCCAGGCTGCCATTCTTTGATCAGTTCAGTCACAGCCCAACAAAGGTTAGATTGTGTCCCTTTGCCAGGTATGCCAGTCTTTTACTGCTGCGCCAATTAGCACTGAACACAATGTGGAAGAAGAAATTTAATCCCTAGGATGGCAGGCTCCGAATTCACTGAAGCAGCATAGCCGAGGCACAAGGAAAAGCACATCCACACACCTCAAGGATGCCCCCTGTTCGCAATCAAGCGATGGGCTTTTGGAAAAGTGACAACTTTGTACCAAGGATAAAGATGGAGGTAAAAATTTGGAAGGCTTGAAGGAAGAGTGTAAACTAAAAAAAAATAAACTAAAAAAAAAAAATAAAGTTGTTAATGGCATGAATAACCAATACACAATTTTATTATATTCCTTTCCTCAACAAAAATCTTTATAGATTAAACCATAAAAAACAATACCCAGAATGAGGATCTACCCTCTGATGATTTTTAAACATACATCCTGCTATTCAGTCACACCCCTGAGCTTCTCAACTACACCCCTGAGCTGCTTAAACCGAGTGATATTACAGTTCTGAGGGAGATAGACGTGTCTGGGAGCAGAAAAAAGGAAATTTACACAATGCTAACCTTTAAAGCGGATTTCAGGTATGGATATTTTTGCATAGTTACATTGGTACAGCCTAGATCAATGTAACTATGTGCCATGCAACTATGTGCCATGTGCCATGCCTGGCCACTCCCAGTGGAAGCAGGATATGACTGTAGTAGACATCGCTATTACAGTGATTGCTGCTGTCCTGTGCTGAGCGTCTGTTTTGCTCCCTCGGCATGGGTGCCATTCAAAGAATGCTTTGCATTTTCACGAGCATACCCCAATTGGATGAGGTGAAGATCATTATGCCACCAGCCCACCTCTACACCTCCCTTAGAGAATACTTTTTTTGTTTGTTTTAAATAAATGCAAAGTCCCTGAATGGTGCCAATGCTGAGTCAGCGATTTCCTGTGTTTGTGCATCAGGGGACCAGAGGACTGCGGCAAAGTAGTGATGCTTATTACAGGGATTTCTGGCTTTCACAGGGATTGTAAAGGGGAGAGGAGAGAGGGTGAATCTCCCCAGTGGAAACACACAGCAATAGGACTTTTTAACTTCCCCACTCCATCCAAAGCTAAACAAAAAAAAAAAACACAGAACTTTTGCCCTTATATACACTTCCAATCACATCGAACATGCATGGAGTGTGGAGGGGAGAGATTCTGAAATATTTTGGCCAGAAGCCATTTTTTACATCCTCTACAACATTCCATATCCTGGATTAGTCACAGAGCTGGTATTAAAGTTTCGGCGTGTTCTCAACCTCCGTATAAATAGAGAGTGTCAGGGGCCTCCAAAACACATGGAAGGAAGAACTTCATACGTGTGACGTGTGTCACTGGCACATAACCGCAGAGAGTTCACTGGAAGATCTGACTCAGCATAATTTTTACTATAAGAAGTCTTTTATCAACCACCAGACCCCCACCCGCCCTCCCCCGAACCCCACCCTGATTATTCTACTAGAAATAGTCTGCAAGAGTCAATGAAGAGTTATCACACAGACAGGAGGACAGACACATTTACTGCCGAGAACTGAGAGTCTATTGAGGCAATATGACTGAATGTGACAGTATGAAGAAAGTTTTCAATGGCAACAAAGTGCTGTTGCTCTGGGACTCCAAATGCCAGTGTGTCATTGCTCTGAGACCCCCCCCCCAAAGTGCCAGTGCGTCATTGTTCTGGGACCCCCAAGTGCCAGTGTGTCAATGGTCTAGGACCATCAAGTGCCAGTGTGTCAATGCTCTAGGACCACCAAGTGCCAGTGTGCCATTCCTCTGGGACCACCAAGTGCCAGTGTGTCAATGCTCTAGGACTACCAAGTGCCAGCGTGTCAATGCTCTAGGACCACCAAGTGCCAGTGTGTCAATGCTCTAGGACCACCAATTGCCAGTGTGTCAATGCTCTAGGACCAACAAGTGCCAGCGTGTCAATGCTCTAGGACCACCAAGTGCCAGTGTGTCAATGCTCTAGGACCACCAAGTGCCAGTGTATCAATGCTCTAGGACCACCAAGTGCCAGTGTGCCATTCCTCTGGGACCACCAAGTGCCAGTGTGCCATTGCTCTGGGAGCCCCACGTGTCAATGTTCTGGAACCCCCAATTATCATTGTGCTGAACTTCCAAATGTCAGTGTATCATTGTTTTGGCTAACACATGTACTCAAATTACTCACTTCCCAATATGATGCACCTCATCTTCCAGATCGTGGAAACCTCAAGTAGACACCCAGTGCCCCTTCACATGGTCCTGTTTGGCACATTTGCCCAGCAGCACATTGTGGGAATTTCAGTCCATGGGAATATTACATTTACATAAAAATCTGCTAAGTGTAGCTACAGGTGAATCATAAGGCATATTGCAGGACGGTGCAGTATACCACCATATTATAAGCACATAAAGCAGTCCTGCTCACACAGACTCTACAGGTGCTGCAAGCAGTGGGAATAAGCCCCCGTCTGTCTCTTCTCGATGTCCCGCTGGGCTATTCCTGTCCGTGTTTTTTATGGTCACAAGACCAGCCACATCATCACATTATCAGGGCCCCTGGAAGGATCAGTTCCTCAAGAACAGCTTGTTTTTCTATCCAGCAGGGTTACCACAATACAAAACATTTGAATAAACTGTTGCGATCTGCAGCCCAGCCAGACAGGAGCTGTGTGGAATAACCAACACTGGGGATGAGGATTGCAGACATTTCAGTTACTGAGTCCTTCCCCTGACCCGGCATAGCAGGCCATACACAGGTCACTGGGCTTCCCAACGTCTAATGGAGATCAAAGCTGTGTTATTACTACAAGTCCCCAACTACAACCTGCACAGCCAGCTCCCGACTCCCTGACATCATGTACCAGCCAGAATGTCGGCCTCTGAATTGTACCATTAACTCCAGACAACTGGAAACAGATCCTTTAAAGCTAAAGTTTAACCAGCTTATATTTTGCCATCCCTGCCGCCCCCACCATCAACATACCAATGACATTTCAAATAAATGATAAAAAAAAAAAAAAAAAACACACACCACTTTGCCATTTCCATTACATACTTTTTTTATTTTATTTATTTATACTAAAATAACACACCAACTAGGATATTAATGGGAATAAAAAGGAAAAATTTGTAAAACCGCTGCCACTCAGATTTTGGTGATCTTCTGGAGTGCCAGCGGTTTTAGACATTTTTCCTTTTTATTCCCATTAATATCCTAGGTGCTGTGTGTTTATTTTAGTGTAAAAAAATTAAAAATAAAAAAAGGATGTAATGGAAATGGCAAAGTGGTGTGCGTGTGTTTTTTTTTTTTTTTTATCATTTATTTGAAATGTCATTGGTAGTGAAAATATAAATTAAAATAATCCTAATCAAACATTTGACATGTGCAACTAGCATTAACAGATAAAAAAATGTATGTATATATATATATATATATATATATATATATATATATATATATATATGTCACACGTAATGAATTAAATTACAATGTAAATATTGTGTAATACAGTTGTGCTCATAAGTTTACATACCATGGCAGAATTTATGATTTTTTGGCCATTTTTCTGAGAATATGAATGATAACACAAAAACGTTTCTTTCATTCGTGTTTAATGTTTGGCTGAAGCCATTTTTCATCAACAGTTTTTTACTCTTTTTAAATCATAATGGCAACAGAAACTACCCAAATGACCCTGATCAAAAGTTTTACCCCAGTTCTTATTACCGTGTATTGCCCCCTTTAACATCAATGACAGCTTGAAGTATTTTGTGGTATTTGTGGATGAGGTATTTGTGGATGAGGCTCTTTATCTTCTCAGATGGTAAAGCTGCCCATTCCTCTTGGCACAAAGCCTCCAGTTCCTGTAAATTCTTGGGCTGTCTTGCATGAACGGCAGGTTTGAGATCTCCCCAGAGTGGCTCAATGATATTGAGGTCAGGAGACTGAGATGGCCACTCCAGAACCTTCACTTTATTATGCAGTAGCCAATGAGAGGTCAACTTGGCCTTGTGTTTTGGATCATTGTCATGTTGGAAAGTCCAAGTACGTCCCATACGCAGTTTCCTGGCTGATGAATGCAAATGTTCCTCCAGTATTTTTTGATAACATACTGCATTCATCTTGCCATCAATTTTGACCAAATTTCCTGTGCCTTTGTAGCTCACACATCCCCAAAACATCAGTGATCCACCACCGTGTTCCACAGTAGGAATGGTTTATCTTTCATCATAGGCCTTGTTGACTCTCCAAATGTAGCATTTATGGTTGTGGCCAAAAAGCAAAATTATGGTCTCATCACTCCAAATGACTTTGTGCCAGAAGGTTTGAGGCTTATCTCTGTGCTGTTATTGTAAGTGGGATACTTTTTGCCATTGGCGTAGTAATGGCTTTCTTCTGGCGACTCGACCATGCAGCCCATCTTTCTTCAAGTGCCTCCTTATTGTGCATCTTGAAACAGCGACACCACATGTTTTCAGAGAGTCCTGTATTTCACCTGAAGTTATTTGTGGGGTTTTCTTTGCATCCCAGACAATTTTCCTGGCAGTTGTGGCTGAAATTTCAGTTGGTCTACCTGACCGTGGTTTGGTTTCAACAGAACCCCTCATTTTCCACTTCTCAATTAGAGTTTGAACACTGCTGATTGGCATTCTCAATTCCTTGGATATCTTTTTATATCCCTTTCCTGTTTTATACAGTTCAACTACCTTTTCCCACAGATCCTTTGACAATTCTTTTGCTTTCCCCATGACTCAGAATCCAGAAACGTCAGTGCAGCACTGGATGAAAGATGCAAGGGTCTGTCAGGAGTCCAGAAACTCATTGACCTTTTATACACACACACATTAAAAGCAAACAGATCACAGGTGAGGATGGTTACCTTTAATAGCCATCCAAACCCCTTTGTGTCAACTTGTGTGCATGTTATCAGGCCAAAATCACTGGGGTATGTAAACTTTTGATCAGGCTCATTTGTTTTTGTTGTAAACAGTTGAGTAAAGACAGTTGATTGATAATAAATGGCTTCAGCCAAACACTAACCATGAGTGAAAGAAATGTTTGTGTTATTCATATTCTCTGAAAATTGGCCAAGAAATCATAAATTATGTAAACTTATGAGCACAACTGTATATTCAAAATAGTTGAAGCTGTTATAACTGCAAAGAGTGGGCCATCTCAATATTGAACCCTACAGACTAATGCCCCGTACACACGGTCCGAATTTCCGACTGAAAATGTCCTATTGGACCATGTTGTCGGAAAATCCGACCGTGTGTGGCTCCATCTGACTTTTTCTGTCGGAGTTTCCGACAGAAAAAATTTGAGATCCTGCTCTCAAATTTTCGGACTTTTTCCGATCGTGTGTAGGGAATTCCGACGGACAAAGTGCCACGCATGCTCAGATCAAATTACAAGACCAAAGCTATTGGCTACTAGCCTCTACGTAGTTCCGTCGTACGCAACGAACGTCACCGCGTTCAGAATGATCGGATTTTCCGACAACTTTGTCTGACCGCGTGTATGCAACACCAGTGTCGGACAAAATCCATCGGAAAAAATCCGACGGATTTTGTGGTCGGAATTTCGGGGCATTAGATGCCATTAAAGTTGATGTAAATGCAGGTGTCCCAATACTTTTGGTAATATAGTGTACGCGAGGATGGCGAGGGCTCAGCCACAAACCAGAGCATCAGTGAGAAGAGCAATGGTGGCTGGAGCGAGGTATAACGTATGTATTGCAGCCTTTTCCTCAAAAGGCATTTAAACCTCGTAGTTCAGGTGGGTTCTACTGCATGGGGTATTATATTGTAATTTGCCAGGGTTTGCCTTTAAGATTCGTTCATTGTGAACACAGTGGCTGCACTCACAGCGCTCATTTGCACTTGCACTGGTCCGTTGTGTCACCTCCTCATTGTCTGCTTTAACCCCCAAGAACCCTCACCACTGTGCCATGACCACATGCATTGAATGTGGTTGCAGGGCAGTTGTAGCTTGGCACCATTTGCTTGAGTGTGTAGTGGACACGATTTTTGCTGCGGCATGTGTATATCCCGGTATGGTTGCCTTTGCAGCCTAGGGGGGACAGTTAAGACCTTTCAACACTGTGTTACTGCCCCCCCATACAGGTTTAAAAAAAAAATAGGATACCGACAGGTGTATAGGAACTATGGTAGCTGCACACCCCATGACTGTATGAAAAGGATAGCACCCCCCCCCCCCCCCAACCCCTACCTGTGTCCCAATATTTGCCCAGTCACTGTATAACCGCTCCTATTAACAGGTAGATGAAAGTACCAGCTGATGCAGGGTAAGGCAACCCCCCAGCCTCTGGAACTAGGCTCTCTTTTGGCTTTGGGGGGGGGGGGGGGGTTGTGCATAGTGTCCAAGAACCCCTGTAATTTGGACCCGCCAGGCTCAGCCCTGACATCTATTAAAACTATAGGGATGAAGTGTTCAATAATCGGTTAAACAGGTTTAAGAAACGATTTAGTAAAGTAAGACGCCTCTCCCGCCTACATCTCCTGAGAATCCTGTTTGCCTCGCTGCTTAGAGATTACTGATCCTGTGTTTTAGTGGCTGTTATGCTGCCACGGCTATTAAAAGTACCCTCCAGTTAATCTGAGAAAGGTAAGCAGAAAATAAATACAAACGGCCTGAAATTCACATCTGTGGCCTTTGTGTCTTGTCCTGATATTACTTAAAGGGGTGTTTCAGCTAAAAAAATTTTTTTTAAAAGTCAGCAGCTAAAAAAAAAGTAGCTGCTGACTTTTAATAAGTACATTTACCCTCCCAGGGCGCCCGCGATGTCGGTTGTGGAGGCCGAGATGTCCCTCGGCGCTCCGGTCCCAGCGCCGCCATCCTCAGTAATGGAAACGGGCAGCAAAGACTACGGCTTCACTGCCCGTTTCCTACTGCGCATGCTCGAGTCGTCGCGCGGCGCTTTGTGAATGGGGAACGCGATGTGTTGTGGGACACACAGTTCCCATAACACACCGCGCCCCATTCAATAGAAGACGGCGCTAGGAGCAGAAGACAGAACAGCTCCGTGGAACAGGAAGAGGCAGATTAGGACGATCTGCCTAGCAACAGCCATTTCTGGTAAGTAAAAAAAAAATAGTTTTTTTTTTTTTTCATTTTAAATTTTTATTAACATTTTTATCAAGTTTTTTTTTTTTCAGGGTGGCCCTCCACTTTAAATCTGACCTCCGGTGTTCCCTTCAGTCTTGCATAGTTGTACAGGCTCCTCTCCTGGACTGAAATAGTCCTCTCTGATTTCGCTGCACACTGTGAGCTTCTCACAATGTGCATTAGAAGCTGCAGCAGGTCAGATAGTGCCCGCCTTAGTTCCTGGCTGGAGGAAATCCAGCATCTTGTGGCGGGGTACTCAACCTGTGGCCCTCCAGCTGTTGCTAAACTACTAGTCCCATGAAGCATTGCAAAGCTGACAGTTCTGAGCATGACTCCCAAAGCCAGAGGCATGGTGGGACTTGTAGTTCTGCAACAGCTGGAGGGCCACAGGCTGAGCACCCATCTAGTCCTTTCCTCTCCATAATGACTGACTCTGGCCCTACCCTTTCATCCATTGGATGAATGTACCAAGTAGATCGATCAACTTGGGTACAACCAGTCTGCCGGATTCTCTTACGATTATCGCTAGCGGCTGTTATAGCCACTAGCGATAATCACTGTCTTATTCCAGCAGGGATGGATTTGCCCCGCCCCCACCAGGAAAAGACAATTGCTGATTCCCCTGTTAGCACCGTCTGTATTGATGGGGGAATTGTGTGAATTTCTTTCCACCGTGTAAGGCCAGCCTTAGACTCCTTTCACATGGAGCACCTTCCATTTTGATCAGCTGGGGGGTCGACCCGCTGATCGGATCAGAGCGCGCTCTGAATAAACTGAGCGGACACAGACAGAGCCCGCTATGCTCTATGGATAACCGGGTGTAAATGAACAACAGAGACTCCTTCCAATCCAATCACATGGAGGTTCTTGTTTTTAGTGGACCACATCGGATCAGAGGTAGGTGGGTGTAAACGGACACACCTCCATTTACACATGCCGGTCCATAGAGATGAATGGACCGTCCAATCAGGTCTGCCTGAAAAACTGACAGGCGGACCTGATGGGAACGGTCTTGTGAAAGAGCCTTAGGTTATCCAATCAGCCTGGAGAATGTCTGTTAATAAAAATATTTAATGAAAACAATTACAATTTAAGCAATTACCTTCAGCAAATTCAAAACAAACAGACAGAGAAGTGAATGTTTATCTGTTACACATTGTTTCTTTGTATCTCTTGACAGCAGCAGTGTAAACATTAGTCATACAACAAGCAGCATGGGTTGGGATGTGGATGGAGTCAGGTAGGATCAATGAGAAGACAATCGCCTATAGTTCCCAATTTGGTGAAGATAGTGACAAGCATTAGATGGAATGTGGAGGGACGATACTCAATGACCCCTCCATGACCTCCCACACAGTCCATGCGTGAATGTTTATACAGGGAAGACACCTTGAGCACCAGTCTTATGGGGGGAGACGACTGCAATCAGCCATATACATCCAATCATCTGTTACACTTATGCCGCGTACACACGATCGGAAATTACGCCAGCAAAAGTCAGATGAGAGCTTTTGGTCGGAAAATGCGACCGCGTGTATGCTCCATCGGACTGACGAAATTCCAGCCAGCAAAAGATTGAGAGCAGGTTCTCAATTTTTCGGTCGGAAAAAGTTCCGATCGGAAATTCCAATCGTCTGTACCAATTCTGACGTGCAAAATTCCTACGCATGCTCGGAAACAATTCGACACATGCTCGGAAGCATTGAACTTAATTTTCTCGGCTCGTCGTAGTGTTGTACGTCACCGCGGTCTTGGCGGTTGAAAGTTCAGCGAGCTTGTGTGACGGTGTGTATGCAAGCCAAGCTTGAGCGGAATTCCGTCGGAAAAACCATCCCCGATTTTTCCGATGGAAAATCCGCTCGTGTGTACGCGGCATAAGGCTCCATGCACACTGGACGTTAAAATAACTTCATAAAAACAGCAGTAGCTTTGCAGTGAGTCTTTCAACATCTAACGTTTTTGCAATAGCGTCTATTAGCGTTTTTATTTTTATTTATTTTTTTCAATGGATCAAAAACTTAAAAAAATGCTGGTGAGCCACGTTTGAGTGTTTATCGACGTTTGTCGTTTTTTTGTGGTCAGAAAAACGACTCCTGAACGTGATTTTATGGCGTTCAGAAAACAGCCCATAACTCCACTGCTGATAAACATCCAAAAACTTGGACACATAGGATAACATAGAGTTAAAAAAAAAAAAAAAAATGCCCAAACTCCAAAAAACACCCGTTTCTGAGCTTCAGTGTGCATGGAGCCTTAACATTGATCTAAAGACACATTATTATGACCATGGATTCAGATGGCATTAGTCTCTTGTAAAAAGTCAATGGCCAGGTAAACTGCCCACAGACTTTAGAACAGTCTGTGATAATCCAACCACTCTCCAGTTTTAAGGCCCGTACACACGGTCAGACTTTTTGACAACCAACATGAAAATTAGCTGGGTTGGACCAACATCCGACCGTGTGTACGCTCCATCGGACCAACTTTTTCCAGGTTTCATCGGACTTTTGTTGGCTGTGCGAACGGACCAACTTTCTGCCAACAAAAGTCTGATGGACCAAAGTCCGACCGTGTGTACACAAAACCAACGGACTTTTGTACAAAGTACAAACACGCATGCTCAGAACCAATGCAAAAGATCAGACAACAATATAGAAGTTGACCAAAGGTGGCGCTGGAGTATTCGAACGTCCTCTTTTGAAGTGTCGTCAGTACGTTGAAATGTCACTACGTTCATGTTTGTTGCCTAAAAAGTCCGATCGTGTGTATGCAATACCAACTTGGGGCCAACGCCCTTTGGACAAAAATCCACGGGAAAGTTGGTCCAAGGTCCGATCGTGTGTATGAGGCTTTAGTATCTTCACTCTCCATACACTTGTATGCTGGGCTCAGCTATGCAATGGAGAGGGGAAGAGGGGCAATGGGACTACAATATGTTTCCTGCACCATCTGATCACTCACATCGGTCACCGATGGTCAGCAGGTAGCATCAAACCACCAAAGTGAGACTGTCAACTGAGCTAAAAACTGTAAAGCTGACCATACACTATACCGGTGTTTCTGAACCTTTTTTCAGTCAAGGCACCCTTTAAAGTGGTTGTAAACCACACACCACTTTTCACTACAGGTAAGCCTATAATACAATTTCCTTTATCTTCCTTTTGATTTACCAAAACCATATAATATGTAGGTCAAACCTTAACACTTTCAATTTGTATGCAATCAGGCATCTAAAGAAAATTGAACAACAAAAATGATATAATGTGTATCCAGCTTTAGATCAAGCAGTGGTCATCTCAGGTCTGCGGTGGATCTATGCCATGTAATACAACAGGCACACTTCACCCATTGCTTGATCTGGTCAGAATTAACACAGGTCTAAAGACTCCCTCCCCACCCCAGGGGTCTTGGTGGTTGGCAATTTTTGCACCCAGCACTGCACAGGGTAAGGCTAGGTTTACACCTTTGCTTATCGGGAACACGTGCAAAATTGCACAGAAAAAAAAAAACACTGCCCTTTAGCACCCCACACATCTTCTAATGCACTTTTGCATGCGGACAAACCACATGGTGCTGCAGCATCGTTCAGTTCAGTGCAGCACGTTTTTTTGGAATGGGATCAGGGACTTCTTTTACATGTTTCTTGTGCGTAGGGCAAATTAATGGGCTGCTGAGAATGCACAAACACGTGTGCACGCTCAGTGGCACTTGCAGGTGTGACCCTAGCCTTAGGGAGACTGCCACGTTCTCTTATCTTGAAGTAACGGTCACTTGACATCACTCCAGCAGGTGAGTAAACGGCAGGACTGAGGGTGGGGGCAAATAATTGCACCTAATGCTTTCCCTGCTTGGGAAAAGCATGGGTTCACTTTAAGGTCTCATTCACACCAGCCTGCACACTAAAACATGTGCACTAGTGTGTGTTGAGGAGGGGCGGGAGAATGTGTTGGTACAAAACATAGAACTGTTTCCTTGTATTTCCCCGCCCCATTTGTCACCAAAAAAGTTACATGTAACTTTACGAAGCAACACGTTGAAACTGGTTACATGCGGTGCGGTGTAAAGATGCAGACATGCTGTCTTTTTATGCAGAGCAACCCTAATGCACATAAACGCAGTGTTATAGTATAAACAAAGAAGAACAAGCAATTGTTTTCCATGTGCCTTGTGTTCGATCTACGCAGATCTATACAGCTACAAGGTCAGAATGGGGCCCTAAGTGTGCAACACCACACTTGTGAGCAGATGCCACTAAATTGGGCAGAATCCAGCACCAATCAGTTCATTGTGACTAGGAGCCCCTTTAAGATGCCAATAAGCCCCATGATCAACGCAATCATTCGATGTTGTGAGCATATCTAGCAAAGGTCTTGTGCTCGTTACTTTGGGGTTTATTTAGGAAAGCTGGAGAGTGAAAAATCTGTCTCACTTCTGAATAAAGGCCGGTTCAGACTGCTGCGGTGCGGGAACGCTGCGAATCCACTGCATGTCTCCCGCCGGCAGTTCACACTGCCCTATGCGAGCTGCTGGGAGTGTCAGTGAAATGTTAATGACACCCCCATAGCAGCTCGCAAATCGCAGTGCGATCTGCAAACTTGGACAGGAATCGGATCGCATGGTGAGAACACCATGCGATCCGATTCTGCAACGGACCGAAAAAAGGGTCCTGTGCGAGTTTGGGCCGAATGCGATGCAAATTCAGCCATAGTATCTGTATGGCTGAATTTGCATCGCACAGAGATCGCATATGATTTGAACTGCAGTGCGGTGCGAATCATGCGATCTCCCGCACCGCAGCAGTCTGAACCGGGCCTTAACGCCAATCAGCTTCTAACCTCAGCTTGTGCAATCAAGCTTTGGCAAATAAACCTGGAAGCAGATTGGTTTCTCGTTTAAAGTGGAAGTAAACCCATCGATTTAACAGTCTAAAAAAAAAGGCATGCCGTGAATGCTAACTGCACATTGGCTGTGCTCTCAACCAAACAGTCAAACCATCCAATGGCTGGTGTCATAACTGATCACATGTGCAGCACTGTGGCAGTTGAAGATTAAACAGAGGCAAAGATGGCAGCTTCCTTGGCTAAAAACGATAGGGGGGTTTACTTCCACTTTAAGATTTTTATTTTCACTTAAAGGAACAGTACAAAACAAAAAGAAGAACATAACGATATAGTACATATATTTACAGCCATATATGGGATATCGTATTATTCAAATAACGTAGATAAAAGTACTTGTGGTTCAAAATATGAGATGGGAACTTAAGATATAGGAACACTAAAAGAAGGGCGTATGTATTAACCTTATATGTACTAGAACAGCATCTTCGAACCTTACCCAGGTGCTATAGTATCATGCCTCCAGACCACTCTAGCAGATTGGTTTCTATGCAGAAGTGAGACTGTTTTTTTGCACTCTCCAGCTTTAGCAAACAAACCCCTTTGTGTCATTCTTTAAAGCGGAGGTTCACACAAAAATGGAACCTCTGCTTTTCGAAACTCCCCCCCACCCACCAGAGACAGCAGGGACCATTCAGATTGCGCAGAGCGACTCGCGCATGCGCAGTAGGGAACCGGGAAAAGAAGCCGAAAGGCTTCACTTCCTGATTCCCTTACCGAAGATGGCAGGGACAGCACTCGAGAGCCGAGCGACAGATCGACAGACCGACATCGCGGGTGCCCTGGACAGGTAAGTGCCCATATTTTAAAAAAGTCAGCAGCTGCAGTATTTGTAGCTGCTGGCTTTAAAAAAAAAAAAAGGAATTTCGGCGGAACTCCACTTTAAAGTGGTGTTTCCACCAAAAAAAAAAAAATTATTGGAAAAAAAATATTTTTTTACTCACCTCAGTGCCCAGGCACTGACATCACTTCCCCTCGGCACCGCACAGTCATCTGGGACCTGTCACGTGTCCCAGATGACTGCGCGGCGTATCACGGCGCGCCGCGCCGCTCGCGCATGCAGAGTGGGTGCCTGGCTGTGAAGACACAGCCAGGTGCCCACAGTAAGAATGCCGGCGCCGCGAGCTGAGAACGAGGGGGGGGGCTTCGTTCCCCCGCATCGCTGGACCCTGGGACAGGTAAGGCCCCTTTCACATGGGACGGCTCCGTATTGATCCGCCCCGTGAAGATCCGCTGCTCAGGGGGGATCGCTCAGCTGACCCCCGCTGAGTCGGCTGATAACAGGACTCTCCTCTATGGGGATCGGATAAACATGTCAGTGTTCATCCGATCCGCTCTGCAGACGGATGAAAAAATAGGGTTTTCCTCCGTCTGCAGAATCGGACAATAGCGGAGGTGGACGATAGCGGGTGTCAGCAGATGCTGACCCGCTATCCCAAAAACGGATGGATGAAAAACGGACATACGGTCCGCATGTGTGAAAGGGACCTAAGTGTCCGATTAGTAAAAGTCAGCATCTGCAGTATTTGTAGCTGCTGATTTTAAAAAAATTTTATTTTTAGGGGGCACCCCACTTTAGGTATTTTTTTTTTTATTTTCAAGTCAACTAACAATGTAGCGACAGAAAAAAAATGTATCAATGTTTGTATAATTTAAAGTTCAAATTTTGAACCCGTCATTCTTCATTGTCTTACAAATGATCACTGAATGGAGGAGCGATATCTGATCTTTTTTCCTCCCTTTTGATTTTTGCTAAAAAAAAAAAAAAAAAAAAAAAAAAAAAATTGTATCCAAATTAAAATATGCAGAAAATGTACATAATTAAACATGACATTGACCGAGAACTCTGCAGCCAGCAATGGGTACTCACACCCACCAAAAATATTTAGAATCTGGTGACAGATGCCACAGGCGGGGGGGGGGCTCGTCACATTACTGCTATTGAGGCCGATCTCCAGAATGAACCGGTTTCCCTGAGCAGCATGCAGGCTGATGTAACACATGACAGCATGCGGAAGGGGGAGGGGCTATGACTGGGAAATGAATGGGAGGCGGGGCCCCACAACATGTGCTACTGAAAAGAACGCTTATTTCACAACGGAAGATGATGAAAGCCATGCCAGGATGTAATGCGATGGAGAATATACTACACATTACTCCACGTGTCTGCATGCTAGAAGACAATGCCAAATAAATACATTTATATATATATATATATAGCAGGCTGTAGAATTAATCCACAATATGATACACACAATGATCTTGTATATAGAACATACAGTGTAGATGATATATCATATATCTATTGGATGTACAGGGTACTCACTGAGAGGTGGTCCTCAGACACAAAGGAATACATACATGTGTATACAGGAGATGGAGAATAGCAGTGGTGGTCAACTTACATGATATGAGGAGCCTCAAATGTGGCCCCTGACATCACAAAAGGGCCACACACATGATATTCAGTGATTGTAATACTACAGAAAAAAAAGGCTGTTTATGTATATTCAAAGTGGAGTATTTGGGAGATGCAGGTACTCACTGACACAGAGTACAGGTGTATTGTGGGTGGAGGATATGTGGATGAAGGTGTTACACAGGCAGTACAGGTGTATTGTGGGTGGAGGATAGGTAGATGAAGGTGTTGCACAGGCAGTACAGGTGTATTGTGGATGGAGGATATGTGGATGAAGGTGCTCACACAGGCAGTACAGGTGTATTGTGGGTGGAGGATAGGTGGGTGAAGGTGCTCACACAGGCAGTACAGGTGTATTGTGGGTGGAGGATAGGTGGGTGAAGGTGCTCACACAGGCAGTACAGGTGTATTGTGGGTGGAGGATAGGTGGATGAAGGTGTTGCACAGGCAGTACAGGTGTATTGTGGGTGGAGGATAGGTGGGTGAAGGTGCTCACACAGGCAGTACAGGTGTATTGTGGGTGAAGGTGCTCACACAGGCAGTACAGGTGTATTGTGGGTGGAGGATATGTGGATGAAGGTGCTCACACAGGCAGTACAGGTGTATTGTGGGTGGAGGATAGGTGGGTGAAGGTGCTCACACAGGCAGTACAGGTGTATTGTGGGTGGAGGATAGGTGGATGAAGGTGTTGCACAGGCAGTACAGGTGTATTGTGGGTGGAGGATAGGTGGGTGAAGGTGCTCACACAGGCAGTACAGGTGTATTGTGGGTGAAGGTGCTCACACAGGCAGTACAGGTGTATTGTGGGTGGAGGATAGGTGGATGAAGGTGCTCACACAGGCAGTAGAGGTGTATTGTGGGTGGAGGATAGGTGGATGAAGGTGCTCACACAGGCAGTACGGTGTATTGTGGGTGGAGGATAGGTGGATGAAGGTGCTCACACAGGCAGTACAGGTGTATTGTGGGTGGAGGATAGGTGGATGAAGGTGCTCACACAGGCAGTAGAGGTGTATTGGAGTAAAGTATAAGTAGGTACTCACAGACACCAAGGTCTATTGGACGTAGAGTCTAGCATGGATGCAGGTACTAACAGACATTGGAGTATAGGGAGAAGGTAGGTACTCAGATTTTGTGGGTGGAATATAGGGGGGGGGGGGGGGGGGGGGGGGTTCGAACACTCACAGACATTATTGTGGGTGGAGTATTGGGTAGAGACAGGTACTCACAGACTGCACAGGTTGGGTGATGGAAGGTTGGTACCCACAGGCTGCACAGGTGTATTGTTGGTAGAGTATAAAGTAGGTTACTCACAGACACACTAGCAGCACAGGTGTATTGTGGTTGGCGTACAAGGTGAATGAAGGTAGGTACTGCTCACATAGGCAGGACAGGTGTATTTTGGGTGGAGTATAGGGTGAATGAAGGTAGGTACTCACAGACACCCAGGCAGTGCAGGTGTATTGTGGGTGGACTATAGTATAGGATAAATTAGGGTAGATGACCACAGACAGTATAGGGGTATTATGGGTTAATAAGGGTAGGTTACTCACAGGCACACAGGTGGTACAGCTGTATTGTGGGGGGAATACAGGGTGAATGAAGGTAGGCACTCACAAAATGTACAGGTGTATTGTGGGTGGAGTAAAGTATTGGGTAAATGAAGGTAGGTACTCAGACACACAAGTAGTACAGGTGTATTGTGGGTGGAGTATAAGGTGAATGGAGGTAGGTACTCACAGACAAACAGGCAGTACAGGTATATTAGGAGTGAATGAAGGTAGGTACTCAGACAAACAGGCAGTACAGGTATATTAGGAGTGAATGAAGGTAGGTACTCAGACAAACAGGCAGTACCGGTGTATTGTGGGTGAGGTGACCGTGTAGTATAGGGTGAGTAAAGGTAGGTACTTACAGATACACAGGCAGGCCACTAGCTTGGCGGCGTCGTCGGGCACAGGGCAGCTGGGGAAGAGGGGTTTGAGCAGGTAGGTGGCGAAGACCAGGGCCACGATGTACTGGGATGAGGGTCGGATAATCAGCAGCTCCACCCAGAGTTTGAGGAAGGCCGGCAGGGGCCCGTACACCTCCAGCACATAGGCGTAGTCCCCCCCGGATTTGGAGATGGTGGTCCCCAGCTCCGCATAGCACAGGGCCCCCACTATGGAGAACAGACCGCACACCGCCCACACGATGAGGGAGAGCCCGGGGGATCCCGCCTCCCGGAGGACCCCGGTGGGGGTGACGAAGATCCCGGAGCCGATGATGGTCCCCACGATAATGGCCACCCCGTTCACCAGGGTGATGTTCCGCTGCAGCTCCACCGCCTCTGAAGCCCCGCCCCCGCCGTTCTCTTGGAGCATCTTCTCCCCGGCCTCCTCCTCCGCCCCCGGGGAGCCCGACTGCCTCCGCTTCACCACCGACATCCCTCCCCGGCGGCGCTAACTCTCACTTCTGACCGGCTGCGACCACGTGACACCTCGGCGCTGTCCTGGTGCTGAAAGCTGAAGGGGGCACACGGCTCCTGGCAAATACCCTTTAGAGGGCGCTAATAGGGGGCCCGGGCACCTCTCCTCCCCCACCTGTCTCTAATACTGCCTCCACGTGTTCCCCTCAGCAGCTTGTCACTGGCACGGAACCTGCCCTCCCTACTGCCCACCCCTACTCCCTACCTTATTGCCCTCTCAGCCCCTCTGATACCCTCCTCTCCCCCCGGTGTTACCCTCTGGTACTCCTCTGCTGCCCCTCTCCTTCTATGATGCCCTTCTCCTCTCTTCTTCTTCTTCTCCCTCTATGATGCTCCTCTCTTCTTCTTCTCTGATGCTTCTCTCCTCTCTTCTTCTTCTCCCTCTATGATGCTCCTCTCTTCTTCTTCTCTGATGCTCCTCTCCTCTCTTCTTCTCCTCCTTCTCTGATGGTCCTCTCCTCTATGCCCCCCTGTATTGCAGTCCTCCAGGCAGCTCGGTGCCGGTCTCAGCTCTGTTCCATCCTCCTCTCCCGGCTCAGGTTTTATCTGCGGCCTCACAGACGTCACAACATGCATATTAATTGTGATGATGCATCCAGGAGGTGTGAGGTTGCCGCCTGCTGGCCGCTAGTAATCACTACACCCCGACATCTGCTGCTGCTGGAGGCGACAGGTGCAGCCACACTGCTGGACTGTCACTGCGCAACTAACTACAGCGCTGGACTGTCACTGAACATCCATTGCTTAAAGCAAAGGTCGCTGGGTGTTCAGCTATATGCTGGGTGTTCAGTTTGCCCCTGTACCTTTAAGAAGGGGTGACTCCCCTTCAATCCACCGGCTCTCTCCTATCCATCAGAATGTATGTGCCTCCACAGTGGGGACACTTATAAGTTAGTGTTAGGTACCACAGATACCGGGGTGCCTTGACGTGGCTCTGTGGCTTATGCATGCATTTGCAAATGTGTGCAGACTAAACCCCTGCTTTTAATGCACACTGTTAGACAGATTGGTTGTCTGCAGGCTGGTCGGTAAGTTAAAGTGACAATAAAGGTAAATCGTTTTTTTTTTTTTTTTTTTAAATAACAAACGTATCATACTTATCTCCACTGTGCAGTTCGTTTTGCACAGAGTGGCCCGATCCTCCTCTTCTGGGGTTCCTCGGCGGCTCTCTCGGCTCCTCCCCGCATCAGATAACCCCTAGGAGAAGCGATCTCCCGAGGGGGTTACCTTGCGGGCACGCTCCTGATTCCAGACAACGAATGCAGGACTCGCCCCCCCCCCCCCCCAGCGGCCGCGTCATTGGATTTGATTGACACCAGTGGGAGCCAATGGCTGTGATGATATCAATCTATCCAATCAACAGCCGAGAACCCCCTAGAAGAGAGATGGCATATATATTGCAGCTTTCCAATCAATAGATGTGGTGGCTGCATTAGTTTTTTCTCACTGTTTTCCAACTGGTGATCTGGAAAGTTACAATTCACACCGCCTGTATGACCCTAGGGTCATGGGCGTCCGCAGATAGGAGCAAGGGGGGCAAGTGCACCCCCCCCCCCCTGGAATCAGGGATTGGATCAGGAGTGATGACCCCCATCACCCCTCTCTGTCACCCCTCTCTCTCTCTCTCTCTCACCCCTCTCTTTTTCACCCCCCTCTGTCTCTGTCACACTCCTCTCTCTCTGTCACCCCTTTGGTCTCTTTCTGTCACCCCCTCTCTCTCACCCCCTTTCTCTCAGTCACCCCCTCTGTCTCTTTCTGTCCCCCCCTGTCTCTGTCTGTCACCCACCACATGTATGCAGTTTCTGACAGTCTCTTGTGCCATGTCAGCAGTCTCTTGAGCCATGTGTGCAGTTTCTGACAGTCTCTTGGGCCATGTATGCAGTCTCTGGTCATCTCTTGTGCCATGTCCACAGTCTCTTACAGTCTCTTGGGCCATGTATGCAGTCTCTGACAGTCTCTTGGGCAATGTCCGCAGTCTCTGACAGTCTCTTGGACCATGTCCACAGTCTCTGACAGTCTCTTGGACCATGTCCGCAGTCTCTGACAGTCTCTTGTGCCATGTCTTCAGTCTCTGACCATCACCTGTAGAAAGTCTGCAGTCTCTGACCATGATAATGTGATAATGACATTGTTGAAATGGTCAGAGCATGGGTGACCTTAAAATGATGCCCCCCCTGAAAAAAGTTCTGCGGACGCCCATGCCTAGGGTCACATCTTTGCGTTTGCACAGCCTATTCATTTTAATGGGCTGTCAACTTCCGTGTTTTCCACAGAGGAGGGTGCATGCACGTAGGAAAATTGCCGTAGGGAAATTGTATGGTCTTTTTGACCACGCAATTTGCTTGCGGTTCACGCATCTGCGTTTTTGCATGTGTGGGGGTTTTCTCTTAGTAGCACGTTTTCACTGCGGGTGCAGGAATCACTGGGATTTCCACTGCCACACACATAGGTTTGAACCTAGCCTAAGGCTGGGTTCACACTATTGCGATGACAGACCTTGCATGTGATTCGCACCGCATTGCTGCGCAGATCACATTCAATGTCTGTGCGATGCAAATTCAACCATACAGTTTGTATGGCTGAATTTGCATTACATTCGTAGAAAAATGGTGCAGGACCCTTTTTGTGGTCCACACTGGACTCGGCTTGCATGGGTGTTCACACCCATGAGATCCGATTCCTGTCTGATTTCACAGTTCGCAAAACCAATTTTGGGGTGTCATTAACTTTCTATTGATACACGCAGCGGTTTGCAGAGAGTAGTGTGAACTGCCTGCGAGTTAGATGCGATGCGGGAACCCGCACAGGATTCGTGTGAACCACACCTACTTCATTTTTCAGTGCATTTTCAGTTGTTCAGAAATGCACTACAGTCCATTTAACATGATTTCCTATTGGACACGTTCACATGTGCGGTTTTTGGAAAGGGTCCGCCTGGGTTCACACTAGAGCAAAGCGGCACATCGCATGTGTTTTTACAAATGAATTAGCAATGCATTCCTGTGCAAAATGTAATGTCTGTGCAGTGTGATTTGAGTCATTCATTTTGTATGGCTCAAATCGCACCGCATCCACACAATAAAGGTGCAGGACCCCCCCCCCCTTTTTTTTGCCGCACAAGAATCAGATACCGGCAAGGCCACCTGCCCTGGGGGCGCTTTGAGGGCAGCAGCGCATGTGAAAGATATGGTTGCGGGCCCGGGCCGTCATGTCAACTGCGCATGCACCGGCGTGGCTCAGGAAAGCCTGTATATGCTGGGCCCTTTTTGAAAAGGCGGGCACATGTGCAGTGATGCGCGGCGCCACTGTTAAATGTAAAGCAGCACTGTCACCTCTGTGAGGTCTCGGCAGTGGCATGCGCCTCTCATAACGGCCAGGTAAGACCCCTCTGCAGCATCTGACTACCTCCTGCACCATGTCCGCAGCCTCTGACCATCTCCTCCTGCACCATTTCCACAGCCTCTGACCATCTCCTCCTGCACCATGTCTGCAGCCTCTGACCATCTCTTCCTGCACCATGTCCACAGTCTCTGACCATTTCCTCCTGCACCATGTCCGCAGCCTCTGACCATCTCCTCCTGCGCCCTGTCTACAGCCTCTGACCATCTCCTCCTGCACCATGTCCACAGCCTCTGACCATCTCCTCTTGCAACATGTCCACAGCCTCTGACCTTCTCCTCCTGCACCATGTCCGCAGCCTCTGACCTTCTCCTCCTGCACCATGTCCGCAGCCTCTGACCAGCTCCTCCTGTCTTCCTGCACCATGACTCTTACTTTATTTTCTTCCCACATATCAAATTTATTTCATTTATATATGGTAAAGGTGGCCAACAGTTAGGTTTCTATATTCCTCAGTCACATATGTGGGTACAGAGCTCATTAGTAGAAATTAAAAAATCTGAAGTGAGATATATTGTTTAATTTTATATACAGTATATATCATCAATAATAACAAACCACACACACACACACACGTATGCCCGCCCAAGCATATGACTTTCTTTACTTCACTGCTATGGGCTCTAGCCCCAGATCTTTTGTAGACCTAGCAACGCCTCTGCTCACAGCTAAACTGTCACTGAGCACCCACTAACTGCCACCTTCATCAATGACATGGTTACATCATGCAGCATGTAATATAGAAAAAGAAACAAAAGGGGGATGCTTCATCAATGACATGGTTACATCATGCAGCATGTGTTAGTGTCATGGCTGCAATCATTCAGCTGTTTGTAAAGGCTAGGGATGGGAAGATGTCAGCCTGCAGGTACTCAATGATTGAAAGTTTTAGAAAGCTGAACATTATACAAACATTCCTAGAACAGCCTGAGAGGAGCAGATATTGTGCACAGGCGCCACCTGTTGGTAACTTTACAAGTCTACATGAGCGAATCTCTGAAAAGTCATTTAGGGTTGAAAATGTTATTGTTGTTATTACTGTATCAAAAAGAACAACATTGTTCAAAATACACAAGTATGACATTGAGTATTAAAATAGGGTAGTGAGTCAGCACAATGGCCATTGCCTACAGCTTGACTCGTATCAAAAAAACAATGTAAGAGATATCAACTGTTGCACGCTTCAGCAAACATTCAGAAACAAGGGTCATTGTTGTTAATAAAAATAAAAAGGAAAGAAAGAAAAAAAAAGGGGGGGGGGGAGAGAAGTGTGGAAATCAAACAAGAAGAAAAATTAAAGAAGAAAAGAAACCCAAGAAAGAGCATGGACAAGAAAAGGGGGGAAGCAGAAAGGAAGAAGAGTCATAGAAGGAAGGAAGAGCTGCTGGGAAATCATGCGTGTAAAGAGCTAACCAGAGGACAAGATACCCAAAAATTACCAGCCCTATATCTAAGCTAAGTTCGAGGGTGACCTTGTTGGGGTCAAGGGCATATTTGAGAGGGTATCTGATGAGGAGAGGCGGAGCCAAATGGACCACAATACCTTGTATTTATCAAAGGTGTCGTTGTCCAACGCCATAATTTCCTCCATTCTCATAGCATCTTTATAGTTGAAACCCATTGTGACAGCGGAGGTGTGGTTGTAGTCTTCCAGGTTAATGGAATGAGTTGTCGTGCTGCAGACAAAAACAAAACAGAGAAGACTCCTTTTCTGCGATGCCAGAGGGTCCGGGGAGCATAGAGAGGAGGGCAATCGCTGGGGTGGGTGATAGGGATTCTTCATAAATTGTATTATAGATGTTAAATACCTGAGTCCAGAAAGGGCGCAGCCTCTCACATTCCCACCAGACATGTAAATATGTGCCTATAAATGTGCCACAACAGCATGACGCAGGGGTAGATGGGAAAATATTGTGCAACGTAAAGGGATCTCTATACCATCGGGATAGGATCTTGTAATTCTTTTCTTGTGAATAACAGGAGATACAGTAGTAGATTTGTGAGTAAAATTAAACAAAGTCTGTCACTCTGCCCTGGAGAGATCCCTTTCCAAGTCTGCAGATCATATCCTGGTATAGGGTGGTAAGTCATCATGTGGAAGGGCTTGTATGAGACCATACAGGGACAAAAGTAGATGTCTAGGCGTTTCAGAGAGGGAGCATAACCTTTCATATTCAGTGTAGGGGCGGTATATTTGGGAGGAAACGAACAATCTGTTTGTGAACGAAGGTAAGTGGAGCGTGGTAAGACAATCGCGGGAGCCCGCAGGGGTAACTGGGGCTTCACACAGCGGTTGTATAAAAGAATGCGCCTGTGGCCACTCAGAGCATGCGAATGAGCCCAACGTAGTGAGCCCGATGCCCTGGGAAACGCGGGATTGTCAAACAAAAGGGTCAAAGTAGAGGGATCTGAGGATAATATTGAGCCCCCTGTTATACCATAACCTAAGGGCAGTGAGTGTCAGCAGTGAGGAGGGAGACAAGTGGGACAGGTTGTTTTTAAAACCCCATAGAAGGGCCCGGAGATCGTCAGGAGCCAAGTCCTGTTCGACCGT
This sequence comes from Lithobates sylvaticus, assembly GCA_028564925.1. Lineage (NCBI taxonomy): Eukaryota > Metazoa > Chordata > Amphibia > Anura > Ranidae > Lithobates > Lithobates sylvaticus. Next base: position 22,064,169 of record CM053034.1, read on the forward strand.
AACTGAGGCCTTTAGGAAAGGCGGGTGAACCAATCGAGAATGCGGGCCATAAGAGCAGCTTCATAATAAAGCTTGTAATCTGGTAGTCCCGCCCCCCCTTGGAGTTTCGAGAGGGTGAGCAGGTTATACTTGACCCTAGAGAGGCCATGGTTCCAACGGAATCTGATGGCGAGAGAAATTAAAGAGACAAAGAAGGACTTGGGCACCAGAACGGGTACAGTTTGAAAGAGGTATAGCAATTTAGGTAGGGTATCCATCTTAAAGGGTCACTAAAGGAAATTTTATTTATTTTTTTAAATAACAAACATGCTATACTTACCTCTACTGTGCAGCTCGTTTTGCACAGAGTGGCCCCGAACCTGGTCTTCTGGGGTCCCTTGGCGGCTGTCTCGGCTCCCCCCCGCAAGTACTTCTCACCTAAATGCGAGCTCCCTCGCATGGTGTGGAGTACTTGCGGGCGCGCTCCTGTGATACAGCCGGCGGCTATAGCCGCTCGCTGTATGACTCGGCCCCGCCCCCCGGCGCGCCGCATCATTGGATGTTATTGACAGCAGCGCGAGCCAATGGCTGCGCTGCTTTCAATCCATCCACTTTAGCCAATCAACGGCCAGGGTGAGAGGCGAAGAGGACGTCGGGGGGCGAGCGCGGGACTTTTGAGGGGTCAGGTAAGTATAACAGGGGGCCTGGGGGGCCGGCAGTGTCAGATGTTTTTTCCCCTTAATTTATAGAATGCATTAAGGTGAAAAAACGTTTATCTTTACAACCCCTTTAAGTCCTGTTAATTTGTCTGATGTTGGTTTTGCGTACACACGGTCGGACAAAGTTGTCAAATCCGATCATTCCAAACCAAGGCAAAGAGGTACCTCTCCAAGCCTCCAAGTCTTTCCGAACGCACAAAAGGAGGGGAACATAGTTCAGGCAGAATAGATTAGACAGATTGGCAGGAATGGTGACCCCCCAGGTAGGAGATACCTTTAGCCTGCCATTGAAAGGAATAATTTGATCGTAATGATGGCATTGTAAAAGCAGGTAAAGATATATTGAGAGCTTCTGTCTTGGAAATGTTTAGTTTAAAGTTGCTGAGTGAACCAAAACATTTAAACTCCGCAAAAAGCAAGAGGAAAGGAAATATGGGGTTGTTGAACGTAGACCATAAGATCGTACCGCATATAGGGATAACTTATGATGAGAGGAGGGGGTGTGGATACTCTGGATTGAAGCGTTTTGATGGATGGCACATGCCAGGTGTTCAATAACGATATCAAATAGAAGAGGGGAGAGGGGACAACCCTGTCACTTGCCATTCGAGATGTCAAACGGTTTCCGAAGAAGAACCATTCAGGCAGAAGATTGGGACTAGAGGGACATCACCCTAGAAATGAAAGACGCTCCTAAACATATTTGTTCCAATGAGAGTTGAAGGAATCTCCAGCTGACCCTATAAAACGCCTTTTCGGCATCAAAAGATAAGAGACAGGCTTTCAGGTTTTGGTGTTGAATATAGAATATAAGGTGGAACATTTTGGTTGTGTTGTCCCTGGCCTCATGGCCCCGGACAAAACCGACCTGGTCCCTATGAATTACCCCCGGTAGGAGACAGGCGATTGGTCAGTAACTTCGCAAAAAGTTTAAGATCTATATTTAGCAAAGATATCGGGCGATAGCTGCTGCATTGGGAAGGATCTTTGCCAGGTTTCAGTAGGTTAGAAACATTAGCGGACAGGGGCCCTTTGGAGGGGAGATTGGAGGCATCTATAGCATTAAAAACGCCTTAGTCAGAAGTGTTAAAAGGGGAGCAAAGGTTTTGTAGAACCGAGGCGTGAACCCATCCGGGCCAGGACATTTGCCTGTCTTAAAACATTTGATGGCACCCAGAAATTCGGGCTCAACCAAGGGCGTCAATCGTGGGTAGGGCTGTTTCCGATATATAACCTTGCATGTCATCATCCTTAGAGGAGGGGCTAGGGTTTTTGGAGGCGTCGGTTGAAATATTGTACAGTTGAGAGTAATACCGTCTAAAAGAAGAAGGAAATGCCCTTTGTATTAAAAGTCTTGTCTTGATTGGATTGGGTTATAAATGAAATAGAATGACGGGAAGGTCTAAGGTGAAGAATCTGCGCCAAGTGTTGGCCGCATTTGAGAATAGTGGTAATTACGGGCCCTGTCATGTGCAATTAAGGAGTTAGACTCTAGGAGTTGGAGCAGGTTGCAACGTTGCAATATTAAAAGCAAACTCCCCTATCCATTCATGTCTCCATGTTTTATTTTGATGAGAAATCACTTTGAGAAACACCCCCAAGCATTTCTGTCTGTGGCCATCTTGAGGAAGGGCAAATTATTTATGTAGCAATTACTTCCTGGAATCCATCTGCCCTTAGCTCAGGCATGCAGGAACGAGGGCGTGCTTAGCTGAGAAAACCCCTACTCCTCTCCTGAAGACTCTTGGGATGTATGGCATCATTTGTCTAGGCATGAAAACTAAGAAGTAACTAAAGAAATGTAAAAAACTGTTAAAACAGGTAAATGCAATATACTTTCCTATCTATTTATTAAAGAGGAAGTAAACCAATAGACAGCGCTGCCTGTCTTTTTGCAAATATCTCCTAAACCATGTAGGTTTAGGAGATATTTCTTGGACCTACAGGTAAGCCTTAATCTAGGCTTACCTGTAGGTCAAAGTGGTCTGTAAGGGTTTACAACCACTTTAATGCTAGCAGCATAAGGATTCAAAATGGCCAATGTTGATTGAGAGAGTGAAATTCCACTTTAAAAAGCTGTGCTTGGGCACCAGTTGGTGACTCTGGCTAGGCTAGGATGATGTCATCAGAATGCTGCAGGCAGGAGGAAGCACTGTTATTGTACTAATGACACTGGCAGGGAAGGGGTTTTTTGGGTGTGTTTTAATAACTGTAGTGACTGGGAAAATACACAGATCTGTCTTACTGCTGTCACCGCTGTCACTGCGGGGAACAATCGCGGGTGGCCGGCGGCCATTGAGTCCACCCCACCCGTTGATTGGCTCCTCCCCACTAGTCAGTGGGCAGGCGCGCCCACAAATCGCTGTGTACGACCCGATGTACAATGAAGGCGATTCGTGGGATTGAGCCACATTGCCGCAGTACGACTGCGGCGGCTGGTCCTTAAGTAGGTAATGTTCATTTTTTCATACCCAGGGAAATCACGTCGACTCATTGAAAGCTTTATATATCTCTTATCTTCTGTTCCAAGCAAGCTGTATATACATTTTCAAATAACCTGATACATGTCAGTTCAAATGTACTTTATCTTCTATGGTGCTCATGGTGAGCATTTTGTCAAATTTGCTACTGTAATGTACATTTGTTAATAAAAAGTGTTAAAAAAAAAAAATATCACTCTCTAGATGTGCAAAGCTGGTAGAGACATCCCAAAAAGACTTGCAGCTGTAATTGCAGTGAAAGGCGGTTCTACAAAGTATTGACTCCGGGGGGGCTGAATACAAATGCACCCCACACTTTTAACATATTTATTTGTAAAAAAAAATGGAAAACCATTTATCATTTTCCTTCCACTTCACAATTATGTGCCACTTTGTGTTGGTCTGTCACATAAAATCCCAATAAAATAAATTTATGTTTTTGGTTGTAACATGACAAATGTGGAAAATTTCAAGGGGTATTAAAACTTTTTCAAGGCACTCTAGCTGGTCCTTGTTGTTCTGCAGCGACAGATTGTTCCCTAAAGAGGAATTTAGCTCATCTAAACCATAACTGGTAAGAGGCGGGTAGATGGGACTTGTAGCATAGCTCCCAACTGTCCCTGATTTGGAGCAACGTCCCTCTGTCCCTCTCTCCTCCTCATTTTGGTCTGATCTATATAGTTGTATATAAAATGCACTATTTACCTTTTCAAAAAGTGTTTCCCAGCGCTAAACCTTTCATCCAAGTTTTAAATTGCTGCATTTGTCTCCAAAAGCCAATATATAGGAATAGTAGTGGTGAAAAAAGCACTTGTGTGTTTAACTAATCTTTTTTTACACAACTCTCCTTTCAGGTGGGTGTGGCAGGGGTGTGTATCCTATGACTGTGTCCTGCCGAGAAAGTTCCCCCGCCGGATTAGGACCCCCCATTACTGCGCAGGCGCAGCGCTTGCGCAGTACGAAGGACAAGGCATCTTCTGAAAATTGCCGAAGCTAAACAGCTGCGAGTGAAGTGTACACCGCGCACGCGCAGTTAATATGTCGGTGTACGAGAGACGATGCCGCACGCTCCCGATTCTCACGCTACTCTGCAAGGCGCACGTCTAAGGGGCGGATCTGTAACCAAGGGCGACATTTTTTATTAATACATTTATTAATAATGTTCTAGTAACTTAAATAGATCGTGCAAACCCGCCCATCAACATTGCAAAACCCGTCTTTCTTTTATTTAAACACGCCTTTGCCCCTTGCTTAGAGTAATAATAGACCCGCCCATCAGTTAGATTCCCTTTGCAGAGTAGCGCGAGCATCCGGAGCGTGCGGCATCGTCTCGTACACCGACTGCGCCTGCGCGGTGTACACTTCACTCCCACTTGCTTACCTTCGGCAATTTTCGCAAGATCACTAGTCCTTCGTACTGTGCAAGCGCTGCGCCTGCGCAGTACAGAGGGGTCCTTATCCGCCGAGGGGAACCATCTCGGCAGAACACCTGCATACTTTTGCGAATAGGTGTCCCTTATTCCCACCTCCAGAAAGTTGGGAGGTATTGCTTGTAGGCCCACAGTGACATCTGGCAACAGAAGCAGCATATGATACATTGTGCAATACGCAAATCTGCCAATTCATGGAAAGAAAATCCAAGGAAACAGAATTATTACATAAATGGCTTTATATAATTGGGCAAAGAGTTGCGGTTTGACATTTTTGAGAGATGTAATGTGACAGACCACTTCAAAGAGGACCCGTGACACCGCTACAAGCCTTCCCGTCCACAAATCCAAATAAGATGTTCCCAGACAGAATGCAAAGGAGGAAAAAGTAAAATTAGTTCCTAAAGCTGAACTCCGGGCACAAAAACGTTCATCTAATTATATTCCTGAATAGCCACACTGGATATAAATCCACTTTTTGTGCGCCAAATTCCTTTAACTCAGATTTTACCTGGTAAAAGTAGCAGCAACATCATCACTGTGCTGTATATATCCTGTACAGAGAGCAGAGGTGTGGGAGGGGCCGGTAGCTACAGGAGGGGGCGGACACAAGACCAGTCACCATGCACAAGAAGAGAGATCAGCAGTGAGCGGTCTTTATTACAGGAAGTCTCACACTGGATTACTGCACAGATCTGGGAGAAATACACAAAGCACACCGAGATTTAAGAAGAACACACACATGATGAGTAAATAATATGTGTTTATTCCGAAGTTCATCTATAAATAAAGTGAAGTTTATTTCTGTCTGTGTCCCCACTGGCAAGATTGCACCTCATTTGCTGTTCTAGTGACACAACAGGAAGCAATAGAACATCTTCTGAAAATGATAGGAGATCTCCCCCAAGTAAGGAAAAATGGCATGTTTATTATTTGTCACTGAGTTGTGTGTCCCCAGATTTTATATTTCCCAAAACGGGAATCGGTGGAAATTTCCCCAATGACAAGCAGCAATTTAAGCCTTTCTAACCCTCCTTGCTCCATCCAAATCAAGTGTGTTATAGAACACTGAATGTATTATGTGACAAAACAATAGCACAGAACTGCAGCCAAAAATAACAAGGTAAAGAAAAAAAAAAAGCCAGTTAAAATATAGAAAATAATCAAACCAGCTTTAGCAGCAATATTCACCTTCGATCTAGAGATTTCCCCAGCAGTATTTTTTTTTCTGCCACTAGATGTCCTCAGTCTGAGGCTAGCATCATTCAAACGGCTTCCTCTGAGCCCAGACTGTTGTGGACAGTGAAAGGAGAAGCTCATCTCTCTGTCACTGCTCTCTCCTCCTGTTTGCATGCTTTTTGTCAGTACTTCCATCCATTTCCATCAAATGACGGAGCGATCACTTGTAAACAAACCAGGGTCACGTCCGGTTCCTCTTTCCCACTCTGTACAGATCGGTACAGAGAGGGAAGAGATCAGATGCTGCTGCAGCGCTGTGGGCTGAATGTGTAGTGCCCACAGTGCTTATTTGTGCCCACTCCAGCCATTCAGCCAGCCATCCATCCATCCATACTGAGCCAGCCATCCATGCTCAGCCAGCAATCCATACTCAGCAATACTCATCCATCCATCCATACTCAGCAATACTCATCCATCCATCCATACTCAGCAATACTCATCCATCCATCCATACTCAGCAATACTCATCCATGCTCAGGCATCCATCCATACTCAGAATACTCCAGAAACGTTTCGAAAAAAATGACACGTTCAAAAGACTCACTATGCCTCAGATTATACGTTGGGTTGTTTTCTTTGCAAAATGGGGTCATTTTTGGGGCGTTTCCATTGTCCTGGTGCTCCAGGGCCTTCAAAGGTGTAAGAGAAGTGATATTTGTAATTTATGCTCCAAGAACACCTGACGATGCTCCCTGCATGTTGCGCCTCTGTATGTGGCCATGGTGTGTAAAAGTCTCACACATGTGGTATCGCCGTACTCAGGAGTAGTAGAATGTGTTTTGGGGTGTAATTTTTGTGTGTGAGAAATAACCTGCTAATATAACAATTTTGTGAAAAAAAAAAAAGAGAAAGAAAATCCTGATTTTGCAAAGAATTGTGGGAAAAAAATGACAGCTTCAAAAAACTCACCATGCCTCTTACTAAATACCTTGGAATGTCTACTTTCCAAAAAGGGGTCATTTTGTGGGTATTTGTACTTTCCTGGCTTGTTAGGGTCTCAAGAAATGAGATAGGCCATCAGTACATCAGGTGTGATACATTTTCAGAGATTGGCACCATAGCTTGTAGACTCTATAACTTTCACAAAAACCAAATAATATACACCTATTTGGGTTATTTTTACCAAAAAAATGTAGCAGTATAATTTTTGGCCAAAAATTTTGGAAGAAAAAATTAGTAATTAGCTACATTTTACATCGGAAACTAAGAAAATTTATTTTTTTTCTTTTATAGCGCAAAAAAAAAAAAAAAACCCAGAGGTGATTAACCACCTCAGTACAGGGCATTTTCACCCCCTTCCTGCCCAAGCCATTTTTCAGCATTCAGCGCTGTCGCACTTTGAATGACAATTGCTCGGTCATACAACACTGTACCCAGATGAAATTGTTATTTTATCCCCACAAATAGAGCTTTCTTTTTGTGGTATTTGATCACCTCTGCGTTTTTTATTTTTTGCGCTATAAACAAAAGAAGAGGGACAAATTAAAGAAAAAACTATATTTTGTACTTTTTGCTTTACTAAATATCCCCAAAAAATATATAAACATTTATTTTCTTCTTCAGTTAAGGCCGATACGTATTCTTCTACATATTTTTGGTAGAAAAATATCGCAATTAGCGATTGTTGATTGGTTTGCGTAAAAGTTATAGCGTTTACAAAATAGGGGATAGTTTTATAGCATTTTTATTAATATTTTTTTTTTTTACTAGTAATGGCAATTAGCAATTAGTGATTATTGATTGGTTTGCGCAAAAGTTATAGCTTTAACAAAATAGGGGATAGTTTTATAGCATTTTTATTAATATATATTTTTTTACTAGTAATGGCGGCGATCTGCGTTTTTTATTGTGACTGCGACATTATGGAGGACACATCGGACATTTTTTACACATTTTTGGGACCATTGTTATTTATACAGCAATCAGTGCCCAGTGACACGGCAGGCACGAGCGCGTGCTGCCGGCGGTGCGCACGCGCTCCCTGGAGGGCCATGAAGGGGAGGACGTCATATGACGTCCTCCCGCGCTGAGAGCTGCGCCGCCTGGCCGTCAATAGACGGCCGGCAGTTGCGAGGTGGCTAAATACCACCAAAAGAAAACTCTATGTGTGGGAAAAAAAGGACAAAAATGTCATATGGGTACAGTGTTGCATGACTGAGTAATTGTCATTCAAAATATTTGAGCACCGAAAGCTGAAAATTGGTCTGGTTAGGAAGGGGTTTTAAGTGCCCAATGGTCAAGTGGTTAATAGTTCTCCTTTCTTATAGCACCCCTTGAAGAGACGAGCCTCAATAACCTAGGAACCTGGAGAGGAAGTGGACCGAAAGCAGATTAAAGAAACTTTGTTTCCATTTTTCACTCACAAGATATCTGTTTTGGAAGGTGGTCTGTAGAGGGAATGAAGAATGAAGAAAGGAGAGAGGGAGAGCTCCACTGGTCAGAATTCAGGTTTTCATCCGACTCCTACAGAAAGCTGCCTGGCCAGGTCTCCAAGTAGCATTTCAGAGGCCACTTCTGGTCTGACACCCACACAGGCTCTACAGCCAACAAAACAGCCTTTCACACAGTACATGGGAAACTCGTAAATACTGCAGATTTATTCTGAACAGTTTGGCTCCAGAAATGCCCAGAAAAAGCAAAACCACCAAACAGGAAAATGCAGATGTTTAGGTAAAATTCATGCTGTCAGCTACCTAACAGGTGACCAAAATGCAGAGGATGGCCTCTCTTGTATCACCAGCCCAAGCAGGAGAAACACAAAAGCCTGGAGATGTTGACTGCAGATCCTTGACCTGAAGATGCTGGCAGGACATCAGGTGATCAGGCAGCGGAACCAGGAAGCCTTAGAAGTAAGGAGGAGGAGGAGTTAAAGGAGAACTCTGTCTTGGCAGTGGGTTCAAGACAGTAGAGTTTGCCAGTGACTCCAGCAGGCCAATGGCAGGAGCACTCATAGGGGTGTATTTATAAAAAAAATACACAGAGCTATTCATCCTGCGAAACTGCATGAACGTTCTCTCTTAGCAGGCTGTTTTCTCTCAAGGTCAGAGGTTCTTCATTCATAAAATGATTGTGAATGAGGAAATATGGTGAGTCAAGTTCAAGCCAAAGAGCTTGATTTTGGTCTCATCTGACCACAGCACGTTCTCCCAATGTTTCTCTGAATCATTTAGACCACTTTCAAACTGAGGCGCTTTTCAGGCACTTTCACGCTAAAAACAGCGCCTAAAAAGCTCACGAAAACGTATTTCCATTAAAATCAATCAACGCTTTCACACTGGGGCAGTGTGCTGGCAGGGCTGTGAAAAAATCCCCTCCCCATTGAAATGAATGGAAAGCTCTTCAAAAGCGCTCAGTGTTTTTACTGGTAGTTTAGAAGCGCTTCAGTGTGAAAGTGGCCTCAGAATAGATGTTCATTGGCATGACAGTACATGTGCCTTCTTGAGGAGGGGGACTCGCTGTGTTTGTAGGAAGAAAAATGCTGACTATGACCCTAACACCATCCCTACAGTCAAGCATGGAAGTGGAAACATTGAGCTTTGGGGCTGTTTCTCTGCTAAAGGTACAGGCGGACTTTGATGCATTATGGGGCCATGTATTGTAAAATCTCGGATGAGAACCTTCTTCCCTCAGCCAGAACACTGAAGATGGGTCATGGTTGGGTCCTTCAGCATGACAATGACCCAAAAGTTTCCACCAAGGCAACAAAGGAGTGGCTCAAGAAGAAGCACTTTAGTTTATTGAGTGGCCTAGCCAGTCTCCAGACCTTAATCCTATAGATAATTTAAGGAGGGAGCTGAAACTTCGAGTTGCCAAGCGACAGCCAAGAAACCTTAAGAATTTAGAGAAGATCTGTAAAGAAGAGTGGACCAAAATCTCTCCTCTCTCAAACCTGGTCACCAACTACAAGAAATGTCTTACTTCTGTGCTTGCCAACAAGGGTTGCCAACAAGGTACTAAGTCATGTTTTGCTTGGGGATCAAATACTTATTTTACTCACTGAACTGCAACTCAATTTATAACATTTATATCATGTGTTATTTCTGGATTTTTGGTGGATATTCTGTCTCTATCATTTAAAATACACCTATGATAAAAATTATAGACCCTTCATTTCATATAAGTGGGCAAACTTACAAAACCTGCAGGGGATCAAATCATTATTTTCCCCCACTGTATTTACCTATAAAACTATTGACGTTCCCTTCTTTTTGCTGTTAGTGCAAGCATGCCACTAGTCCACCAGATGGAGGTTAGAGATGGAAAGAGAAGTGGGGAAAATAGGAAAGCAAATGTGAAATGCATAAGAAGATGAAAGGACCCCAGGGCTCCTTACCTAATTCCTCAGACTGATAAATATATATATACAGAATGTACATATTAATATATACCTTACCACCTAACGTCAACCTAGCAAAGAGGCAATATCTGTAACGAAACTGTTTGGTCAACTGCAGGGGCGGACTGACCATTCGGCCACTCGGGCACTTCCCGAGGGCCCCGGGCCATTAGGGGGCCCCATCAGGGTTGCCAGCCTCAGTAAAACCAGGGACAGTATGTAAAAATCTGTGTTTTTTTTACATCTGTCTCTGAAATGTCTCTTACCGACATCCTTTTGGTCTAAAAATCCAGAGATTATAGCTGCCCCACCTCTCCAGTACCTTCTCAGCCAATAGAAACATGTCTGTGTATACTGTGTGATTGTATACTGTGTGGCCCCATAATCTCTGATTGCCTGGGGGCCCCATAATCTCCTATTGCCCGGGGGCCCCATGAGTTGTCAGTCCACCCCTGCTCAACTGTAAATATGAAACCTGACTGATATTCCTTCTGTCTGTAATGTTGTTGTTATAGTGGCGTTGTATGCTTGTATTGCATTGTCTTTGCCCATGTTGGGCGTTAATAAAAAACATGTATATTTGAAAAATGGTGCTCAATACCTATTTCACCTGCTCTATTTATTTCTTAGGATCATCAACCCAGGCTAAAGCAGATGAAGGCATTGTCAAGGGGGGGATACTGTGTGAGAAGCAACAAATATCTTAAAATGTTATACTGGGACCTAACTCAGCATGCTGCCTTTAACCACCTTGCGACCGCCGGCTGTCAATTGACGGCCAGGCTGCGCAGCTCTCAGCGCGGGAGGGCGTCATATGACGTCCTCCCCTTCAGTGCACTCCAGGGAGCGTGCGCGCGCCGTGTCACTGGGCACCCGATGCGCTTGCCCAGCGGCCGCGATGTCCGCTGGGCACCCGCGATTGCCCGGTAACACAGCGGGACCGTGGATCTGTGTGTGTAAACACACAGATCCACGGTCCTGTCAGAGGAGAGGAGCCGATGGTGTGTTCTCTGTACAGAGAAACACCGATCGGTCTTCTCCCCTTGTGAGTCCCCTCCCCCCACAGTAAGAATCACTCCCAGGGAACATAATTAACCCCTCCCCGCCCCCTAGTGGTTAACCCATTCACTGCCAGTGTCATTTATACAGGAATCAATGCATTTAAATAGCATTGATTGCTGTATAAATGACAATGGTGCCAAAATGTGTCAAAAATGTCCGATGTGTCCGCCATAATGTCGCAGTCACAATAAAATTTGCAGATCGCCGCCATTACTAGTAAAAAAAAAATATATTTAATAAAATGCTATAAAACTATCCCCTATTTTGTAAATGCTATAACTTTTGTGCAAACTAATCAATAATCGCTAATTGCGATTTTTTTTTACCAAAAATATGTAGAAGAATACGTATCGGCCTAAACTGAGGAAAAAAAATGTTTTTTTATATATTTTTTGGGGATATTTAGTATAGCAAAAAGTAAAAAATATTGTTTTTTTTTTTTTAAATTTGTCGCTCTTCTTTTGTTTATTGCGCAAAAAATAAAAATCACAGAGGTGATCAAATACCACCAAAAGAGAAGCTCTATTTGTGGGGAAAAAATAATAACAATAACCGCGCAATTGTCATTCAAAGTGCGACAGCGCTGAAAGCTGAAAAATGGCTTGGTCAGGAAGGGGGTGAAAATGCCCTGTACTGAGGAGGTTAAAGTGGATGTAAACACCTTTTTTCTTTTTAAAAGTCATAATGTAGAGAATAAGATTTCCTTTCATTTGAGCCCAGTCTTGCCACATAGATTTACTCGAGGCCTGAGAAATCCTTTTATTGTTCAGTTAGAAAGATCTTGACAAAGTGCTGAAAACTTTGTCAAAAACGCCCCCTTGCTGTGAGTGACAGGTGATTTACATATCTCATGCACTAGCCTGAGACAGGCACAGACCACAGATCCACAGACCAGAGTGAAAGAAAATGTATTCTAGAGTGAACAGCAAGACAAATATAGGGGAGATGTATGTAGTCAGAGCTGGGCAGAGTAGAACATCCAGTGATCTGATGATTTTTATAGTGCAGTGTGTGTGTCTGAGGTCACCTGATCACAGATAACATTCCTTTCCATCATTGTTATGTGGGGGAGGGGTGAATTTCTCACTTTTTATAATTACACAGGATGTGCCTGTCTCAGGCTAGTGCATGAGATATGTAAATCACCTGTCACTCATAACAAGGGGGCGTTTTTGACAAGGTTTTCAGCACTTTGTCAAGATTTTTCTAACTGAACAATAAAAGAGGATTGCTCAGGCCTCAAGTAAATCAGTGTGGCAAGACTGGGCACAAATGAAAGGAAATCTTATTCTCTATACTATGACATTAAAAAATATATTTTTTTTTGGGGGGTTTACGTCCACTTTAAGCCTTTAACATGAGAAAATGTTGCATATCTGATGCTGGATCTGCTTTAAATTTAGCAGGCCTGAAATTCGCCTTTTCTGTTGAGCTGTCACACATCAACTGTAGGTAAAATTAAGTTTACAGTGAAAGTGGCTTCTCTGTGAGCAGAGGAGGTAGGTAGATCAATATCTTCTTATACAAGTATTTCAGCCGTGTACTTTTATTTAGTATTTTGGCTGTAGTCCAATTCAAATACCCCCTCCAGGAAGAACACCTCCACCTTGTGACATTTCGGAGTTCGCTGGCATCGGAAACAAAGTGCGCTCTTCCCGCTCGGGTCTAATGGCACGGAACACGTCATTCCCTTCTTGTGTAAACAAACTTGCAAATCTCTTTCTTTCTGTGCAAACTCCCCCATCTGGGTGTATTCTGTGCCAGGGATGAAAATTATATACTATAGCCCAACTTCCAGCATTAAAGATAAACGTTCACTTCAATTGTATTCACTGTTCTGTCCCCCAGGGCACAATGTAGTAGTTTGTCTCAATTAGGGTTTTCCCGATACCACTTTTTTAAGACCGAGTACAAGTACCGATACTTTTTTTTCAAGTACTCGCCGATACCGATTACCGATACTTTTTTTTAATGTCATGTGACAGTTTTCAAAGCACAATACAGATTAGGTGGCACTGATGAGCGCTGACAGATGGTGGGCACTGACAGGTGACTGGCACGGACAGGTGGTACTGACAGATGGCAGGCACTGACAAGTGGCTGGCACTGACAGATGGCACTCACAGGTGGCGGGCACTGACAGGTGGCACTGATGGTGGGCACTGACAGGTGGCTGGCACTGATGAGCGGCACTTATGGACATTGGGCACTGATAGGTGGCATTTATGAGCACTGATGGACTGCCTGCGATGGCCCCTCATGGTACTCCTTGCACTCGGCCGCATAAAAGCAGCAGCGGCCATCTTGTTACACCCATCCCATATAATTCAGGCTGGGTGTAACAAGATGTCCGCTGCTGGCTTACTGCGGCCGAGTGCAGGGTGTACCCAGATGGGCGTTGGGATGTCCAACCGCCGACATCGACACGGAGCGTCACTTCCGCTGTTGCGCCCGCTGACTTCCGGTTGCGCCAGGTTGCTTTCCCAGGTATCGGATCTGGCATCGGGAGTGTTTGTGCGAGTACAAGTACTCGCACAAATGCTTGGTATCGGTCCCGATAACGATACTAGTATCGGTATCGGGACAACCCTAGTCCCAATGTTGAACATTGTAAGCCTAGCTATGAGATCAGGGCATCCAACAACATTGCTAGCAAGGAGATTGATAATCAGCTCTAAACACTTGCCCCAGGACAAGCTCTGGCAAAAGGAATGCAAGGGAGGGGGAGGTGTCAGACTCCCCTCCCTCTGCATTCCTCTTGCAGCTGCATGTCTCAAGCAAGTACTTGGAGCCAAGGTAAGCACCGGTTATAAAGCAGCCATCTCCTTGATAGCTACGTTGTCGGATGGCCAAGGAGGGGGGTACTCTGTCTGAACTCATAGCTAGGCTTAGGCAGGCCATACATGGTTGGAATCTCGGCCTGGTTCAGCAGGAACCGGCTGAAATTCAAACCATTAATGGGCAGGCTGAATGTACCAAGTTCACCGATTAAACTTGGGTACAACCAGCCTGCTGGATTAGCGTCCGATTATCGCAAGCGGCTGTTATAGCCGTTAACAATAATCACTGTCTTCCCCTGCCTGCCCTCGCCGGAAGAAGACAATGGCTCGGCAGGAGGGATTCCCCTGTCAACACTCTCTGTGTTGATGTTGGAATCGTACAAATTTCTATCCTGCAACCTGTGGTTGCAGTAAAGAATTGTGCACCACCTTTGGGCTGCCTTACACACCACATAGGAATACGGGACAAACTACTACATTTGGCCTCTGGAGGTCAAAACACTGAAAAAAAATTAAAGTTAGAGTCCATATCTAAGGAGCATCTATAGGCCTGCAGAAAATTATATTCTGCAAAAGGGGAAAAACAATGTAACACAACCTGAAATAATAAAATGGGGAAAGTTTGGGACTTTATATGAAGCATACAACTAAGGAGGGCAACACGAACAATAATGCCTGGCAAATATGTAATTATTGATAACTATACATGTAGAAACATAATATGGTAGAATAAAAAAAAATAGTTTTACTTCATACATAGTAGATAATATGATAAAAAATGAACATGATAATCCATCCTAATGGCATAATAAACACCAACCTCAGTGTGTCTACACAATATAAAATATATACCATGCTAAATATGTGGTTTACATCACCCTTTACCAATTGAAGAGGAACAGATTTCACAAAACGCGTCGAGCTATATTTATAGATGTTACTTGATTACACTAAAGTGTTACCAACATCATATTTCTATCATGTTTTACTGGAATACACCCATTTAGTATGGTCTATAATATTTTATATTGTGTGGACAGGGCACACTGAGGTTGGTGTTTTATTATGTAATTTGTATGGATTATCATTTAGTTTGTTATCATATCATTATCTTCTCTATTGAAATAAAACGGTGTGTATATATATATATATATATATATATAATATATATATATATATATATATTTTTATACTAAGAACACGTTTTTTTTTTTATTCTACCACGTTATGTTTCTACAAGTATAGTTATCAATAATGACATATTTTCAAGGCATTATCATAGCTCCCAACTGTCCCTGATTTTGAGGGACTGTCCCTGATTTGGAGCAATGTCCCTCTGTCCCTCATTTGTCCCTCATTTTGGTCTGATCTATATAGTTGTATATAAAATGCACTTTTTATCTATCAAAGTGTTGTCCAGCCCTAAACCTTATATCTGATTTCTAATTTTCTGCATTTGTAAATTCCAAAAGCCAATATAAAGGAATAGTAGTGATAAAAAAAAAAAGAGCACTTGTGGGTTTAACCAATCTTGTTTTTTTTTTTTGTACAATTCTCCTTTAAGGGGGCGTGGCAAGGGTGTGTGTCCTATGCCTGCATACTTTTGCTGATAGGTGTCCCTCATTCCCATCTCAAAAAGTTGGGAGGTATGCATTATGGTTTGTGTTGCCCTCCTTGGTTGTACGCTTCATATAAAGTCCCAAACTTTCCCAATTTAATTATTTCAAGTTATTATTAGGGAGGGAGGCACTTGTCCCTACTTGTTCTTGTGCCTCATACAAAGTCCCAATTTCCCCTTCCTGCTCTAGCAATGCAACACAACCGTTTCAACCTGTATCTATGGACTTTTGTTTGTTTCAAGCAGTTTTGCATTCCCATATAAGTCTATGGAAATGCAACACTGGAAACAGGTCAAATGTATGTCAGAAGGTCATCAACTGAACCCGTCATTTAATTCTGGATGATCTCAGTAACATCTTACTGTACATTGCTTGTGCGCACTAATGGGGGGTTATTTACTAAGGCTGGATTCACACCTATGCAGTTTAAGTGCTTTTTGCATTTTGCAGATTTGCACTACAGAACGTGTTCCATAGGAAACCATGTTAACCGCTTCCCGACCGCCTAACGCCGATATACGTCGGCAAAATGGCACGGGCAGGCAAAATCACGTACCTGTACGTGATCGTGCATGTGCCTGCCTGTGGGTCGCGCTCGTGACCCGGTCGGGAGCTCCGTGACCCCGGCCGCGGGACCAGCGGACCCGATCGCCGCTGGTGTCCCGCGATCGGGTTACGGAGCTGAAGAACGGGGAGAGGTTTGTGTAAACAAACCTCTCCCCGCGCTTCCTACACTGACTGTCAGTGATCGGCAGTTCCCTGTCATCGGGAACGCCGATCAATGACGTCACACGTACAGCCACGCCCCCCTACAGTAAAATAAACACAACACGTCACACTGACTCCTCCCCGCCCCCTAGTGGTTAACCCCTTCACTACAACTGTCATTTACATAGGAATCAGTGCTATTTAAATAGCATTGATTGCTATATAAATGACAAATGTCCCAAAAATGTGTCAAAAATGTCCGATGTGTCCGCCATAATGTCACAGTCACAATAAAAATCGCTGATCGCCGCCATTACTAGTAAAAAAAAAAAAAATATTAATAAAAATGCTATAAAACTATCCCCTATTTTGTAAATGCTATAACTTTTTGCGCAAACCATCAATAATCGCTAATTGCGATTTTTTTTACCAAAAATATGTAGAAGAATACGTATCGGCCGAAACTGAGGAAAAAAAATATGTTTTTTTATATATTTTTTGGGGATATTTATGGTAATAGATTACCACCCCCCTCTACTTCTCACCAAGGGGGTTCTTACCAAAATGGCAACTTTAGAGGTAAGAATAATAATAACAACAGAGGCAGGGGAAAAAATAATAATAAGAGACTACAATTATGAATACCAAGGCTATGATCGTTCACCTGCTCGTGACTATTCATATCGCACCGAACAGTACCCACACCCTTCACAAAGAACTCCTGCACACATATAATAGATTCTCACCACTTAGGGAGGACAGACCACGCACTGACCATAATCAGAGTTACTTCCATCATGACCGTGATTACGGTTATTATGACAGATCCCCGTACAACTATAATCTTCCCAGACCCTCTAATCCATCGGGTTTTCCCAGGGAACTAGAATACCAAGAACGGAATTTAAAACCAAGCGCGGCTCCAGAGGGGGGCGGCGCGTCAGGAAAAGGAAAGAGAGTATAAGTAATAACGGAATCTTTAACTTAAGTGGAGTGGTTCTAAGTGAGGCCGAATCAGCAGTTCTGAATAAAGGTCTAAAATTTGTCCCACCCACTAAGTTAAACAAATTTTCTACGTTCATCGACGTACATAAGTTTGTGCGAAAGTTGAACGTACAACGATATATACTGTCCAACCCTAGAAATAGCACTCTTGCCAACGTCTCCTCCCAAGTAGTGCACTCTGGGTTGGCGAACCCCTCCACATTCAATCCACCCTGTCCTGTCGCCCCTTCTGTTAAGGTCTTCCGAGATCTAGTCTTAAAGGACCTTGATAATTTACCTAATAAAAAGATCTTTAACAACCCCGGTATCAAAACTGGACTAAAGTCCTTAGTTGAACGGAAGGACCTTGTTATCAGGCCCGCCGACAAGGGGGGCGGGATAGTAGTCCTTGATAAGACCGCATATCATACAGAAATGCTCAGGATTCTTGGAGACACCCAGACATATTCCCTGCTGTCCAAGAACCCTACCTCTGACTACAAGAAAATCTTGACCGATCTTGTGGACACTGGCGTCCAATTGGGCATCTTGGACAGAAAGGAAAAACACTACCTTGTCCCTGTGTCTCCTCGAATTCCAATTATGTACTACCTTCCTAAGGTCCATAAAAATACCACCCATCCACCTGGACGTCCAATTGTTAGTGGTTTGGACTCCATTACCTCCCGTATAGGGAAATACATTGATTTTTTCCTTCAACCTATAGTTAAGACAATACCCTCTTATTTGAAAGACACCAGGGACACTATTTCCAAATTACAACAAATCAGTTATTCTAGTGACCTTATTTTGGTGACCGCCGATGTCACTTCTTTATATACATGCATCCCTCACCATTTAGGGTTTGAGTCTGTCGAATTATTTCTAGGCAGGATTAGAACCATCCCTAACACCCAAAAGAGGTTCATAATGGACCTTCTACGGTATGCTACAAAACATAACTACTTTTGGTACGATGGTAAATTTTATTTGCAAGAAAAGGGGGTGGCCATGGGTGCCAAGTTCGCCCCCAGTCTTGCCAATATTTTTATGGGCAAGTGGGAGGAGGATGTCGTTTATGTACTGGACCCCCCACAACTAGTGCTGTGGTCCAGATATATCGACGACATCCTCCTCCTATGGAAGGGTTCCATGGATTCTCTCAATCAGTTCATGACCCTACTCAATACCAATAATATTGGGATTGAACTTACCTACGAAGCCAGTCCCTCGTCCATCCATTTTCTGGATTTGGAAATCACAGTTATTGATGGCCAAATTACCACCAAAACGTTTTTTAAAACCACCGACCGGAATGGCTACATCCCGGTCGATAGCTGCCATCATCCGTCATGGCTTAGTTCTGTCCCACGTAGCCAACTTATGCGCATCCGCAGAAATTGCTCTCATCTTCCTGATTACTACGAACATGCCCTCATTCTTAAAAACAGATTTATCGACCGGGGCTATGAGGCATCCCTCATAGATGACGAAATCCAAAAAATTGCATCCATTGACCGTATGTCCTTGTTGATAGAGAAGCCCCCTAAGAACAGGGAGGATAAATTTCGGTGGTCTTTTTTTACTAGGTTCTCGGTCCAACACAAACAAATCAAAGGGATATTCCAAAAACATTGGGACATTTTGAAAAATGATCAAACCCTAGGGCCTATTTTACCCGAACATGCAGGGGTTATCTACAGGGGAGCCCCTTCTTTAAGGGGTAAAGTTGCACCAAATATCATGGATCCACCCAATCCCCCTTCTTTTTTCCATGATATGAAGGGTTTTTACCCTTGTCGCAAGTGCAACGTATGCAAGAACAACACTTGTAGGAGGAAGTGTGATACGTTTAAATCCAACATTACCAATAATGAATACAGAATGGAATGTTTTGTAACGTGCCACACTAAATTTATTGTTTACCTCATTACGTGTCCATGCGGTAAACAATACATAGGCCGGACCAAACGCACGTTCGCCATCAGAGTGAACGAACATTTGGCCGCCATTAAAGCTGGACACACCAATCACAGTGTCTCCAAGCACTATCTCCTAAATCACAATCGAAATCCAGCAGGGTCCCGTTTTCAGATTATAGACAAATTTGTCCCTCACTGGAGGGGTGAGTCGAACATAAGGGGTGTATCCCGACTTGAAACATTCTGGATACACCAGATTAAGTGCTATACTCCCCATGGCCTAAATGTCGAGTGGGATATTAATGCTTTTATCAATCGCTCATGATCTCACTCGATGAGTCCTACAAGAAGACTACACCAGATTATAACTGCATTTCCAGATTGTATTTCCAAATTACAAATACACCCCCCATTTATTTTAATTTATCCAATTATATTTTCAATTACCTACATCTCTTGGAATGTGTCGCTCACGTTGGGCGCTGATGCTTTAGAGGTGTTTGCGCTAACTATTCAACGTTGGTGACACATAGAGAAGATTTGTTAGTAATTCCCAATTATTAATAACAACTGGTGCCCCACTATTAAGGTTACCTTATATGCCGTTCACTACCTTTAATCGGGACTGATTGCCCAATGAGATCCCATTAATATCAGTGTATACGAATTTTGTTCTCTTTCTAAAATTGTTGAGTACTCCTCACTTATATTGATTGATTAATGATGCCATTGGCACTGAGATTCATATAATCCTATTGTATCCATTGCTTTCAATTGATTAATGATGCCATCGGCACTGAGAATCCTATTGTATCCATTGCTTTCAATCAGCCAGACTCCGGGTTCAGTTCCAACTTCGCCATCTTGTGGACACTTTCCGCATTCGTTTTGTCTTTTCACTTTTTTTGTTTACATTTTTGAGGCTAGTGACGTCATATCCGCTTTCGCCTTTTCGGCGCGTCACGTCCGCCCCGGCCGTCATTTCCGGCGCATCACTTCCGGCGCACCACTTCCGCCGCGGCGTCCCACGCGGCCGACGTTTGGCTCCGGCATAGTGCAATGTATGTTTGTACTTGCCGGTTGATTGGCGCCATCCTTGGGAGGTTTGTCTGTCCTTCGGTCCACCTATGAGCCATCAGCTTGTTGACCACCAGCTTATGCATTGGTTACATTTGTGCTTTCTGCCCGCCCATATATCAGGTGTGTATCTTTAGTGGAATACGTTCCCGCCACAGTCGTCCCATCTTTATTCATAGACCGCGCTTCTATTGGCCAACAACATGGTCTGTTTTCTCTACTCTTCCCTATTGGCCCATTTCCGTCCTGAACCACCAATACGTGATAACAGTGAACAGGAAACAGGAAGTGTGGCTGATTGGAAACACTCAGGTGCGTTTGTGGTTTAATTGTTTTGTATACTATATATAACGCAGCAGGAGTAAGCTGGAGTACACCCCAGCAGAAGTCTTTTCAGACGAAACGCGTCGGGTCTCCAAGCATTATTGCCTACTGCGTTTTTTTACTTGATTTTATTAGAACAGCTCCATTCATTTGATTTTATTTTTATGTTGGATGCATGTTCTTTTTTACAATAAAAGTGAACCCTTGCATTTGGGTTTTACACGATGAGGAGTCCCTCTTCTGTTCTTTTCTCTCCACCTATGGCGAGTCTGACCGAGGAGCACTGATCCAACTACAGTGATCCAGCAGCCATCCATTCGGTCGGTGAGTATTTGCTAAGGACCTCGAGACGTTCCAGCCCACGCTCTCAACTTCCAATAACCCATTCCACATTTTTGGCACCTGGAGGTAGCCATACAAGCTGTTTCCGACCTTTCACTTCTGGTGAGTTGGTCCACCGCACATGGTAAGCGCTTATGAATTTACTCTTCTGGTTGCACTGTTGCCCTTTTTTGAGAGGATCCAGCATCTGAACCATATCATCATCACTGCTTTGCTTTGCATTTGAACTGTTTTATCACCACCATTCTAATTTGTATTATCTGGACTCTATGAAGTAGTTCCTCTACTTGAAATACAGTTTGATGGTTTTATCCGTTCACTAATTACCAATATCAGGACTGTTTACTGAGGTGTTTTCAGAAAGAACCACCTTTATCATGTGTTACCTATTTGTATTGCGATGTATTTCCATTGTTTGCTTGGCTTGCTAGTTAAGTGGCCAGTTTATTAAGTACCTAGATGACACATGTTCTATCTTGACACACTCATTTGTTTCAGCCCTCCTGCTTTCGTAGTACCTTCTATATATCACGGTTTTAGCATCAAAGATATAGTAATATTGGCGTCTTAATATATCTTCACTTATTATTGGTGCGATTTTAGACATTTGATTGCACAATCCACTAAATCTATATATCATGGTTTTAGTACCAAAGATATAGCAATATTGGCTTCTTAATATATCTTCACTTATTATTGATGCGATTTTAGGCATTTGATTGCACTATCCACAATATATTTTCATTTTGAGGCACGTTTGTATAGATTGACAGTTCACACAAGGTTGTTCATCTAATCAGCCTTGGAATAATTCTCACTAAACACCCACCTAAGGTGAGTGTGGACCACTCGGTAGTGTATCCACACTTTTGGTCTATCTAGCCTGGGGGTTCATCACGCCCTCATCTAACCAGAGGACCTGATGCCCACCACCTATTTGACCTTAACTTGTTATTTTTATAACAACATTCTGAACAGTAAACTGGTGGTTGTTGATCTTCCCAGTCTATAACCATTGCTGTACAGAGACATTTTTAGCGCTACACTGTTACACATTTATATTTTTTGCAATTTTGTCATATTGTAGTGTTGGCAGCTTCTTCTTCTTATGTTTGGGCGCTGCTTTTTCCCTTCTTCTTGATATTTATTATAGCAAAAAGTAAAAAATATTGCATTTTTTTCAAAATTGTCCCTCTATTTTTGTTTATAGCGCAAAAAATAAAAACCGCAGGGGCAATCAAATACCACCAAAAGAAAGCTCTATTTGTGGGAAAAAAAGGACGCCAATTTTGTTTGGGAGCCACGTCGCACGACCGCGCAATTGTCAGTTGAAACGACGCAGTGCCGAATCGCAAAAAGGGGCCTGGTCCTTTGGCTGCCAATGGTCCGGGGCTGAAGTGGTTAAATGGACTGTAGTGCAAATCTGCAAAATGCAAAAAGCACTAAAACTGCATAGGTGTGAATCCAGCCTAAAGGTAAATCCACTTTGCACTTGGAAGTGCAGTCGTTGTAGATCTGAGGGGAACATGCACGGAAAATAAAAAAAACAACATTTTTGCTTGCACATGATTGGATGATAAAATCAGCAGAGCTTCGCCTCATTTCAGGGCTTCCCCTCAGATCTACAGTGACTACACTTACAAGTGCACTTTGCACGTGTAGTTTGCACTTGTAGTGCAAAGTGGATTTGCCTTTAGTAAATCAACCCCATGGTGTCCTCGATATCACAGGGCCGGGCTTCCTGCGCTGCATAGGATGTGAACAGCTAAAAAAAAAAACAGCAAGGTACAAATAAATAGCCCATCCTATGTTCAAATAAAAACCAGCTTTAGCTGCAATACTCACCTCCAATCCAGAGCAATTTCCATGTAGTAATTATTTTCTACCAATAGATGTCCTCAGTCTGACAGCCAACCCTCTTCTACTGAGCCCAGGTTGTCATGGATCCACCCCCATTTTGTAAATGGACAGTGAAAGAAGCAGCAGAATCAGCTCATCACTCTGCTCTCTTCTCCTATCAGCATTCTTTTTGTTGGCACCTGAACTGATTGGCTCCTTGGGCTGTTTCTCCCGCCCCCTTTTCTCAGCTCCGCTGTACAAGGACTGTAAGAGGGTAATACCGTGTGTCAAATTTAGATACTAACACTGCTTGTGTTTAATATGCCATTACTGAGCTGCATTCAATTTGGAAAGGTGAGAGGAAGCAGAAAAGAGAAGTGAGTAACAACCATAGATGTACATCCTCTGCATGTTTATACGGCAGTGATAGCGAACCTTGGCACCCCAGATGTTTTGTAACTACATTTCCATGCTCATGCACTCTGTAGTGTAGTTGAGCATAATGGGAAATGTAGTTCCAAAACATCTGGGGTGCCAAGGTTCACCATCACTGGTCTATGGCATAGGTCTGATGGTGTCATTTCAGGCCCCGAGGGAGGGGCTTAGACACTGCTGTGTCAGGGGGTGGGGCTGTGGCTATGATAAATAACTGCAGGCTCAGAAAGAAGTGGTCTTCTCTTCAGGATCAAGCACCTATAAGAATAAGGCCCCTTTCACACTGGGGCGGGAGCCGCGGGACGGTAAAGCAGCGCTATATTTAGCGCTGCTTTACCGACGTTTTAGCCGCGGTATTCGGCCGCTCGCGGGGCGGTTTTACAAAGCGCCGCTTTGTGGCGGTATTACCGCGGTGTCCCATTGAAATCAATGGGTAGGTGCGGTATAGGAGCGGTGAATATACCGCTCCAAAGATGCTGCTAGAAGGACTTTTTTTACCGTCCTGCTAGCCACCGCTCCAGTGTGAAAGCCCGCCGCCATTTTTAGCGCTGTACCGCCTGAAAACCGCCCCAGTGTGAAAGGGGCCTAAGGGAGGATAAGGCTGGCCATACATTGAGCGGACTTCTTTTCTGCAACCCCAGGTTGCAAAAAAGAAATTAGCTCTCCCCCCCCCCCCTATCAACACAGGCAGTGTTCATGCGGAAATTCCCCCCTGCCCAGCCATTGTCTTCTCCCTGCCGGTAGAAGATGGCGATTCTTGCTAGCGGCTAAATCCTATCAATAATCACGGGATCGGGGTTATACTAGTGATAATCACGGGATCGGGGATATCCTAGCAATAATCACAGGATCGGGGATATACTAGTGATAATAACGGGATCGGGGTTATACTAGTGATAATCACGGGATCGGGGATATCCTAGCGATAATCACGGGATCGGTGATATCCTAGCGATAATCACGGGATCGGGGATATCCTAGCGATAATCACGGGATCGGGGATATCCTAGCGATAATCACGGGATCGGGGATATCCTAGCGATAATCACAGGATCGGGGATATCCTAGCGATAATCACGGGATCGGGGATATCCTAGCGATAATCACGGGATCGGGGATATCCTAGTGATAATCACGGGATCGGGGATATCCTAGCGATAATCACGGGATCGGGGATATCCTAGCGATAATCACGGGATCGGGGATATCCTAGCGATAATCACGGGATCGGGGATATCCTAGCGATAATCACGGGATCGGGGATATCCTAGTGATAATCACAGGATCGGGGATATCCTAGCGATAATCACGGGATCGGGGATATCCTAGCGATAATCACGGGATCGGGGATATCCTAGCGATAATCACGGGATCGGGGATATCCTAGCGATAATCACGGGATCGGGGATATCCTAGCGATAATCACAGGATCGGGGATATCCTAGTGATAATCACGGGATCGGGGATATCCTAGCGATAATCACGGGATCGGGGATATCCTAGTGATAATCACAGGATCGGGGATATCCTAGCGATAATCACAGGATCGGGGATATCCTAGCGATAATCACAGGATCGGGGATATCCTAGCAATAATCACGGGATCGGGGATATCCTAGCAATAATCACGGGATCGGGGATATCCTAGCGATATATACAGGTAAATCCTGGCATGCTGGTTGTACCCAAAGTTGATCGATCAACTTGGTACATTCAGCCTGCACATGCAGTTAGAATCTCGGCCGGTTCCTGCTGTGCCGGCCGAGGTTTGAACCGTGTATGGCCTGCCTCAGGAAAGAGATGAAGAATGGCTGCACATTTTACCATTAGGCAGCAGCCATTGTCATTTTTGACCGGCGCTCATAATCCCGTATGCCTGACAGCGAACCAAGGCCAATTATGAGCCTAGTAATTGGATTATACAATCAGATTCTGACCATGGAGGAAGTGCTTTGTGTGCCAATCGACCTACATAGGAGCAGCCAACCAGGATGGACATGGGAGCGGCACGAATTTCAATAGAACCTCGTCTCATTATTTTCCCACATTAGAAAAAAAAAAAAGGGATTCTTTCCCACCGCAGCATGAGAATCTCTGTTACTGCACAGGGAAAACAATCAATGGGCAGATTGTTAGAAAGCACAAAGTAGATTGGACTGCGATATGTATGGGAACGGCTCTGCTCCTAAACTGAAACTACTTCCTGCGATTTCACTGCACACTGTGAGCTCCTCACAATGTGCATTAGAAGCTGCAGCAAATCAGATACATCCTGCCTCATTTCCTGGTTATCAATATCAATGGTTATAAAAATATTCAGTTCTTTCAATTTACGGAGGCTCAGCATCACATGTGGGCAGTCTGCATGGCAAATGCAGCCTGCCCAGGAACACCCACTCCTCCAGACTGACACCCGCCCATCAAGGTATTTTGATATTTGCATAACTCCTCCCAAGAACCAGCCCACTGTTTGCATGAGGGCTCCTGAGAGCAATACTGAGGCAGAGTGCTGTGAAGCTATGTTCAGCCTCCTGCTGGCCCCTCCCACCAGCAATGATCTGCCTGCATTGCATAGAGAAGAACAGAGACTCAGTGATGACATCATTGGGTCTAAAATATATATATAAAAAAAAAAAAAATGAAAACTGAAAGGTTTTATTTTTCAAAATGTCATTAACATATTGATTAGGTGGGAGGGAGAACCAGAGAAGGCAAAAATAAAAGGAAGATTAAATTTCAGCTTTCATTGTACTTGTTCTGTAAAAGGTGAAGATTTGAACAGAGGAGCTACTTGGATGAGAGGTGAAATCTTCGCAATATTACAATCAAGTCCAGCTGAACAGATAAACCATGACTGCGATAAACGAGATCCTTCGCACGCGGCTGCTGTTAGAAATCATGGGGCCCCCATACAGCCTACCTGACAGGGCCCCCCCCCCCCGTCCGAAAGAAAGTGACAGAGGACAGATTTATCTCTGTAGCCTCAGATGCACTAATAAAAGAAAAGGAAGTGCTTCGGGGCTTCCTCATTCACAAACTGAAGCATAGTAAATACAGTTTACTATGCTTTAGTGATGAATAGCCGAAAGGAGTGATTGATACCGATTTAAGCACTGTATTCATTCAGGAAAGGAAAGGCAAGTAAATTACATATTTACCAGCTCCTTCCACCACTCCACTCCATTTTGAAACACCCCCCTGTGCGCCCCTGCAGCAGCTGCCAGTGCGAGAGGAGGGGAAACTGGCAGCGCTGCGGGGGAGAAAGGGGCACACAGGGGGGCCCGGATAGCAGATAGAAGGGGCACATGTTCTAGAACTAATCCCCCTGCAGTGCAGCCGGAGGGAAAAAGGAGAAGCAGGAAACACTGCAGGGGGAAGCAGAAGAGGATTGGGATCTGCAATAAGACAGTTCTGCCGGACCTCCTGCGCAACAGGGGCCGCCCCTTTTGAACGGATGGGGCCCGGGTCGCCCCCTTTTGAACGGATGGGGCCCGGGTCGCCCCCTTTTGAACGGATGGGGCCCGGGTCGCCCCCTTTTGAACGGATGGGGCCCGGGCCGCCCCCTTTTGAACGGATGGGGCCCGGGTCGCCCCCTTTTGAACGGATGGGGCCCGGGACGCCGCTTTTGAACAGATGGGGCCCGGGACGCCGCTTTTGAACAGATGGGGCCCGGGACGCCGCTTTTGAACAGATGGGGCCCGGGACGCCGCTTTTGAACAGATGGGGCCCGGGCCGCCCCTTTTGAACAGATGGGGCCCGGGCCG
The DNA here is from genome assembly GCA_028564925.1 of Lithobates sylvaticus. NCBI lineage: Eukaryota > Metazoa > Chordata > Amphibia > Anura > Ranidae > Lithobates > Lithobates sylvaticus. Next base: position 22,091,208 of record CM053034.1, read on the forward strand.
CCCCTTTTGAACAGATGGGCCCGAGCCCAGTACAGAAGGGCTGTACTACCTTATCAGCAGCCCTGCCTTCACAGACACTCCAAGATCAGAATAATAAGAGACAGGAAACAAAATCGCATGTAGAACATCTTTATATAGAACTTCTTCAAAAGTGTAATTACAATGTTTCTATGTCAGGAAACAAAAAGAAGAAGAAGGCCACATAGAATATAAAATCTTAGAACACCCCACATCTAGAAGTATTTGGAGTAATTATTATGTATATTTAATGTAACCAAAGACAGACAATAAACTCAGACCCCGATCATAGACATTGAATGAGAATTAAAACGTTGTGTTCATTAAATGATCGCACAGGGAAAGCACGCAATGTAACAAAACAGCTCGCCTTCTTCTATGTACATTTCTATATTCCTCATTTATACACCATCAGAGCTTAGTTAACATTAAGAAGATGCTCAAAGCACAAGGTTGTGCAGCAACTCGTACATTATTAACATGATATGAATAAAAAGGTTGCAACGTATAAAAACACAAACACGGAACATTAAGGCGCACCGTTGACCTACACAGCGGCAGCCATTTTGGCCCTGAAGCACGCAGCCAATCAAATCATTAGCAGCTGATGACATCAGAGACAACTTGGCCTTTTTTTGTAGTTCCTTATGAAATGAGGACCATTTAAATTTTGCATGAGTTAAAACCAGCTGTCCTTTTAAAAAAAAAAAAACACACAAAAACAACTAAATCCATGTCCCTCCTCTGCAGAATAGTTACAAAATGAGAACTACTGTGTAGAATATGAGACAATAAGATGCCTTTAATTATCTACAAGACCCACCAATGTGCAATACAAGGACAGAAATGCCTCCTCTCCGTACAGGAGGATCTACAGCAATTTTACAGATACAGTTCACATGGAACACAAAACAAGCTTCATCCTCTCATTTATAAAAGCTAAAGGTAGGACTACAAAACATCCCCAAACCTACAATTTCTCATTATATGGCGTGTGTGTATAAATAATATACGCGCTCACCAGCGGTCAGAGAGAGCTCACCTGCTCTGCCTAAAAACACCTATCCTAACTTCAGCCAAGATCATGTGACCAGTGCCTTGCCACTCAATCACATGATCCGCTCCAGAGACAGCAGGGGTTTCTGCAAGTACTTTTTTTAGCTTGTTTGAGTATACGGAGACATGATTAATAGAGAAGGGGGGGTGTGAATAGGTTATTATTTTGCTTTAAAACAGAACTCCAGTCAAAATGCAAAATTCAACAATAAAAAAAAGTGGAAAATTGTTTCTTTTATTGCTTTCCAATGCATTGTTTGTTTGATTGTGCTCTGGTGACACCAATAAAGAAGGAAGCCCTGTTAATACTCCTACATGCTATGCAATTCTAGGGTTGGGTGATTCAGAAGCTTTAATTGCAAATGCTGGATTCATCAGCAGTGATCTGACTGTTCAGAACCTGACTGGTGCAAAAATCGAATGTGCGTAAAAGAAAACCTTTGCCCATGTGCAAAGCAACAAGTTCACTATGACGATGGCCCCATCAGCTGCACATAAATATCGGCTCTTTGCTCCCTAGCTGCTGAAAGAGAAAAAGTGTAATACTCGGTACTTCTAAGGGAGAGCATGAAACTTGTTCCCCCCACCTTCCAATGCAACTCACCCCCCTCCCCCATTTGACTCACTTCCCTCTACCCCCCCCCCCCACATAGCACACTAACTACCCTCATCCCCCAAATCAATGAGTCACTTCCCTCAACCCCCCCCCCCCAATGAGTCACTACTCCCCCACCAATGAGTCACCCCCCCCCCCCAAGTCACTACCCTCAACCCCCCTCACCGAGTCACTACCCTCAACCCCCCCCCCCACGAGTCACTACCCTCAACCCCCCCCCCACCACGAGTCACTACCCTCAACCCCCCCCCCCACCACCACGAGTCACTACCCTCAACCCCCCCCCCACCAATGAGTCACTACCCTCAAATCTCCCCCCCCCCCACCAATGAGTCACTTCCCCCAACCCCCCACCTATGTAGCTCACTTCCCTCACCCTACCACCCCAATGAGACTCTAAAATTAGTTCCCTAAAATATGACTCACCTCCCCCCCCCCACCCCCCCCCCCCCCCAACACTTCCTCCCCCCATGGGTCACTTTCCTCACCCCCCCCCATGTGACCCACTTCCCCCCCCCCCCTCACACAACCCTCCCCCTAATGTGGCTCACTTCCCTCACACTCCCCCAATATCACCAATCCCCCCCCCCCCCCCCCCCAAATGACTACATAAGAGCATTGATGTTTGGCCCCCCAAGGCTTGCTGTGTAAGCTCCAAGTCTGAAGATTTCCTCTCTTCGCTGAATGGAGCAGAGTGGAGGAAAGAGGTGTATGTACAGCTGCAATGGCTCCCATTAAAGTGGACCTGTCCCTTCATCCTGCATGGGCAAATTAAGGCTGGACACTTACGAAATGAATGCCCATTTATGATTAATAAAAAGTCAGCAAATACTTCTTTAACCACAAAATAACCAAGCCAGAATAATAGCAATAAAAGTAACACATGCTATAATTAAGGCAATATGGATTAGGTAACTGATAGCACTGAATAAGGGGGTTGTACAGGTAAACCCCAATAAACATAACCCTAACCCACCTGTGATTAAAAAAAAAAAAAAAGCCACACCAATTTATTTAAGATCAGCGCCATGGCTATGGTCCCTCGTCCTGACCAATATTGTGCTTTTCCTATTAAATCCACAGAACCGCTAAAACCTCAGTCCACACTGAGCCCCGGTGAGGTGGGCACAGTGCCCACTAACCGTCACTAGCCCCTGACAACTAGGTAGTATTAAGATAGACCACTTTTCACAGGCCTAAGACCAGATACAGCCTCCTCCCACAGCCTGAAATTAAGACAGATAGTAAGTCTTAAGGTCACTTAGAACCATTATTTTTTCCAGAAAAAGTTAAAAAACAAAACAAACACACATGAACAAAAGGAAGCAATCTTAATCCCAAAGTACCCCGTAAAACAATATATAGTAAAAGTGTTCTATAAAAGGTGATCCCATCTATGGCATTGTTGATTAATATGGTCATACTCAGTAACACTACATGTATCTGGAAGTATAAATCCAGGTAGATTTGCGGAGCTGTGCAGTTTTCAGAATGGCGAGTGCTTCAGATCTCACCAACGTTCTCGGCCGCTGGCAAGCAAGGCGATTACACCTTCTGCTGGTGTTGCGATTTGGCATCATCCTTTTTGAAATCAGACAATTTGAGTGCCGGCTGAAAGGTGGAATGGACGGTGCGGTTCATTAGCGGCTGAAGAGGGCGGAAGTTGTCCACCATGTTTTGTTCCTCCTCCCCTACGGCGCTGAAGAGGAGACTGCGAAACACGGCCAACTGCAAGGGAGAGACCAAAGAGGCATTAGTTGCATATTCTTAAAGGTGAAACTCCAGGCAAACAGTGAAATACATTGTTCAATATATTTACGGTTTTATCCGCCAAGGGATTTGTCATTTTGGCGAGCCAGTCGAATGACAACATCCCAGCTAGTCAGCGGACCAATCTACTACTTCTTGGTTTAGGATCACTGCATCTACAGGGCCGTCTTTACTATTGTTTGGACCCTGGGCAAATCTTTTCTTCCCCCGCCCCCCATGCAGTTTTGCTCTCCACCTGCTCTGAGACATACAATAAATATCACCTAGACTCAAAATCAGTTTACTGAATCAGATCAGGCAGCTACTGCGATTGGTTGCCAGAGGTTAAAATGTATCATTACCGCTCACTGACTGGTTGCTAGAAGTTACAGCACACATTACGGCTCACTTATTAGTTGCTAGGAGGTTACAGCACATGATTTATGCTCGTTGATTAGTTGCTATAGATTACTGTGGATATGACCTCAGGGCGGCAGGATATACATATAAATGCCGCCGGCCGCCGCCATTTACATATGAATGCCGCCACTATTTACATATGAATGACGGTAATTTACATGTAAACACAGGGTCTGCTGGTGAGTCATCTGTACACAACAATAGGGCAGAGCTGGGCAGCATTAGTAGCAGCACTTCACACTGACATATTGGGACACAGCACAGGACTAAAACCTCAAGGGACGAGGGAATTTAAACAAGGATAGTTGGCAAGTATGAGGCAGCTGCTTTGGGTCCCACAACAATGACAGGGCCCAGGGCAGCTGCCCCTTTTGCCCTGCCCTAAAAAACAGCCCTGCATTTGGGGTCAGCTCTCTGCTCACTGGACAGGTATTGATAGTGATAAGTGATATTGCCGATTTAGTGGAAGCAGAGGGAGGGGGGCGACACTTTTCTTAAAGTTTACACCTAACTAAACGGTTATAACCTCTGTCGTTTTTACAGCTATTCAGGGCTGCAACAGAGCCCACACCAGTTTTACCTAGAGTGCCAGGACCGCAGCTAATCAAGAGACAGCTCTTCTGATTAGCATGCTCTTAAAAGGTACTTTAAAAACACATTACTCTGCATTTGAAGAATGCTTTGCTACACCCAAGCCAAGGCCCCTGCTGCAATAATTAGTGCCCATCTCTAGTGATCCCTATGCCCTCCCATGTCCCCAGTGACCCCCGATGCCCTCTCATGTCCTCAGTTACCCCCATGCCCTCCTGTGTCCCCAATGACTCCAATGCACTCCTGTGTCTTCAGTTCCCACCCCATTCAGTGTACTCAGTGACCCCAGTGCACTCCCATGTCCTCAGTGACCCCCATGTGCTCCCACCTCTCCAGTGATCCAGTCTTTAGTTCCCTCCCCACATGCCCTCCCATGTCCTCAGTGACCCCCCCCCCCCCCCCCCCCCCCCCCATGTGTGCTCCCACCTCTCCAGTGACCCACGTGCCCTTTTATGTCCTCAGTGACCCCCGTGTGCCACCGCCTCTCACTCCCGCCTCTCCAGTGACCCCTGCACGTTCCTGTGAGACCAGTGTTTCCCCATGCACCCGTGTCTCCAAGTGCACCCCTGTGCCTCTGCCCAGCCTCAAGTACACCCTGCAGTTGTCTAGCCTGCTTCCCTTCATTGTCAGTACCCTCTGCTGTCCCTCCACCCTCAGGCATGCTCCTGTCATCTGGACTATCCATCTTTCCATGGGTACAGACCCCAGTCGTACATTTTTCCTCACTTAATGTCACATTGACAAACATTTCATCAGGCGGGAAGTGAGAGAAAGTCTGCAACAGGGACAATTTCTCTAACGGAGTCCCAAATAGTAATAAAACATGAGGGGTTCTAATCCTTCCCAACTCCACCCGCATCATAGATCTATGAATAAATAAACTGCAAGTCCCATCTGCCATTGTGGCAGAAGGACTCGTATTTAACCTCCGTAACCAGTCTACAACATGGAGCTGGGAGGAAAAGTCTGCAGGATCATGACTGCAATGCTCTGCAACATCCAATGCAAATAAGTAAATAAATCAATTTTTTTGCTGTTAATGTGGGTGCATTTATCATTTGTTTTTTCTTTTGCAAAAAAAGGACTTAACCGTTAAATATCCCCTCTTCCGTTATATTGCAGAGAAATCACTGACTTAAAAAAAATCTTCAGGATTCAGGAGAAAATGTAAAAAACACTGCACCCAATGATTCCTTCGGCCATCCACATGACCACAGGACAGGGGGGTGGCAGGGGGAACACATAACCTATACTCCCTGAAGTGTGTGTTTCTGAAGATGCTTCAAGGAGGCAAATTTTTCTCCAATACAGGGCCAAGAGAGGAAAGTCCTGAATACCGTCCTTTGCAGAAGGCACATTTGTTATCAGTTTTATTTTAGTGACAAAGTCGCTCTAAATTCTAATACCACCGGCGGCTGTCCCTTTCTCACGATGGAGAGAAATTCTCAGAGGCCCATCAAATCTTAACACATCTTCGTCACATTTCTGCGGGAGAGTGGTTGGGTTTACCAGCTCCCTTGGACTTTAAAAGGATTTCAGAACAGATTTCACCTGACTGTGGTCCACTTCAATGGGTTTCTTCATGATAATCCAGGTCACGGACTCGGTCAGCGGCGGTGTGGTCAAGGAGCCAGCATATGTCCAGTAATCGTTACAGGTTGGCAGAAAACAGGAGGGGTCAAAATAATTGAATTCAGTAAGAGCATCCTAAAAAGAAACAAACAAAAAGGAATGTGAACTGGATGACATTTAGTTTGATTTCTGCAATGTGTATGAAATAATGGTCCTGCGTTCCTTTTATTTTATTTTTTAAATAAAATTTTATTTTTAGCATCCCCCAGAGTGCTGCTGATCTCCTCTAACCTTTTTAAGTCACTTCCTGCCTGCATGCACTTGCTCCAGCATTGCTTGCAAATCATCTTTGCTCTGTACAGTGACCAGTGTATGATAACCCATTGCTTTTGTTTTTTTTTGAAAATATTAATATTATTTAATATAAAGCATCAAAAAGGTATACAAAAAAAAATATTTATATATATATATATATAATATATATATATATATTTATATATATATACACACATACATATATATAATATATATATATATAATAATATATATATATATATATATATATATATATATATATATATATATATATATATATATATATATATATATATTTATATATATATATATATACACACACACACACACATACACATACACATACACATACATTTCCATATCCACATTCTAGAATTTTTATTACGTTTGTATTTATTTTTGATTACGATCAGTCGTTTTATATCCAATAGGAATCGTAGATGAGATGGGATGGTCTTAAAATAGGTAAGGTTCCCCTTCAAAGCTCCATGATGTGTTGTGTTCTCCAACTTGCTTTTTTTTTTACTAAAATACTTTTTGCCTTTTTATAACCTTTGTTACATCCCACTGCTGCAGATCTATTGCAGCTTCTTTTTAGCCAACTCACAACTACATGTACTCCAGCGATGGCTGCATGAAATTTCACTTGATTGCAACTACAGTGGACCATACCTGCGATGTGTGTCAGAACAGACTCTTGTAGAATCCATCAGGGTGTATGTGACAGGGCGACAAGGCAGGAGCCCAATTGAAAGACAGGGGCAGAGTGTTGTCACCGTGTAACAGGAAGTGCCTGAACAAGCACCTTCATGGCAGGTTTGTCGGGGATATTTTAAAACGAAAGTGTGTATATATATATATATATATATATATATATACACACATACATACACACACACACCTCAAAAAAATAAATAATAATAATATAAAAAAAAGTTAATTTCAGTAATTAAATTCAAACAGTGAAACTCAGATTTTATATACAGTAGATGCATTACACACAGATGGTGTCTCTCATCTTCCTCTTGAAGATACCCCACAGATTCTCTATGGGGTTTAGGTCAGGCGAGTTTGCTGGCCAATCAAGAACAGCGAAACCATAATTACTAAACCAGGTCTTGGGCTGTGATGATTTGGGGAGCCATGTCATCTGCTGGTGTTGGTCCACAGTGTTTTAATCAAGTCCAAAGTCAGCGCATCCCCCTAGCAGTACATTCTAGAGCACTTAATGCTTCCCTCTGGTGACCAGCTTTATGGAGATGCTGGTTTCATTTTCCAGCAGGACTTGGTACCTGCCCGCACTGCCAAAAGTACCAATACCTGGTTTAATGAGCATGGTATCACTGCGCTTGATTGGCCAAACTCGCCTGACCTAAACCACATAGAGCAGGGGTCTCAAACTGTCGGCCTGCCAGCTGTTGCGAAACTACAATTCCCATGAGGCATTGCAAGGCTGACAGTTACAAGCATGACTCCCACAGGCAGAGGCATGATGGGACTTGTAGTTTTGCAACAGCTGGAGGGCTGCCAGTTTGAGACCCCTGACATAGAGAAACTGTGGGGTATTGTCAAGAGGAAGATGAGACACACCAGACCCAACAATGCAGACGAGCTGAAGGCCGCTATCAAAAGCAACCTGGGCTTTCATAACACCTCAGCAGTGCCACAGGCCAATCGCCTCCATGTCACACCGTATTGATGCAATAATTCATGCAAAAGAAGCCCTGACCAAGTATTGAGTGTATACTATACATGGACATTTCTCAGTAAGCCAACATTTCTGTATTAACCGATTCCCAACCGCCTCACGCAGATATACTGCGGCAGAATGGCACGGGCAGGCAAAAGCACGTACCTGTACGTGGCCCTTTAAATGCCTGCCCGTGGGTCGCGCGCGCGCCGCCAGCGGCACGCTCGCGACCCGGTCGGGAGCTCCGTGACCCCGGCCGCGGGACCAGCGGACCCGATCGCCGCTGGTGTCCTGCGATCGGGTCACGGAGCTGAAGAACGGGGAGAGGTATGTGTAAACAAACCTCTCCCCGCGCTTCCTACTCTGCCTGTCATTGATTGGCTGTTCCCGGTCATCGGGAAAGCCGATCAATGACGTCAGACGTCAGCCCCGCCCCCTAATGTAAAAAACAACACACACACACACACACACACACACACACACGTCACAGACCATAACCCCTCCCCTCCCCCTAGTGGTTAACTCTTTCACGACAACTGTCATTTATACAGGAATCAATGCATTTAAATAGCATTGATTGCTGTATAAATGACAATGGTCCCAAAAATGTGTCAAAAATGTCTGATGTGTCCGCCATAATGTCGCAGTCACAATAAAAAAAAAAATCGCTGATCGCCCGCCATTACTAGTAAAAAAAAAAAAAAATATTAATAAAAATGCTATAAAACTATCCCCTATTTTGTAAACGCTATAACTTTTGCGCAAACCAATCAATAATCGCTAATTGCAATTTTTTTACCAAAAATATGTAGAAGAATACGTATCGGCCTAAACTGAGAAAAATAAATGTTTTTCTATATATTTTTTGGGGATATTTCTTATAGCAAAAAATATTGCATTTTTTTCAAAATTGTCGCTCTATTTTTGTTTAGAGCGCAAAAAATAAAAACCGCAGGGGCGATCAAATACCACCAAAAGAAAGCTCTATTTGTGGGAAAAAAAAGGACGCCAATTTTGTTTGGAAGCCACGTTGCACGACCGCGCAATTGTCAGTTAAAGTGGAAGTAAACCCCCTATCGTTTTCAGCCAAGGAAGCTGCCATCTTTGCCTCTGTTTAATCTTCAACTGCCACAGTGCTGCACATGTGATCCGTTACGACACCAGCCATTGGATGGTTTGACTGTTTGGTTGAGAGCACAGCCAATGTGCAGTTAGCATTCCCGGCATGCCTTTTTTTTTTAAACTGTTAAATCGATGGGTTTACTTCCGCTTTAAATCGACGCAGTGCCGAATTGCAAAAAGGGGCCTGGTCCTTTGGCTGCCAATTGGTCCGGGCTGAAGTGGTTAAAATTTTTTTTTTTTTTTTTTTATTGGCCTTATGTAATATTCCAATTTATTGAGATACAGAATTTTGGGTTTTCACTAGAGTTTCACTTTTTGAATAGAATTACTGAAATAAATAAACCAATGGAAACTCAACACTTGTATATTCAAACAACTACAGTTGAAACACACCCAGGGATTATGATAGCCCCTCCTTACACATCACCCGCTGGGGTGCGTCTCCACACCTTTTGTCTCCGTGCCATGAACTAACATAATTAAAACACAATAACTAGAGGGGGGGGGGGAGGGTAGAAGGGATGCAACTTACATAGAGACCTCATTACATTGCCATTTTGTCCCCAAGTCTCTCGTTCTCTGCTGGGCCATAGTCTGGGCGGGAGGAGGCCAGCCCACAGCTCCCTCCAAAACACACAGTGACAGTGGGTTCTGTCACAGGGACAATTCTAATTTTGAGATGCACACATTATATATATAAATATATATATACACACACACACACACACACACATACTTATTATATTATATATATAAAAATAATAATATATTATTATTATTATTATTATTATTATTAAGTATATATTTTATTACACACACCAATGTGTTTTTTTTTCTGCATACACAGCAGTTTGAATGCCTATAAACGTTGAGGTATTTTGCATTTCTGGCTCTGCCCACTAACTTCTCACATCCTATATAAAATAACGGGAACAGGTCCAGTAAGTAAAGACGGACTCCCTTGTATTAGCCTCAGCATGTGGGAAGAACTGGCTATTTCTGAGGTCTACATCTGAACTGCCGTAAAGCCCAACTCTAGGAAAATGTAAATTTACCAGATGTAGTGGGGCTATGCTTGCACTACAAGGGTTAACTGATTGTTTTTTCGAGTGGAGAGGAGAAACGCTCCTACTCCTCCGATGCTCTTATCTCTCTTCGACCTCAACATGTCCAAAGCAGGGCTATGATACGATATTAAGGTTCAAGAACATTGTATAAAATGTAGGTAAACAATGTAGAAAAACTGGTAAAAATTCTGAAATTTCTTAAATCCCATGAAATGGTATAAAGACAAAATTGTTCGGAGTCTCCAAATTATTTGTCTTGGCAAATCAAAGTGCTCAGGAAACTGAGAGACACAAAAGCAGCAGCCGAGACTCTGCCGGAGGAGAAATGTTAAGTCGGACTTAAGGATCTGAAAAAAAATCCCAAAAGGGAAGGAAAATCTTTTATAGTGAAGCTTTATGTGAAGGCCTTCGAGTAATCTTATTACAGCGAGGAAACGCCAAAAACTTCAAAGTGGAAACAAGATGCCCTTAAAATAACACTAAACCCTTAAAGAGCAATGATCAGTTATGTAGAGCGCTGGAGGAAAAATAGGGATTTTTTTTGTTAAAGCTGAACTGTGGGATTAGTAAATATTGTCTAAATCCATTCATCGTGTATTCTTGAATCTTGGTGTGCTTTGTGTATTTCTTCCAAATCTGTGCATGAATCCAGTGTGAAACTTTTCCTTCCTGTTAGAAAGACCGCTCACTGCTGCTCTCTATCCATGTGCATGGTGACTGGTCTTGTCTCTGCCCCCTCCTGTAGTTTTCTGTAGTGGGGGAGCCTGCTGGGCCCCTCCCATGCTCTGCTCAGTGCACAGGCTATGTACAGCACATCAATTATATCACTACCACTTTAATAAGGTAATATCTGGGTTTGCAAAGGCATCTGGTGCCCACAAAGTGGATTTATATTATTTGTCGTTATTGGGGGACACTGTGCATTTGCATTAAAAAAAATGTTGGTGCTCAGAGTTGAGCTCTAAAAAAATAAAAACATAAAAAAACACCCACACAACATTTTTCCCCCCTCTCTTTGCTCAGGTTTCCTCTGCCTGCACATCCTGTAAATCATTTGTATGAACTTCCAGTGGATGTGCATGATCCAGCAGCAGCTGATAAATACATATTTACGGAGGTGGCTACTAGAGAATGTGCACTGTGCATTGCCATGGCAGCTTGTAGTTCAAATCAGGAGTGTGCAGGAAAAGGCGTCAACACTGCCACAGAACAGAGTACGTACCCATTCACACAACTGACGTGTTAACAAGAGTTGCACTGAACAAGCCATTCGAAAATGAATGGCAGAACATGTGAAAATTAACCAGGCTGCATTTTATCACAATGCAATGAACACCATACTTTCTGCTGCGCTGTATTGTAGGCCATATACATTCTGCAGGTTTGTTTGGGTGCCATTCACAGTGAGGATCAATGCACCAACACATGCAACGTGCGTGTAACTACAGTGAACTGGTGTAAATGGCCCCAAGCATTGTGGCACTGGGTACCCTTGCTGCTACGATTACATTAAAAGCAGGACACAGCCAAAATGAATTAATCTTTTTGACATTACAGGATCCTGTGCAATATATACAGTCTATGGTAGGATTTAGAAACCCCTTTAACATATCTCAGTGGTAGTCTGGAGACCTCTAGTGGCTGAATTTGTGTAATGCTGAAAAGAAAAAAGTAATGGGTCTGTACACCTTTGTTGATTTGGATGTATGCTTTGGGTCGTTGTCATGCTGAAAGATGAAGTTCCTTTTCATGTTCAGCTTTCTAGCAGAAGAAGGTTTTGTGCCAATATTGACTGGTATTTGGAACTGTTCATAATTCCCTCTACCTTGACTAAAGCCTCCGTTCCAGCTAAAGAAAAACAGCCCCTAAGCATGATGCCGTCATAAGCATGCTTCACGGTGTGTAGGGTGTTCTTTTGGTGATGTGCAGTGTTGTTTTTGCGCCAAACATATCTTTTGGAATTATGGCCAAAAAGATCAACCTTGGTTTCATCAGACCACAACACATTTTCCCACATGCTTTTGGGAGAATTCAGATGTGCTTTTGCAAAATTTAGCTGGTGTTGGATGTTTTTCTTAAGAAAAGGCTTCCGTCTTGCCACTCTACCCCATTGCCCAGACATATGAATAATACGGGAGATTGTTGTCATATGTACCACACAGCCAGTACTTGCCAGATATTCCTGCAGCTCCTTTAAGGCCTTATGTACACTGCTGCTGCTATTTTTTTTTTTTTTTTTTTTTTTTTTTTTTTTTTTCAACTGCCCCTGAACTCTCCTCTATGTTATCTTATCTGTCCATGTACACAGGGTTGTTTGCAGTCGTTTCTAGGCAGTTGAGTTTAGAGGCATTTTTTGGCACACAAAAAAAAAAAAAAAAAAAAAAAAAAAAAAAAAAATGCGTTCAGAAACGTTTACAAGCTTTTTTAAGCGCCAAACACGTCTAAACGGGGTAACTCACGTTCAGTCGTGTTTTGTTTACAGGCGTTTTTTTCATTTTTGGCTATTTTACAACGCTAATGTGGCGAAACGCCGATAAAGGCGGCATGCAAGCGTGGCAAAACAGATGTTTTAAATGTCGGTTACTATAGGTCAAGTTAAATCATTCAGGAGAGGTTGTAAAAACGTCCCCTGTACATGAAGCCTGAAAATGTTGCTATAGACCTCTTGGCAGCCTCCCTGATCAGTTTTCTTCTCGTCTTTTCATCAATTTTGGAGAGACGTCCAGTTCTTGGTAATGTCACTGTTGGGTCATATTTTCTCCACTTGATGATGACTGTCTTCACTGTGTTCCATGGACTATCCAATACCATGGAAATTCTTTTGTACCCTTCTCCTAACTGATACATTTTAACAATGAGATCCCTCTGATGCTTTGGAAGCTCTCTGTAGACCATGGATTTTGCTGTAGGATGCGACTAAGAAAATGCCAGGAAAGACCTACTAGAACAGCTGAACTTTATTTGGGGTTAAATCAGAGGCACATTAAATGATGGCAGTGTGTACTGAATCCTATTTAACATGAGTTTGAATGTGATTGCTTAATTCTGAACACAGCTACATCCTCAGTTATAAGAGGGTGTGCACACTTATGCAACCACATTATTTTACTTAAACATTTATGCTCCCCTACAGTGGATATAAAGTCTATATACCCCTGTTAAATTTTTTTTATTTTTTTTTAATCCTGCACTTCTCTTTTAAAGGCACCCCCAACACTGTCTTTGGGTTTACTGCATTGGGGTTAAATGTTATTAGTGAAATATGCTAGAAGGTTTACCCTATATCTGACAGACGGTAGAATGTCCACCAACTTCTGCAGCTTCGAGTGGTGCCGGCCAACCTGCAGAAATAATAACATTTATTGTAGAACAGCAACAATGAAAAGTTTGCAAACAACGGTAAGGAAACGTTTAGATCTACCTTTAAAAACACTCCGATAACTGCAAGACCGTTCTCCTCCATGATGGCTTCCTCAAAGGTGCGATACCGGGAGCAGTTCCAGTGCACAAGGTGAACCTGAAAAGATCGGAAATTTTATTGAGAGTCATTTAAATGCCAGAGTTTATTCTGATTATATTTTTGCCTTCCCTGCCACCCTCCTCTCCTGTATGGAAAGTGAGCTTCCCACAATTTGCATTAGAAGCTGCAGCAAGTCAGATAGAACCCGCTGCATTTCCTAGCTGGAGGATATCCAGCATCAGCTATTGAACTTGGCAGCCCAGCCTGGCTGTACCTGGGCTGCCCCTTTTATTCATTGGATTTCAGTTCTGACAATCATCCTTTGTGGGCGTTACCTAGGGTGGTCTGCATACAATACAGCCTGCCTAGGCTGATAACATCACTGGGTCTAAAATAAGCTATGTAATGAAAACATGTTGATGAGGAGGGAGGGAGGGAGGGAGGGAGGAACTAGGGGAGGCAAACAGAATAAACTTAAAGAGTAACATTGCGTAGATTTTAACCACTTTCAGACCGGACCAATTTGCAGCCAAAGGACCAGGCCCCTTTTTGCGATTCGGCACTGCGTCGCTTTAACTGACAATTGCGCGGGTCGTGCGACGTGGCTCCCAAACAAATTGACGTCCTTTTTTTCCCACAAATAGAGCTTTCTTTTGGTGGTATTTGATCGCCCCTGCGGTTTTTATTTTTTGCGCTATAAACAAAAATAGAGCGACAATTTTGAAAAAAATGCATTATTTTTTATTTTTTTGCTATAATAAATATCCCCAAAAAATATATAAAAAAACATTTTTTTTCCTCAGTTTAGGCGATACGTATTCTTCTACATATTTTTTGTAAAAAAAAATCGCAATAAGCGATTATTGATCGGTTTGCGCAGAAGTTATAGCGTTTACAAGATAGGGGATAGTTTTATAGCATTTTTATTAATAATTTTTTTTTATTATTAATGGCGGAGATCTGCGATTTTTTTTTGTGACTGCGACATTATGGCGGACACATCGGACATTTTTGACACATTTTTGGGACCATTGTCATTTTTACAGCAATTAATGCATTTAAATGCATTGATTTCTGTATAAATGACACTAGCAGTTTAGGGGTTAACCACAAGGTGGCAGTGTAGGGGTTAAGTAGGCCTAGGGGTGTGTTTTTTTTACTGTGGGGGGCGTGGCTGTCAGCTAGGGAATGCTGATCTCTGCTCCAATCACAGGGAGCAGAGATCGGCGTCACTAGTTGCTAGGCAGAACAGGGAGATGCTGTTTATCTCGGCATCTCCCCGTTCAGCCGCTCCGTGAGACGATCGCGGGAGTCCCCGCGGCGATCGAGTCCGCGGGGACCGCGGCCGGACTCACGGGGGTCCCCGACCGGCGCGGGAGCGCGCCGCTCCCGCGCGCTCCCGATGGCACGGACAGGCGAAAGGAGGGACGTATATATACGCCCTCCTGCCTGTACGTGCCATTCTGTCGACGTATATCGTCGTGCGCCGGTCGGCATGTGGTTAAACTTTGTAGCAGATTCCTACCTTTTTATATTTCGGGGAAATAGTAGTGTGTTTCTCTCTGTCCATGAGCTGAGTGAATCTATATGGGAGTGGTTTTGTAATTACCAATCAGCTGCTGCACCTGCATGGCTCGAATAAGGAAATTGCAGGTTCTGCATCCATTTAGACGCAAATTTCCCAGTGGGAATATATAACCAAAAATTACATTTTGTTGCAGGAAATGCTCAAAATTTAATTTGTATGGTGGTGCAGACTTCTGGGAAAACCAGTGGGCCAATCACACAAATGGCATGCATTAAGGTGAAACACCACAAGGGTTTACAACCCCTTTAAGCTTCTCTTTGCAACGTCTTTAGCAACAGGAGTTTCCCCGGCAGGTTTCATGAAGTAATGGCCTACACTTACAGCAAGGGCATTAGTCAACTTTAATCAAAGCTGCGCAGTTTGTTTTTATCTACACGTGCGCCTTATCTGCACAGGCAGGTTTTTTTTTTTTTCGTAAACTAACCCAGAGAACAGACAATCAGTACAGCACATAGGAGATGTAGAGGAGGCGCTGACCTCTGCCGGGAACACCTTGCTGTCCACGGTGTGCTCGGAGCCCCAGTCGTTGTTCACCCCCCAGTGGAAATGGAACTGTTTAAGCCTGTAGGGATTCTCCAGGGGTCCTCCGCTCACCACTGGAGGAAGAAAAGAACAAAAAAGTAAAGTGACGGGAATAAATAACCTGATCCTTTAGAACGACCATTTAATAAAAATAAAAAAATAAATACAAATCAAATAAGGTTACGATTTTTGACTCATATTTAGAGACAATATAACGCTGGGATAGGCAACCCCTGGCAGTGATGCCACAACTGGCACACTTTTGCTGGCACTCCACTCCCTCCCCATCAGCAGAGCAGCGCAGGGAAGTGTCAGTGAGACACTAATGTATTCCAATTTCAGAATTCCCCATGCTGCACTGAGGGGGAGGCACTGCGCCCCACACATTGTAAAAGATGGGAAACATTGTTTGGTTCTCCATCTTTGCTGTAGCTGCAATCGTCAGCTTTTGTGATGGTGAAGAGATTGGGTGCAGTTCTGCTGGGAGGGGGGCAGTCCCTGTTTCCAGGAGGAGGACTTTCATTGGCCACTGCTAAAGCCAATCACGGTCCTGTTAGCCCCACCCACCATCTGGAGGAAGATGATTGCTTGGTTGCCATTACCAATCTCAGAAAGAAGGGATTTCACTGTGGATTGAGAAAACCACAATCAGGTGACAGTTTGTGGAATTACTGTTAAACCTTCTGGGAACTTTGTTGAAATTACTCCTGAACCTTTGCGTCACTTACTACTGAACTCCGGCAGTCTGTGTCCCTTTAAGCCACAGCCAGTATTCAGTTCAATGAAAAAAAATCACACCCAACTTTTCCTGCAGTGCATAAACCTTTTCTCAGCTGCGGGGGCCCAACTTATGATCCTGCACACAGTCCCACTGCTTTCAGAAAATACCCCTGACCTGAGCTCATCATTGTGCATCCATTCCAGATGCTTGTATGTGACATCACATACATCCCATACAAGCACGTGGGCTGGATGCGAGAGGTGGCTCAGCAGAATGAGTGTGCCAGGACAGGTAGATGTGCCTCATCTCCGATTCCTTTCACCACTCTGCATATCACACATAACAGATGAGTAGAGGGTACAGTGGTGGAGTAGATGAGCAAGAGGGGTTCAGAGGTGGGACAAAAGAGCAGGAGGGTACAGCGATGGGGCAGATGAGCAGGAGGGGTTGAGGCAGATGTGCATAAGGTACAGTGGTGGGAGGGATGAGAAGGGGGTTCAGCAGTGGGACAGAAGAAGAGAAGGAGGTTCAGCGGTGGGGCAGATGTGAAAGGAGGTGCATTGGTGGGACAGATGAGCAATGGGTTACAGTGGTTGTGCAGAAGAAGAGCAGGGGGGTACAGTGACGGGGCAGAGGAGAAAGGAGGTACATTGGTAGGACAGATGAGCCGGGATTTACAGCGGTGGGGCAGAGGAGCAGGGGGGGGTACGGAGGTGGGGCAGATGTGCAGAGGAGAAAAGAGGTACATTGGTGAAACACATGAGCAGGGGGTAACAGTGGTGGGGCAGAAGAGCAGGGAGAACAGAGGTGGGGCAGATGTGCAGGAGGTACAGTGGTGGGGCAGATGAGAAAGGGGGGGAACATTGGTGAAACAAATTTGCGGGGGGAGACAGTGATCTGGAGGTGTGAAGGTGCATGAATTGGGGTTGATCTGAAGTGTGGAGTTGCAGGAATTGGGGCTGATCTGAGGCGTGAGAGTGCAGGATGTTAATTTCTCACTGCTACTCAAGTAGTTTACAGCATTTACTTTATAAAAAAATCCTTTGTGATTGAGAGTGTGAAGTTTACATTTTTTGTTATAGAATCGGCACGCTCAATTTCTTTGAAAACATTTTCAGCACACACCATACTAGAATATGATACAACTTAAAAAAATAAAAGTATTTTTTCATAGAACTTTATGTTTACATCTTGGGGGTATATTCAAATAGCCATGATTTGAACATCAGGCATGGTATACGGCCATATTGCAGCCAATCGGTCTGTATAAGCAGTGGATGGTGTGAACACTCATGTGAGAGAGTACAGCGGGCTATTTACACAAGACGCAATGTGCAGATTACAGATTAGCAAGCTGAGGAACATTCACTGCACTCACATTATCAGTGGTAAATATTAGCCGATAAGACTCACATGGGGGATGTGTAACACTCATTCATAATATGAAAAAGGGACAGGACTAAGCTAAAAGAATATTTAACACGCAGCTAATGTTAATGGGTGCAAAAATGTAACCTTCAGGACAGATAAATAAAATTTAGAAAAAAAAAAAACATTATTTATTATATTATATATATATAAAATATAATATATATATATATATACATACATACACACACACACACACATATATACACACACACACACACATACACACACAAATTAATGGTAATTAAAAATTTGAAAAGTATTTTTGAATGCATCCAGTTTTAGTTTCTCGCAAGAATTACAACGCTCCAGGTCAGACCACGCTTACCAACCCTGAAGAGTCCAGGTGCTGACCAGGCTCGCTACAGCACAATATAGAAACTAGAGTTGTAGGGATGATCGCACATCGATGTCTATAAAAGCCCAAAACTTTTTTTTTTTTTTTTTTTTTTTTTAAATTAGAAAAAAAGGAAGAAGTTTATTATTAGGAGATAAACAATTTGTTTATCTCCTAATAATCCAGGACACAGCGGTACAGATCAACTTGCAGAAAAAAAAAAAAAAAAAAGAAGAAGTATAGGAAGGAAAATATAGATAGGTAAATGCCATCTAACCAATCTCCAGCATAACATCTGCACAGTGAGACAACACTATAAGCCCCCGTACACACGGTCGGAAATTCCGACCACAAAATCCGTCAGAATTTTTCCGACGGATTTTGTCCAACACTGGTGTTGCATACACACGGTCGGACAAAGTTGTCGGAAAATCCGATCATTCTGAACGTGGTGACGTTCGTTGCGTACGACGGAACTACGTAGAGGCTAGTAGCCAATAGCTTTGGTCTCGTAATTTGATCTGAGCATGCGTGGCACTTTGTCCGTCGGAATTCTCTACACACGATCGGAAAAAGTCTGATCGGATTTTGTTGGTCGTAAAATTTGAGAGCAGGAGCTCAAATTTTTTCCGTCAGAAATTCCGATGGAGCCCACACACAGCCGGATTTTCCGACAACATGGTCCGATCGGACATTTTCCTTCGGAATTTCTGACCGTGTGTACAGGGCATTGTGACCGCGTGTACAGGGCATTACTGTGGTTAAAAACATAGCATAAACGTAGAACTGGACTGCTTGCACGTTTCATGCTCAATGGTGCCCGATTATAACATGTTCCCTATGTTTTGAACTGCAATAGTAAAGCGTTGGACCTTTATGGACATCGATATGCGAGAACCTCTACAACACATTTCCTGGAACAAAGTCCACTTTTTCAAGGATGCATATGCAGTTCAGATCATAAAAGATAATCTTAAAAACAAGCTTATCAGTAAACACATCTCTTAAATAACAGTACCCTAAAGTCATTATTTATATGATCCCTTTATGCAATAAAAAAATTGTTACATTTTCCCAAAGGCGTGTCATTAAAGAGGAGTTACAGTCTGTAAAAAAAAAAAAAAAAAAAAAAAATTATATATATATATATATAATATATATATATATATATATATATATATATATATATATATATATATATAAATATATATATTATATATATATACACACTTATTTTTCTTTTTAAACCCTCCAATTTGCTATTGAAATACCTTGTTACATCGTTGCAGCTCACAGCGATGGCGCAGCCCCGTTGACCTCAACTGGCGAGTTTGAGAGGTAGCACCTCCTGTCAAACTGTCAAGCCAAGTTATATTTTCTGCAGCACATAAACCTATATTTATTTTGCCTTTGCCATCCATGTAATGGGGCCATCCCGAGCAAAAGTGAACCATCCTTGAAACCCACCTGGTGCTTTTTAAATGCAAAAAAAAGTTGTAACAAGCAGAACAGTTCTGCTGACCTTGCATAGTTAATTTAGATCAGGTATGTAAAGAGTTAAGTGGAAGGTAAACAGATGTTGTAATGCTGCAGCCATGATCCGCGGAGTATTGGGTCACGTGGCAGCAGGATAGGAACACAGAGTTGATCACGCCTCGTACACGAGTTCTCAGGTACAGCCATACAGAGTCTATTCCGAGAAAAGATGTAGGCTCTGAGCTTTAGCACAAGAGTAATATTCTAACCCTTAGTATTTGGATAGTGAACAGTACTTCATTTACATGAATATTTCATTATATGCTATACTGCGACACCTGTGTGTATTAGATATTTAACCCCTCGTCTACTAATGTACATTTAAAAATGGCTCAGCATATAAGGGGTTAAAGAAAGCTCATGGCTGCTGCTAAATATTGCTTTTTTTTTCTTTAAAGCCTGCAAAGGGCTTTTAGATAACAATGATCTATCCAATCAGGGGCTCTGAAGGTTTGCCCTCCCCCCCCCCCCCCAGTGGCGCCTGCAGTTGTTCCCAAAAAAACTCACCTATTCCCCCAGTAAATGGCATCCAAAGTGAAACCATAGGGTGATTGAGGAACATCCATTCCCATATCCCTCCGTGACTAATGAACCCAGAAGCAGCATGTACAGTGAGGGAAAAAAAAATATTTGATCCCCTGTTGATTTTGTACGTTTGTCCACTGACAAAGAAATTATCAGACTATAATTTTAATGGTAGGTTTATTTTAACAGTTAGAGGCAGAACAAAAAAAATCCAGAAAACCGCATTTCAAAAAAGTTATAATCCGATTTGCATTTTAATGAGCGAAAAAGGTATTTGACCCCTGCGCAAAACACGACTTAGTACTTGGTGGCAAAACCCTTGTTGGCAATCACAGAGGTCAGACATTTCTTGTAGTTGGCCACCAGGTTTGCACACATCTCAGGAGGGATTTTGTCCCACTCCTCTTTGCAGATCCTCTCCAAGTCATTAAGGTCTCAAAGCCGACGTTTGTCAACTCAAATCTTCAGCTCTCTCCACATATTTTCTATGAGATTAAGGTCTGGAGACTGGCTAGGCCATGCCAGGACCGTTTCTTCTTGAGTCACTCCTTCATTGCCTTGGCCGTGTGTTTTGGGTCATTGTTATGCTGGAATGCCATCCACGACCCAATTTCAAAGTCTTGTCTGAGGAAAGGAGGTTCTCGCCCAAGATTTGATGGTACATGGCCCGTCCATCATCCCTTTGATGCAGTAAAGTTGTCCTGTCCCCTTAGCAGAAAAACACCCCCAAAGCATAATGTTTCCACCTCCCTGTTTGATGGTGGGAATGGTGTTCTTGGGGTCATAGGCAGCATTCCTCCCCCTCCAAAACACGGTAAGTGTAAAGTTGATGCCAAAGAGCTCGATTTTGGTCTC
Organism: Lithobates sylvaticus; assembly: GCA_028564925.1. Lineage (NCBI taxonomy): Eukaryota > Metazoa > Chordata > Amphibia > Anura > Ranidae > Lithobates > Lithobates sylvaticus. Next base: position 22,112,396 of record CM053034.1, read on the forward strand.
ATCTGACCACAACACTTTCACCCAGTTCTCCTCTGAATCATTCAGATGTTCATTTGCAAACTTCAGACGGGCTGTGCATGTGCTTTCTTGAGCAAGGGGACCTTGCCGGCGCTGCAGGATTTCAGTCCTTCACGGCATAGTGTGTTACCAATTGTTTTCTTGGTGACTATGGTCCCAGATGCCTTGAGATCATTGACAAGATACTCCCGTGTAGTTCTGGGCTGATTCCTCACCATTCTCATGATCATTGAAACTCCAGGAGGTGAGATCTTGTATGGAGCCCCAGACCGAGGGAGATTGACAGTCATTTTGGGTTTCTTCCATTTGTGAATAATCGCACCAACTGTTGTCACCCTCTCACCAAGCTGCTTGGCGATGGTCTTGTTGCCCATTCCAGCCTTGTGTAGGTCTATAATCTTGTCCCCGACATCCTTGGTCTAGGCCATGGTGGAGAGATTGGACTCCGAGTGCTTCTGTGGACAGGCGTCTTTTATACAGGTAACAAGCTGAGATTAGGAGCACTCTCTTAAAGGGAGACCTCCTAATCGCAGCTCTTTACCTGTATAGAAGACACCTGGGAGCCAGAAATCTTGCTGATTGATAGGGGGATCAAATTCTTATTTCACTCATTAAAATGCAAATCAATTTTTGAAATGCGTTTTTCTGGATATTTTTGTTATTCTGTCTGTTAAAATAAAATGATAGGACTGATCATTTCTTTGTCAGTTGGCAAACGTATGAAATCAGCAGTGGATCAAACACCCCCCCCCCCCCCCCCCCCCCCCCCCCCCCCCCCCCCCCCTCACTGTATTATTTCACTTCTGGGTACACAGATGTCATTCCTTAGCTACTGTAGTCAAGGTGTAGCTAATCACACATGATCTGTGCTTGATTAGCTGCAGTAGAGGGCAGGGGGGGCATCTGGGGGTTTAATAGTTCCCTGAAGTCTCCATAAAGAGTACCTGTCACAGCAATAACGTTAAATATGCAAATCTGACCACGCCAGGAGAGTCAAATTCCCTAGTCCAGCCCCCTTTCCTCGTTGCAAGTCATAGCCCTCTCCTCTTCTGGACAACTACTGCCTGTGCTGGCCCAGCTCCACCACCCCTTCATCTTCTGAACATAACATTTTATGTAGTGGGAGGGGGGGGGGGGGGGTAGAGCGAAGGGAATACTACAGAGGGACTTGTTAGTGCAGTAGTCAACATCACATCCAGTATGGCAGTACCCAGCATTAGTGTCAGCTTTTGAGATGTACACGAAGGAAACTTTTACAGGACAATACCAATCCCCCCCCCCCCCAAAGAAAAACTAAAATGCACATATAATCTTATGGGAAGATTGTTGTTGAAAGTAATGGGTGTCTTACACTTTGCATGGATTACTGGGATCCAATGGTAAAAAAAATTAACTAATTTTAGCTCCTGGGAAAAAAGACATATCTGACTTTCCCCAACCCCTGTACAGGGCTAAGGACCAACATGCCACTACTCCATCATGCTCCATCACACGCCACCGTACCTGACTTGTTAGTGCAGTCGTCATACTCCACCAGGAATGAGTAACCGTTATTCCAGACTTGCAGGCAAGTATTTGGGTCATACTGGGTCTTGATGGGGGTGAGCTGGGGGTGGAAGATGCTGTCACGTACGCGGATGTCAATGGGAGACTGGCGGGAGCCTCCAGGGATATCGATTGGTCCTTTCCACAACGGGTGCACTGCGGAACAAAAACAGAGTGTTAGAGCGCAGGAGCAAACAAAAAACACACAGAAAATAAATGAATATTTAATAACTTCAGCTGTTGAAATATTGCAGAAAGGATGAGAGTTCCACAGATCTAATGTGAGCAGAGTAGGTCTTTTACTGCACCTGACAAAATGCATTTTAGGGGCTCAGTCCTCTCCCTTTCTCAGGGCTGGCAGGAACTGAGAAGAATATTAGACAATAGATTGCAAAAAAAAAAAAAAGAAAAAAAAGTAGAAGAAGAATAAAAAATTGTGCTAGGACAGGTCACCATTCAGGCAGTCCCTGAAATGCGTTGGCGCTTTCACCTCTTGTCATTTGCAATAAAGGCCTGCAAGAACCTCAATAGATCAGTGGTGTTCTCATCCTCTCTACACCAAGTCCAATAGGTCTAATTGCACTTGGCAAGAGGTCAGAAAGCCAATGCATTTCGAGGGCGGGCAGACTAACGACCCATCGAATGAAAGTACCTCAGGGCTAATGAGAGCCCAGCAGGTCCTTGTTTCACATGACAAGAGGTCAGAGAGAAAAAAAAAAAATATCAATGCATTTCAGGTGCTCAAAGCTCCCCTCTTCTTCAGGGCATAGATACAGGCATTAATTAGCATCCTGGACAACAGATTGCAAACTAAAAAAGTTGTGCTAGTACGAATCACTGGTCAGGGAGTCCCTGAAATGCGTTGACCTCTTGTCCTTTTCAAAAATAAAAAACTACCGGTCTTGCATTAGGTTTCTGTAAATTTCATCCTTTCTACACCAGGTCTAGTAAGTCTTTATTGCACATGACAAGACAAGAGGTCACAGATCCGACGTATTTTGGGAACTCCCTAACCAAAGACCCATAGGAGGAGAGCACATCAGATCTAATATGAACCCAATAGGTCTTTGGGAAAGAGTATAATGCTGGCCACACACCAGAACGTCACCTTTTTGTAAAATCTTTAATAAACCAAACAGCATACAAAAGTGTCCCTCCCAAAGTACCTCCCATCCTTGACGCATTTCACCCTAGTTGGCTTATTCTAGTAGGTCTTTATTGTACATGGCAAGAGGTCAGAGAGTCATAGCATTTCAGGGGCTCAAAACTCCCACTTCATCAGGGCTTACACGCTGGTATTAATTGGGAATAATATGGCATTTAGGAGCCTCATACAACCAACTTTTAGGGTGGTGTTGATTACTTCTCTTTTTTTTTTCTGGGGAAACTTTCTAAAACACAATCTACTCTCACAAATTACAAGGGAGAAATGAGGGTTGGGAAAGAAAGGGATAGAGTAAAGGGGAGCAATATGGATGTAAGAAGCCACGTACACTAATTTCTAGGGTGTGGTTTTCTATTTTTTTTTTTTAATCACGATTGGGGAATGGGAAGCGGGAGAGAGGAGGAAAGGAGGCTAATTTATATATATATATATATATATAATATATAAATATATATATATATATATATATATACATATATATACATATATATATACATATATATATATATATATATATATATATATATACACATACACACACTTTATTTTTTTCTCTCTTTGGGGGAGTTTTTGGTTAATGGGTGGCTGAAAAGGGGGGAGGAGGGTACTAGGGATAAGGATATTTTAATGTCAAAATGCGTGTATAAATGATATAATGTGGATTTTAAATGGAAATGTTTAAAAAAAAAAAAAATAATTGGGAAAAATACTAGACAATATATTGCAAAATAAAAAAAAAAAAAAAAAAAAAAAAAGGAGAAAATAAAAATTGTTCTATTATGGGTCACAGGTCAGGGAGTCCCAGAAATGTGTTTGATTTCTGACCTCTTATGTGCAATAAAGACCTACTGGACTCCCATCAGATCTGTGGTGCTCTCATCCTTTCTACATCAAGTCCTCTAGGTCTTTATTGCATATGTCAAGAAATCAGAGAACCAATGCATTTTGAGCAAGGCCAGGACAAGGGGTGGGCAGGAGGGTTGGCTGCCCTGGGCACTGTAGTATCATGTGAGGGGGGGGGGGGGCATGAGATTTGTGTTGGGAAGTGGCAGGGGATAAGAAGTGATCTAGAAGGGGACATTTTGGGAGGTGTGCTAGGAGTGGTGATTTGAAGGGGATTTGTGCTGGGGGGGGGATAGGATTTGTGCTCAGAGGGGAAATTTGAAGTGTAGAGGACTTAGCCCTGGGCTAAATTACGACACAGGAGGACAAAAAGCACCAATCTCTAGGCCCTGGCACTGTCACATCGTGGGGGGAAATCAGGGTATGCCCTTTGCAGAAACACTGTCAGGAGACCATGTATTTAAATCTGCAGCTTCCAATAAGTCCCTGGGGATCCTTCCATGAAGGACCTTGCTCAGGCACTTTCCATTATAAGGTGATGATGCTCTGTTGCAGTTTTTCATTGTGCTCCAGCATTGTCACCCCATCATGTGCCTCTGGTGGAGACAACAAGCGGCCATGCCAACGTTGGGTGCGAGACGGAGTGCATGTAGACAGGAAGTCTAATGCATCACCCAATATAAAGCAGTACAGAATATGATGATACATTATCATTAAAACATCCCAAACAGTTCTGGGTTTACCAACACTGTGGGCGATTTTTTTTGTTTGTTTTTTTAAATCAATAATTTATTTTTAGGCAACAAAACAAATTGTAATCAACTTTAGTGATTAATAATAATAATAATAAGAATGGTTACAGTAATATGAAATGCTGTTGCATATTTATATAACACTTTATAAACGTGTTCAACCAAGATTCACACAACTTTTACACATAAGCATTTACATTTAAAGCTTGAGTGAAAGTTTTATGAATCTTGAGTAAAAAACATTTATAAAATAGACCTAAGAACCTTGCAAATCCAAGGATTGTAGATTTGTGTACAGCAGGTGACAATCCTCTGCGGCAATCTCAGCTCCGGTCTCTGGTATAACCTCCGGCACAAAGAGTTTCTATGTAATCCATGGGGAGGGGGGGCAGTTGTTTGGCAACTTTGTTCTACTTCAAATAATAAATGCAGATAATTATACTACATGAACAACACAATTGCAATGATTTTACATTGGAGTGTATGGAGGTGAAAGTTCAAAAAATAAACTCAGTGTACAGTTGTGGCAGGAATGGCACACGCAGAAGTAGTAGCGATGTAAAACGCATTTCTCTGTAGGGCTGGGGAGCTGATAAACAATTGCAACATCACCTGGGGCGGGTGTGGAGAACAATAACCCCTCCAAGGCTTAGCATGGTTAAGGGAAAGTATTTTATATTTGCATTGGATAGGCCAGATAATTATAACAACTTTATATTATGTGTATCAAATTTTTAAATTGCATAGTTTCACCTCACCAACCCCGTACACCCCCTGTGGAGCAGAGCAATATTTACATTTTTTACTATGGGCCAGTTCATGAAAAAAAAAAATAAAAAAAAAAAAACATATTACTCAGGATAACAAATTATTACATTACATATAATATAGTTCATTTTATTCTATTTGTTCTGTTTAAAATGACTTTATAATTAAATTAATAGTCTGGTACAGCATGGTAAAGTTGTTTACAAATGAAATAGTCTTATTAAAACCGAATAAAAATAAAAATGTGTGTTTTTTTTTTTTTTATATAGAATACAATGTAACTTTGTATTTCTTCATCTCCTGTGTGAACAATGTTTAAAAACAATGTTACTTTGAATCTCTCTCTGTCTAAACAGTATTTCTAAACAACATCACTTGTATCTCTCCATTTCTGTCTGAACGATGATTATAAACAAATGTTACTTTGTATTCCATGTTTTTTTTAATTTTTTTACAAGGTGTCAGATAGTTTGTTTTTCACAGCAGCTGCTGTATACACAGCAACTCCCAACTGTCAAATGCCGGTGTTCTGTCGAAGTGCCCCCCCATCGAATAGTGCCCGGTATGTACTGCACATACGCTGTACGGAACAGCACAATAGCCGATTTGTTGATCGGCTGGGCTGACGTAACCACGACGCATGCGCACATCGTAGGAGGCATCTCTCGATGGAAGATACCATTTCACAGGCACAATTTAAACCTATACAAACAGCGGGGGACCGCAGTTCTCAGGATTGTGCATCGCTGCTGCTGGAGGGCGGCCAGTGGCTGTGTTGGAGAGCTGGTTTTGTCTGTGTTGCAAGCCGCCCTTTCACACAAGCAAAACCGGCCGGTCAACACAGTAAACCTGCCCCGCAACACAGATAAAACTGGACCATCAGCACACTGTAAAGCCGCACCGCAACAGCGAGAGAACTACAGTCTCCCCCCGCTGTTTGTATAGGTTTCAATTGTGGCCCTGAAATGGTATCTCCCAAACGAGAGAAGTCTACTACGATGTGCGCTTGTGCCCTGGTCACGTTACTCCAGCTGATCGTCAAATTAGCTGAAGTGCGTCTCTGTCCTGCGCATGCAGGGGCACTACTATTCGATGGGGGGGGGGGGCACTTCGACAGAACACCAGGAATGATTAGCTGCGGGAGCCGTCAGCCTTGTATTGCTTTCGATGGGATTGCCTCCCGCAGCCAATTGCCGGGAACCCCCGCTGGGGTTCCTGCATATGATAGCACACAGCCCCATTCACAAGTGTGCACGGGGCATTAAAATGAATAGGTTACAGTGCACATCAACCCAAAACCCATTTTCTTGTTCTGATTGGTGTAGGGGAGGAATGCAACTCTTGTCAAGTTTTTACTGCAATCCATGGCTTCATTAGAGAGATTTCTCCTCACTTCCTGTCCTGTTGACAATGGATTCAGACAGGAAGTGAAGGAAAATCTGCAACAGACACAGAGATAAAATCTTACAGGGATTCAGCCTCTACTCTCCTAAAGCCTGGTTACGCACTACAGGATTTGTCTTGTTCAACCCAGTGGGCTGAACGGAAAAAAAACAAACAACAACTGATGGCTCCGGTCATAACCATTGTAGTACATTGATCTCCCCTGCTGTCAGGAGCAGACTGACCATTCGGCCACACGGGCACTGCCCGAGGGTCCCGGGCCACTAGGGGGCCCCATCAGGGTTGCCAGCCTCAGTAAAACCAGGGACAGTATGTCAAAATCAGTTTTTTATTTACATCTGTCTCTGAAAATGTACCTTACCAACATCCTTTTGGTCTAAAAATCCCTAAATTATAGCTGCCCCACCTCTCCAGTACCTTCTCAGCCAATAGAAACATGTCTGTGTATACTGTGTGATTGTATAGTGTGTGTGGCCCCATAATCTCCGATTGCCTGGGGGCCCCCATAATCTCCTATTGCCCGGGGTCCCCATGAGTTGTCAGTCCGCCCCTGCCTGCTGTCCTATTGTGTTCTGATAGGGGGGGGGTGCCCCTCCACTAGAACACTCCGGTCAGCAGACCTTTTTCAGTCGTGCCCCTTCGACAGAGGCCGGTTAAACGGCCAGCTTCTGTCGGACCGGATGCAGTACACACGGGCCGAATGTTGGCCAGTTTCTATTGAACCAGCTGATGTCGCCCGACATTTGGCCCACGTGTACTAGACTTAAGGCTTGATTCACATTTGTGCTTTGCAGGAATAGGCACAAAATCATGCACTTTCCTGCAACACACACACACACACACACACACACACACACACACACACACACACACGTGCTGCCCTTTTGCAGACGCACAGTGGTGCCATTCGTTTGTAACGGCACCCCCACACATCTGTGAATGCATGCATTTTGGTGCAGTGCGATTTCTCACAAGGGGTAGGGACTTTTTTGCAGATTCCATATTCTTAGGGCATCAAGTTGAAGTGAATGGGCTGCCCTGCACACAACCTGTGGGAACGTGTGCATGCTCGGTTGCAACTGTGGGTGTGAGCCAGGCCTCAGGGTTACATCTACTTTAAATAACTGCAACCACATATTTTTTTTGTCCTGACCTGACACAAGTTGCACAATCTAATGTCACCTCCTATAAAAACAAGAACATAATACATCCTACAACAGAGGAAGTTACAAGGAGGGGGGGGGGGGGGAAGAGATGAAGCAGGTGCATCTGGTGACCCAACACACAGTGCACACTGCAATGCCAGCAGATTGCTGGGCCAGCTTGTAGCCATTTATTTTTGTTACATTTTTATATTTATTGTATTTTTCGTGAAGCCATCACACATACAGTGCCTTGAAAAAGTATTCATATACCTTGAAATTTTCCACATTTTGTCATGTTACAACCAAAAAAAAAAAAACGTAAATGTATTTTATTGGGATTTTATGTGATAGACCAACACAAAGTGGCACATAATTGTGAAGTGGAAGAACAATGATAAATGGTTTTCAAAATTTATTACAAATAAATATGTGAAAAGTGTGGGGTACATTTGTATTCGGCCCCCCGGAGACAATAATTTGTAGAACCGCCTTTCACTGCAATTACAGCTGCGAGTCTTTTTGGGGATGTCTCTACCAGCTTTGCACATCTAAAGTAACATTTTTGCCTATTCTTTGCACAATAGCTCAAGCTCTGTCAGATTGGATGGAGAGCGTCTGAACAGCAATTTTCAAGTCTTGACATAGATTCTCAATTTGATTTAGGTCTGGACTTTGACTGGGCCATTCTAACTTGAATATATGTTTTGAGCAAAACCATTTCATTGTAGCTCTGGCTGTATGTTTAAGGTCGTTGTCCTGCTGGAAGGTGAACCTCCGCCCCCAGTCTCAAGTCTTTTGCAGGCTCTAACAGGTTTTCTTCTGCAATTGTCCTGTATTTGCCATCTTCTCATCAACTCTGACCAGCTTCTCTGTCCCTGCTGAAGAAAAGCATCCCCACAATATGATGCTTCCACCGCCATGTTTCACGGTGGGGATGGTGTGTGCACGGTTAGTTTTCTGCCACACTTAACGTTTTTCTTTTAGGCCAAAAAGTTAAATGTTGGTCTCACCTGACCAGAGCACCTTCTTCCACATGTTTGCTGTGTCCCCCCCCCCCCCCCCCACATGCCTTCTCGCAAACTGGGCTTCTTATAGCTTTCTTTCAACAATGTCTTTCTTCCTGACACTTTTCCATAAAGACCAGATTTGTGGAGAGCACGACTAATAGTTGTCCTGTGGACAGATTCTCCCACCTGAGCTGTGGATCTCTGCAGCTCCTCCAGAGTTTCCATGGGCCTCTTGGCTGCTTCTCTGATTAATGTTCTCCTTGCCCGGCCTGTCAGTTTAGGTGGACGGCCGTGTCTTGGTAGGTTTGCAGTTGTGCCATACTCTTTCCATTTTTGGATGATGGATTGAACAGAGCTCCGTGAGACATTAAAAGCTTGGGATTTTTTTTTTTTTTTTTTTTTTTTTTTTATAACCCAACCCTGCTTAAGGCTGGGTTCACATTGCAGCCAGAGTTGGGTAAGTCTCCATTCACCGTTTCAGGTCCAATTCAGCCCGAATTTTGGGCTGAATTCCAGACCTAAAAAACGGACCAAAAGACGCACAGGGCTCCTGTGCGATTCGCACTGGAGCCACTGTGAACATATGTGAACCGGCTCCATAGAGAGATGGTCACAATCTCCCGCTGTGCTTTAGTCGGAGTACTTGAGTCGCTCCGATTAGAACGGTTCCATTGTACAGAACGGGACGCCATGTGGGGGGGATTGAAGCCCCGCTCGTCTCCCCCTCCGCTCTGCAGTGCCGGCATTTTAACTGTGGGCACCCAGCTGTGGCTTCACAACCGGGCACCCACTGCACATGCGCGAGCAGCGCCGTGACTGGCCGTGCAATCATCTGGGACCTGTCACGTGTCCCAGATGATTGCCTAGAGGGGAGGGACGTCAGGAGCCCAGGCACTGAAGGGCAACAGGCATAAAAGAAAATAAATAATTAATAATTTTCCAAATTTTTTTTTCCCCCCAATGCTCATTAATGAAATTTTTTTTGGGTGGAACTCCACTTTAAAGATCTCCCGTTTTGGGGAGATTTACAGAGTGACATCACTGGTGCATGTGCTCTGAAGGAACAGCCACCGGTGCTGATGTTATTACGGCTCTGGCCAGTCACAGCAGAGCCAGAGCCTGCGAACCCACAAGCAAGACGGTGAAAAAGGAAGCGGCTGCGGCTCTGGAATAGTTTTGTTTTAAGGCAAGGTTCACATAATGTGCTAGTATGCGATGCATACTAGCACATTATGACTTTACCTTGCAGAAAGAAGAAAAAAAAAAAAAAAACGGTCTAGCGGTATACAACCGCTTTAAAGCTTTAGCCAGAGACATTTCCTCAGTCCCCATCCCCCCCGGGATTAGACCGTACATTGTAACTTTTAAGTCAAGTCAGAAGGTGAGAGGCTGATCTGTGTCAGACATTTTTCAGCATAGAGCACACCAACAGATGAGATCATTGTGTGACCTGTCCAGTAAAAAAGGCTGGATCGGCCAATCACACCTCACATCTGTGGCCTGATTTTCCAATACTTGTCTTTGCTCACAGAGATTTTCTAGCATGGCAGAGAGGCAGATAGACATTGTATATACATTTTATATGGAGAGGAAGGAAGGCTGTCATATACATAAAGCTGGACAGGCAGATAGAGCTTTAACAAAGGATTATAACAGAGCTATAGACAGCCCTAAGCATTGCATTTAGATAACAATTCTCAACCTGCATGCAGGTTAAAGTGACAATTTTTTTTACAAAACATTTTTTATTGACGAGAACAAATGGGTAACTGCAAAGTACAATAAAAAGGATATGCAAAAAGGCAATAGTACCAAAATCACATGCATGATATAAATACATAAAAGTAAAAGATATAAACATGTAGTTTACCTATTACATAGCACATGTAAGCACTTTACTGGAAGAACACAAAACAAAAAGAAAAAAACGTTGACAATTTTTAATCTTCCTGCTGCTAGCATTAGTAAATAGATATACTTTCCTATCATATTTACTTGATTTAAACTATGTTTTTATTTAATTTTTTTACATTTCTTCAGTTACTTCCTGGTTTCCATGGCTAGACAAATGATGTCATACATCCCAGGAGTCTTCAGTAGGGGAGGATAGGCTTTCTCAGCTAAGCACATCCTTTCCTGCTTGCATGCCGGAGCTAAGGGCAGGTGGATTCCAGGAAGTAAATGCTACATGAAGCATCTTCCCTTACTCAAGATGGCCTCGGCCAGAAATGCTGGGGGTGGTGGTGGTGGTGAAGTTTTTTCCAAAATGATTTGCGATTTGTGTTGCTTAGATGTTATCAATGATTGTATTTAGGATGGTACTACAAACACTCAGAGCCCTCATTCCTGAGCCTGAAGGAGCCACCGACAGCCCTTCATCCTCAGCCTGCAGGTTAATGAATATTGTATTTGGATTGTGACACTCACAGCACACATTCCTTAGCCTGCAGACGTGACTTACCTGTTTATATCTAAATACAAAGTTGTAAGAAAAAAAACATTGTAATACAGCCACTCACAGCCCTCAATCCTCAGGCACGCCAATAAATATTGTAAATAGATTAAAACAGGTAAGAGATGCTGTAATACAGCCACTCACAGCCCTCAATCCTCAGGCTGCATGCAGGTTCATAAACATTGTATTTAGATTGCAACAGCCTTATCACCCTCCATGCAAGGCAATGAACATTGTACATTAGATTGTAATGCGGGTCACTCACAGCCCTCATTCCTCAGCATGCAGGACAGGATTTAAAACATTGTATTTAGATTGCAACAGGCAAAAAAAAAAAAAAAAAAAATTGCACATAGACTATAATGGAGCGACTTCCAGTCCTCATTCCTCAGCCTGCAGACAGGCCAATAAACATTGTATACAGATTATATTAAAGCCACTGACAGCCCTCAATCCTCAGCCTGCATGCAGATTAAGTAACATTGTATTTAGAATACAACAGCCTATTCAGCCTCCATGCAGACCAATAAACGTTGTAGATACACACACACTATAATGCAGCCACTTCCAGCCCTCAGACAGGATTTAAAACATTGTATATAGATTGTCATGGAACCCCTCCAAGCCCCTCTAATCCATGCAGGCCAGTAAACATTGTATATAGATTGTCATGGAACCCCTCCTAGCCCCTCTCCTCCATGCAGATTGCAGTACTCACAGTCCACATTCCTCAGCTTGTAGGAGCAGGCAGAAATGTTGCACATCCTGGCAGGCACTGCTCTGGGGGCCCCTGTCCAGGGGCCCATCTTCTCCACCCTCCCATGGCCCAGCACTGGGGTCAGGAGCCTCCAGCAGCCTTTCAGCACCATATTGTTGTCACTTCTACACTCAGAAATGGGCAGCTGCTGAGCACAACACTCCCTGGCCCCGCCCAGCACCTCTAACCCAACCAGCACGGCCACTCACAGCGGGCACCCAGTACGAGGCTTGGAACGCACACATCAGGCTTCTACTGACTCTCAGCCAATAAGGGTCTGTTTTCCAGCCACGCCCCCTTCTTCTGCTCCGCGCCAGGACACAACTGAATTTAAAGAGACACTGGTAATAATTGATATAATGCTATTGCAATCATAGGGATAGGAGGACCTGCCGAGTGCCGAGAGATGTGTCAATAGGGACGATTGTTCCAAAATGAAAACTGAGATGTGCTTCTACTAACTCAAAATAAATAAATCATTTTTGAAATGTGACATTTGCATCTCACTCAGTACAATTTACATGGGAAATTATAATATTCAGAATTGTTCTCTTTATTAATTAGTAAACTCACCAATGATCAGGAGGTGGGGGGTGGGGGAGCGGGTTATGTACTAAATGAGAACAAAGCAGAAAATATTAATGAAGCTAAAAAAAAAATCCATATTTTGCTATTGTATTAGTGAACCTCAACAGTGGCAATTGGGAAAAAAATAGAAAAAAATGGAGTCAACTGTCATTAGGGCTCATCACATTATATGCAGGGGGCTGCATTTTTGAGTGAACTCTACATGTATAGCAGACATCCCAACCTGCAAAGACTTATTTCAAGGAGGTGACGCTTCGCGCCGGCGACGACATACCCCCCCCCCCCCCCTCTCCGACCTTAATGAGATGCCGCCTTACTAGTGCCAATTAAATGTAGCCTATCAGTGTCCATCCGTGTCACCTCATCAGTGCCTACCAGCGCAGCCCATCAATGTCCATCAGTGCAGCCTATCAGTGACCATAAGTGTCCATTCGTGCCACCTCATCAGTGCCCACCAGTGCAGTCCATCAATGCAGCCTATCAGTGACATTAGTGTCCATCAGTGCCACCTCATCAGTGCCCACCAGTGCAGCCTATTAGTGTCCATCAGCGCAGCCTATCAGCGTCCTTCAGTGCCACCTCATCAGTGCCCACAAGTGCAGTCCATCAATGTCCATCAGTGCAGCCTATCAGTGTATATCCATGCTACCTCATCAGTGCCCACCAGTGCAGCCTATCAGTGATCATTAGTTTCCATTCGTGCCACCTCATCAGTGCCCACCAGTGCAGTCCATCAATGCAGCCTATCAGTGACCATTATTGTCCATCAGTGCCACCTCATCAGTGCCCACCAGTGCAGCCCATCAGTGCCCACCAGTGCAGCCCATCAGTGTTCATCAGCGCAGCCTATCAGTGTCCATCAGCGTCCTTCAGTGCCACCTCATCAGTGCCCACCAGTGCAGTTCATCAATGTACATCAGTGCAGCCTGTCAGTGTCCATCCGTGCCACCTCATCAGTGCCCACCAGTGCAGCTTATCAGTGCCCATCAGTGCAGCCTATCAGTGTCAATCAATGTCCTTCAGTGCCACCTCATCAGTGTCCACCAGTGCAGCCTATCATTGTCCTTCAGTGCCACCTCATTAGTACCCACCAGTGCAGCCTATCAGTGTCCATCAGTGCCAACCAGTACAGCCCATCAGTGCAGCCTATCAGTGTCCTTCAATGCCACCTCATCAGTGTCCATCAGTGCAGCCCATCAGTGTCCATCAGTGCAACCTCATCAGTGCCTACCAGAGCAGCCCACCAGTGTCCTTCAGTGCCACCTCATCAGTGTCCACCAGCGCAGCTCTCCTGGCTCTGTCCTGCCCCCTCCCCTGGCCGCAGACGGAACACAGAGCAGCCGAGCGGCCTCCGCAGACGCTCAGGCTGCTCTGTCTTCTGTCTGTGGCTGAGTGACAGGCCCAGCCAGGAGATCACCCCGCGCTCGCAGGTACCCTGCAGTCAAATGCAGGAGACTTCCACGACTCGCGGGAGACTTGGGATGTCTGATATAGACAGTCCGAAATCCAGGTTATCCTATGGGCATAGTTCACCCATATGGGGCGCAGGGGCACCGCTCTCCTAATCCATGCGCCTGACCCCTAATCTACATGCAGGGCGCCGGATGCATTTTTGTTTTGAAGCACCTGATTAGAGCCAGAGTTCCGGGGGGGGGGGGACCCCGGGGGGGACCCCAGACAAGGAGGTTAGGGGCTGGTCTGCGCAAAAGCATTGCACAGAGCAGGTAAGTATAACATGTTTGTATTTTTTTTTTTTATTAAAACAACAAACACTTTAAAGGGGTATTAAACCCAAACCCAAAAATGTAATATATTGCAGCTTACCAATTATGTGTCAGGTACATTATTTTTATTTTATTTTTTTAGGCTTTTTTCCTTCTGTTTTCACCTGGTGATCTGGCCTGTACTAGAGTACCTACACTACTACACTATGGATTGCACAGGGGGCACCTTTGAACAGCTGCATTGTCAGTCAAGGGGGGGGGGTGTTAGATGTACTAGCAGCTTTAAATACACTAACACATAGTTACATAGTAGGTGTCCATCAAGTCCAACCTATGTGTGTGATTATATGTCAGTATTACATTGTATATCCCTGTATGTTGTCGTTCAGGTGCTTATCTAATAGTTAATAAACGCACCGCAGCAGACCAGGCTGCTGTGAATGGGCCCAAGTGGAAACTCAGAGGGTGCAAACCTGATTAAGCTTTTGCTACCTAATGAGTCAAGGAGCTAAAATGAGAATAAAGTTTACCTGTCATCATATATATGTTTTCATTTTAAGTGCAGCATAAGTAGGATTTCCACCTGTGCAGGATTCACCCGGACAGTCCGGGTTTTAAATCATGTGTCCGGCAGGGCCGTCTTTAAGATTGATTGGACCCTGGGCAAAACTTTTCTTCGGGCCCCCCCATGCAGTTTCGCTCTCTACCTGCTCTGAGACATACAATAAATAGCAGCTAGACTCAAAATCAGTTTACTGAATCAGATCAGACAGCTATTGCGATTGGTTGCCAGAGGTTACAGTGTATCATTACCACTCACTGACTTGTTGCTAGAGGTTACATCACACATTACGGCTCACTGATTCGTTTCCAGAGGTTACAGCACATGATTTCTGCTTGTTGATTGGTTGGTAGAGATTACTGTGAATATGACCTCAGGGGGGCATGATATACATATCAATGCCGCTGGCCGCTGCTATTTACATATCAGTGCCGGTAATTTACATGTAAACACATGGTCGGCAGGTGAGTCATCTGTACACAACAATAGGGCAGAGCTGGGCAGCATTAGTAGCATCACTTCACACTGAGATATTGGTACACAGCACGGGACTACAACTTCAAGGGATGAGGGAATTTAAACCAGGATAGTTGGCAAGTATGAGGCAGCTGCTCTGGGCCCCACAACAATGACAGGGCCCAGGGCAGCTGCCCCTTTTGCCCTGCCTTAAAAACGGCCCTGGTGTCCGGGTTTCAGGCAGACTGAAACCCGGACACATTTTTCAGACTGGAATATGTCTCCCCAAGTAACCAAGATAGTCACATGCAAATCTGCTGCTCTCCGGGGGCTGTGGGTGGCTGTCTAGGGGCAGGTTCGACATCACTGGGTGGCAGGGCGATAATGTCAGCAAGAGCAATTTAGCCACACCCACTGTTTGCTGTGGTACGCTATGCGCACCGCATTACTACTCTTCTTGGGGCACCCAAAGGTGTCCCAGGCCGCTAAAGTGTTCGGGTTTGGCTTGAAGAATAGGAGGCAACCCTAAGCATAAGTAATGTGTCAGTGCAACATTTCCAGGTATTTATTATTGACAATGCCTTCTACTGCTTTTTTTTTCTCCAAAAGGATGGCACCATCTTTCCCCAGGTCACCATCTACTTCCTGAACTGAGATTTCTGCTCAAAGATTACACAATCATGAAAAACCTGGGGTGTGTGCAGTTCTTGGCTGTCTGCAGAAATGTCTGACACAGATAATCCATTGCTGCATCCTCCTATATTGTGGCTTGCTACATAGTTACAATATCTGATTACTGGAAGAGGGAAGACTGAGGAAATGCTTCATCCTGCCCGCAGCAGACTGATGACATCATCTCAGCCTAGGCAAAATCACTGACTGAAGCTCAAGGATAGCTTTTTAAGGATACCGTTGCTGTATATTGTGACATGTCAGGGATTTATTGATGGAGACTTGTAATATTACTGACAGGTCCTCTTTAAATCAATAAGCTGCATGACATATTTCTCTCCCACATATTTCAGACCTAAATATTGATTCATTTGTCCTGGCATAGCTGTACCTCCCCTTTAAATATCTTTTATTTTCTCCCCCCTGTGGCCTCCCCCCTCCTTCCGCTCCCTCCAGAACGCAATGTTCGCTGCGCCCTCAGAGTTGCGCCACACCCAAAACCAGCATGTATTCCCAGCTCATGCCAAGACAGTGAGCAACCCAAACCGTGCCCAGCAAGAGAGTAACACATCATAGACTATAGACATAGTGAATCCTATGTGGGATCATGTAACTGATATGTCCTGAAAGCAATATTTTTTAATGCAAAAATCCAACATTTAAATCTGACCTCCGGCCTTCCCCTCAGTCTTGCACAGTTGTACCGGATCTTCTTCTGGACTGAAATGGCTTACTCTGATTTCACTGCACACTGTGAGCTTCTCACAATGTACATTAGAAGCTGCAGCAAGTCAGATAGAGCCCACCAATTTCCTGGCTGGAAGACATCCAGCACCATCTAGAGCTTGTCTCCCCAGCCTGGCTGTTTCTGCCCCCCCCCCCCATTCATTCATTAGAGTTCTTTTAAAGTGGTTGTAAACCTAGTTACACCACTTGTACCTACAGTTAAGCCTATATTAAGGCTTAGCTGTAGGTACTGTAAATATTTCCTAAACCATATGCGCTTGCTCCGACATCATTGGCGCATGGTCACTGAAGAAATGGCCTGCTCGTGCCATGACCGGTGGTTCCCGCGCGCATGCGTGGGAGTGACGTCCTCACGGCTCTGGCCTATCACAGCACCGGAGCCCGAGAACCCCGAAATAACTCCGGGAGACATGTGGCTGGTCACAGTGGTGTGCAGGGACCGCTGCAACAGCTTTGATCTAAGGTGAGTATTTCATAATGAGCTAGTATGCGATACACTGAGTACCAAAGACAGATCCCACTATGGATATAGTGACTTTCTTGGAGGTCTTAGGCCCCTTTCACATGGACGGACCGTTCAGATCCGCCTGTCAGTTTTGACGGCGGATCTGAACGGGCGCTCCATGTTAGCCTATGGAGCGTCGGATGTCAGCGGAGACATGTCCGCTGACATCCGATCCGCCAAAAGCAGACGTATGGCCCCACGTCCAGATCCGTCGCTGGCGGATCGGATCGGGTGAGATCTGATGAAAACGGACACACTGTCCATTTTCATCCGATCTCTCCATAGAGACCAGAGTCGCTCTCAAGCCCCTCCCCGCTCAGTGAGCGGAGAGAGGCTTGTCATCCGCCAGGCTCAGCGGAGATCAACGGAGAGATCTCCCGCTGAGCCGACCGACAGAGGCGGGCTCCGTGCAAGCGGAGTCCGCCTCGTGTGAAAGGGGCCTTAATCTAAGGACTGCCCTCAAAAAGCATTCTATTAGCGGGTCTGGAGCCCATCTGGTGTCTGTTAGGGCGGATAAGGCTGAGACCTGAACCTTCAGGGAGCTAAGTCCCAGGCCTAAATCTAACCCCTTTTGAAGAAACAAAAGAACTTCATGAACCCCTGGCTTTAACTGGTTGAAATCGTTAGTTTCCGCAAATTCTGAAAATTTTGGCCAAATCTTGTAGTAGGTGCTATTGGTGGAAGCTTTTCTGGCTTGAAGCAATGTCTGTATTACTCTGTGGGAGCAACCCAATTTTTCCAGCCTCTCCCGCTCAATTTCCAGACCCTCAAATCCAGGATTTCTGGATGTGGATGGAAGAGGTTCCCATGGGACAGAAGGTTGTGTGTGGCCGGAAGTGTTAAGGGATTGCAAAGAGACAGCTTGGTCATTAGAGTAAACCAGGGTCTTCTCAACCAGTAAGGGATTACTGCTAAGATGGTTACTTGTTCTAATGTTAGGCATTGAAGAAATCTCAGTATCAGAGGGATCGGAGGGAATGCATATCCTACTTGGAAGATCCATGGTTGGACAAGGGCATCCACCCCCGTTGAATCCCGGACTGGAAACCTTGTGAAGAAGCGGGGTGTTTTGGCATTGAGAGGAGATGCAAAAAGGTCTGTGTGAGGGCTGCCCCATTGGTGGCCGATCCATTGGAAAACCTCCTGGTTCAAGGACCATTCATTGTTGTTGATGAACTTCCTTGATAGGCGATCTGCCAGGTGAATTTCGAGAGCTGGGATATAAGATGCTCTGAGGTTGGTGAGATTCCTTTCGGCCTAGAGGATTATCTGGGCTACCTCATTGGACAACGACCTGCTATGCGTCCCCCCTTGGTTCTGGACATAGGCTACTGCCGATTTGTTATTTATCTGTAGCAGGATGGTCTCTCAGAGAGGATGCCAGATAAGATATCACTATTCAGGCTGCTCTTAACTCCAAAATGTTGGACACTATGCCTTCCGTGTCAAACTGCCATTTGGAACTGATTTTTGAAGTGGGCACCGCAACCCAGACGACTTGCATCTGATGTAAGAGTGATCCAAGAGATGCTGCCAAGATGGCAATGATTTAACAGATTGTGGGGTCTTGTCCACCACCATAGACTGTATTTCATTGAACACGTAATTAGAATCTTCTGAGATAAGGATCCCCTCTTCCACTGGGAGAGAAACCCTCACTGAAAAATGCAGAGGTGGGCTGTATCCAGGTGATCCATGATCCTGCAGGTTTGAGGACAGAAAAAAGAATGGCATATGGGGGGCTGACTCTTTCTTTAATAGAGTTAAAATTAGTCCCGTGGGTTGTTTGGGGGGCGGAGTAACCATGTGTATGCTGCCATGAAGGCACCAGGAAAGTAAAATACTGTATTTAGAAGTTTGTAACACTGTTCTGTGTTCAATTTTAAAAGAAGCTGCAAGCCTGATGATCTCACAGGTTTGCTGATGTGACCGAACACAGCTGCTTTTAAAATTAAAAAAAATAAAAACAGTGTTGCGGACTTCTAAATACTGCATTTTACTATATAAGCTGAGTTTACTGTTAAAAATAACTATGAAAAGCAAGACTCCGGTGGGTGTATAAGGATGTCCGCTTGCCGACTTCTAACTCCAGACTTAATGCGGACGAGTGCGGGTGTACCAAGATGGCCGCGAGGCGATGGGTAGCGGCTATCTGATAGAACACCTGCACCATTTTAAAAATCGTCCTGCACCAAAAACGTATGGTACTGTGGCATCATGCATTTGTATGCATGCTAATGCATGCATGTTTGCAAGATGCATGAGGGTCATAGGTGTGCACAGCCTATTGCATTAGGGTGTACACCCCAAAGCTCAAACACATATGAGTGTGTGCATGTGTATATATACTGATGGTGTCAGTAGAGCAGTGGAAAGTGTCTTAAGGGCAGAGATTGGTGTCAGTAGGGCAGTGGACGGTGTCAGTCGTTTTTATTTTTATTATTTTATTTTTTTACAATTTTATTATTTTAATTATTCATTTTTTCAGGAGCCCCATTAGGGGGATTTGGTGAATAATGAGGGGTCTAAACAGGGAAATCCGTTCCACACAGGGTGATTAGGGTGTGCCCAGGCACACCTGGCACACCCTGTGCATACACCTATGATGAGGGTACCATTAAGAATTAATGACATCGTCACGCACCTGCAAAGGGGCAGCGTGCTTTTGTGCCCTGGGTAAAAGTGTGCAATGCACTGGTATGAATGAACCCTAAATCTTTCAGTAGTAGGGTAGAAAATCCCTCTGTGTAGTCCCAACAAAAGAATGCCGACTGGGCTCTATGAGAGAATGACAGAACACTCGGCGATAGGGCCCCGAGGGCCCCACAAACTAGGTAAACATTCAAGGCTGCAGCGCGGTGTACAGATTCTATACACAGGTGAACTCTGACCGACATAACTGCAAACTCGCTGACACGATGCCCGAAACGTGAAACTGAAATCAACTTTCCGACAACAAACTCATTGATTGAAGAGAGGAGAAAATCACAGCTTTGTTGAAAATAATAAAATAATTTATTATATAAAATTTGATGCACAATATAACATATAAAATAGTGATGACACCGCGGTGGGAAATCCAGATGATGAACTACAAGATTCTCCAACCAATATGTTTAAACTCACAGAGCCTATTTTGGCCTCATTTACATTTAAAGTTGTAGGGTGGTAAAAACACGTGGTTGAGTCACGTGTTTACCCTACCCCAGCCCCTACCCTTATCACTCCCCCTTAAGCTTCAAAGGCAGCGAGCAGAGGTGTACACATGCTGCACCCACAATGCTTTGCTTTGTGGGCTAAGCAAGAATGATCACTACTGTCGCACTCGGCAGGCTGTACCAGCCATAGAACGTAACCCATTCACTTGAATGGGGCTGCACCGCAATCACTTTCATGCACACGGTCCCGGCTCAGCGGCGCAGGTTTGTAGGGGTTAATATAGGTGAAATAGCGCCTCCTCACTGACTGTGAAACACCTTCTTAAGAGTGATCTAGCTTGGATTGCTCTTTAGAGGGCTATCACTAGTGCAAATTAGCCCTTACACTTATGCGTTGCAGTAACACATTATTACGTGTGCTAGGGGAAGTAACTCATGTAACATTTTGAATGCATAGCTCCCAACTGTCCCTGATTTGGAGGGACTGTCCCTTATTTGGAACAATGTCCCTCTGTCCCTCTTTCCTCCGCATTTGTCCCTCATTTTGGTCTGATCTATATAAGTGTATTGTATAAATTGAACAAGCATTGTTGCATTTAAAATGTATATGGAATAATACTAAATAAAAACTATTATTGGAATTTATTACACCATTACATATATATATATATATATATATATATATATATATATATATATACACACACACACACAGGTACTATAGTTTGTAGATGCAACATAACATTTGCGTAAATCAATCAATATACGCTTATTGTGATTTTTTTTTCCAAAACCATTTAGCAGAATAGATATTGGCCTAAATTTACGAAGAATTTTTATTTTATTTTTTTGGTTATGTTTTATAGTAGAAAGTAAATAATATATATATTTTTTTTAAATCTTTCCTCCGCATTTGTCCCTCATTTTGGTCTGATCTATATAAGTGTATTGTATAAATTGAACAAGCATTGCATTTAAAATGTATATGGAATAATACTAAATAAAAACTATTATTGGAAAAATGCACTTTTTATCTTTCAAAAAGTGTTTGCCAGTGCTAAACCTTTCATCCAATTTTTAAATTGCTCCATTTGTACATTTTAAAAGCCAATATAAAGGAATAGTAGTGGTAAAAAAAAAAAGCACTTGTGGATTTCATTAACCTTTTTTTTTTTGATTAATTCTCCTTTAAGGGGGTGTGGCAGGGGACGTGTCCTATGCCTACATACATTTGTTAGTAGGTGTCCCTCATTCCCATCTCAAAATGTTGGGAGGTATGCCCTAAATCATTAAGGCAAGCCTGCTGCTTCTCTTTTCACTGATCATTCACAGGCTGAGGGCAAGTCCTGGATGACCTGGGCTCAGAGGAAGTGAGTTGAAAATCTGACCATCAGGCTGAGGACATCTAGTGGCAGGAAAAAAGTACTGCATGAAAAATCCCTGGACGGAAGGCGACTATTGCAGCAAAAGCTGGTTTTGTTATTTTATCTTTTAATGAGCTATTTATTTTTATCTTCATTACTTTTTTTTCCGGTGTTTTGCTTTATAGTCAAGTTTTTATTTTTGTCTGTGACTCCAATGGAAACAATTCCCTGTCCCTGTAACCCACGCAGTGTTTGTCATTCAGACAGCAGGGTGCAGACAGGAATAAACTATTGTTAAAATTGTAAAAGTTTCAACCCTTCCTGGCTGTACAGAAAAATGTGTTATTGTTTTTGTCTGTGTCGCTGTTGGAGGGATTTCCCACCACTTGATGTCCTTTAAAATGGGAGTCCAACCAAAACATTTTATTTTAGGTGGAGTGAGGGAAGTATTATATTCTGTGACAGGTTTTAATTGCTGTGCACCTTTTGAGGAGATATCCCCTGACTGACTGCTCAGATGATCAGTGCCAACAGCATTACATCCCCTTCTATTCTTTACTAATGACAAGTGTCACTGAAACAGGAAATTAAGGTAATTTCTTCAAGGGGGACACAGACCGCAATAAAAACTTGCAAAGTCCTATCCCTTCTTCACTCCACAAAAGAAAAGGGATTGGATGGACTGGATTTTTCTGTAAACATTTTAGCTTTTTTTTTTTTACTGTAAATATTATCCTGAGCTATTATTGTTATAAAGCTGAATTTTTTTTTTATCTAAATACTTCTCAATATTAACCCCTTGCTGACCGCCCTATAGCAGTTTTACTGCCCTGTGCAGGATCATGTAAATATACATGATCCTGCACCTCCGACTGCAGGGGGCGTGTGCACGCAGCCAGCGGGCCGCTTCTGCTGTGATTATTTACAGCAGAAGCTAATCTGCAGGCGCTGGGCACTCAATGTCTTCTGGCTCCCGCTGATTGTTGGTACACAACACAGAACGGGGATCTGCCTATATAAACAAGGCAGATTGCAGTTCTGACAGGGGGGAAGGGATGGATTCTGTATTCCTGCAAAGCAGGGACTAGAATCCCTCTCTTCCCTTAGTAAAAGCAGCACACATAAACACTGGTTAGGCACACATTTATCCTTTTGACCGCCCTAGATGTTTAACCCCTTCTAAGCCAGTGTCATTAGTACAGTGAGAGTGCATATTTTTTGCAATGATCACTGTATTAGTGTCACTGGTTCCCACAAAGTGTCAGCGAGTGTCCGATTGTCCGCAGCAATGTCGCAGTCCTGCTATAAGCCACTGATCGCCACCATTACATATATATATATATATATATATATATATATATATATATACACACACACACACACACACACACACACACACACACACACACAGGTACTATAGTTTATAAATGCAATAACATTTGCGAAAAGCAATCAATATACGCTTATTGGGATTTTTTTTTTTTTTCCAAAACCATTTAGCAGAATAGATATTGGCCTAAATTTACGAAGAGTTTTTATTTATTTTTTTGGTTATGTTTTATAGTAGAAAGTAAATAATATTATTTTTTTTTTTTAAATCAATATTTTATTTTGTTTAAAAGACACAAAAAAAAAAAAAAAACGCAGTGGTGATCAAATACCCCGAAAAGAAAGCTCTATTTGTGGGAAAAAATGACATAAATCTTATTTGGGTACAACGTTGCCTGACCGCACAATTGTCAGTTAGACCCTTTTCACACTGAGGTGGTTTTCAGGCGCTTTAGCGATAGAAATAGCCTCTGAAAAGCACCTGAATAGCTCCTCCCATTCGTTGCAGCGTGTCTTTTCACACTGGGGCGGTGCGCTTGCGGGACGTTAGGAAAAGTCCTGCAAGCAGCATCTTTGGGGCAGGTTGGGAGCACTGTAAATAGCGCTCTCAAAACACCCCTGCCCATTGCAATGAATGGGCAGTGCCTTAAAAGTGCCACAAAACAGGGCTTTTTACCATTTTTGGGGGTAAAAACCACCCCGCTAGCGGCCGAAAAGCACCGCTAAAGAGCCGCTCAACCGCATAGGTGCTCAGTAATGTAACGTAGTGTCATATTACAGCCTTCCGGAGGTCAAGTGTTTAATCAATAGCTGCTAAGTATATCAATCCCAGAAATGACCTTGTAAAAGTAGCAGTGACATCATCACTGTGCTGTACATAGCCTATGCAGAGAACAGAGCTGTGGGAGGGGCTTAGCCGTCTCCACCAACTACAGAAAACGACAGGAGGGGGAGGAAACAAGACCAGTCCCCCTGCAAAAGGAAAGGGAGCAGCAGTGAGCGGTCTTTATTACAGGAATTCTCACACTGGATTACTGCACAGATCTGGATGAAATACACAAAGCACACGATAATCAAGAAAAATACACGTAATACAAATGACGATTGTATTTAGATGATATATACCCGTCCTGGAGTTTTGCTTGAAATTTATTCCACTTTGAATGAAAGGCTTCATTTATCATCCAATCAACCGGGTGAGTCACAGGAGGACACGATGAGTCACAGCACCAGAATCCAAACACCGTTTTAGGAAAAACAACTTTCCTGTCCAACATTACAGAGAACCTGCAAATACTTCATTCCACTTAGGGATGGGTGAACTTGAGATTTTTTTTTTTTTTTATTTCACAAAGTTTCTGTGAAAAATTGGGAGATTCCGGAGACATTTCACCATTTTGGAGGCATTGGGGGAGGTCTCCAAAACCTAAAATCGTTTTTAAAGTTTATGAACCTTTTCTTGTTAAAAAAAAAAAGTTTATGAACCTAAATTTATTTTACGGTATATTTGACATCATTCCTCTCCGTATACAAATTGTAATGAAACGTCCCACACTCCCCTTGAGTGCTTTCGTCATATACCGCTTCCTCCCAGTCTAAATATAGATATCAGATATTCCAAACCGTTGACAACCAATAACTAGACAGTACTCGTTGTGGTTGCTAAACATGAAAATGTTTATTGAAACACAGGTACACAGAGGAAACACTCAGGACAAATCCCCTCCCCCCTTTGCATTCAGGGTGGGGTAGACTGTCCAATCAGCAGGGAGAGCTGTTGGAGAAATTCCCCCGCTCCCCTCTCACAGCTAATCTACATACACAACACCATAATACCCAAGGCAGACAGACACAATAGAACAATGGGATACAGCCAAACCCCAAATGATCCAACACAGAGCACACCATAGTATGAGACAATATATGTGTATATATATATATATATATATATATATATATATATATATATATATATACACACACATACACACACACACACACACACAACTATACAACATTCCTATGTGGTTGTACTGTGAGTCCGATTAGTACAGATCAGACTGTGGTTCTTGGTCACCCTGTGCCTCTATTAGAGACGCAGGGTGACTTAGACATAGGAGGTGCATGGGGAGATGAAACAAGGGTTTCTCAACTTCCCCAAGGGATTCTGGGTTCCACAGGCCCCTAACCCAAAGTGACTCCCTTCACACAAACATCTTCAATAAAGTTACTTCTTTGTGAATCTGTTACACGGTTTCATACCTTGAGATCCTGCCAGTAACAGCACTTCCTGTTTCAGGCTTTAGTTGCTGCCTCGTGGTTAGGAGCAGCATTATCAGCCTGCCCTGTGCAGGCTTCAGTTTATGTTGAGCTCCCAATCAGGTCTGTCCCCCCACTTTAGAACCACTAGCAGCATAGGTAGAGGCTGGAGAGACAGTCAGCCATGCCACAAAGGGGACTGTCTTACCCAATAGGTAAGTGATGGCAACTGTGTGTGAGTAAGTGTGTGACACTGTATGAACATGAACAGGCCGCACACTGATGCCATCACGGAACTGAAACCAGATTTAAAATAATAAATAGAAGATTCACTGCATATAACCCTGCCTGTCTACCTCCCACTTGACATTGCGTTCCACCCCACAAAGGGCTGAATCATAGAACAAAAGATTTCACATACTGTGTCATTGTGCTTGTTTGTGTGTGTGTGTGGTTTACAATGTGTCTAATAGTGATTACTGTTGTGCAATGAATAAGCAGGTGATGTTTAAATTAATCATAGGGAGTGCTGTGTGCTGGACTGTATATAATCCTGATCCCTGCGCTCTGTATGTTACATACTCCTGACCCCTGTATTCTGTACCCATGGAGCAAGCAATTGAGCTGCAATTTTGAAAATGACTTGCTACACTATTGCTAGACTTGCCAGGCTTCACAAGTTTGTTGCACAATTGCAGCAAGTCTGCATTGTATGATTCCAGATGAACTTTCTTTGCAAACATTTTGCAAGTCTGCTGTAAGTTCTGGTTCATTTATGTTGTGCAATAGTCTTCCCACCATAGGGGGCACTGTGACTGGATTTCCATGCTGTAGACTTGCATATCTCTTGCTGTAGACTCAGTACTGCAACTTTGCTACAAATTGAAAAAGTGACAACCAGAACTCTGCGAGCAGGGTGGACAAATTAAAAATCATTTAAAAAAAAAAAAAACAGATTTCTTTTGATTTAAATCAGATTATATATATTTTTTAAATCAAATTTATTTTAGTAAAATGCTTTTGGAGTAAAAGTCTATCTAAAGATCATTTTCTATTTAAGATACATTAATAATGTAGTTTATTCAGCATGAAATGGGCCTTAGTTATGTAGCATGTATTCTGCAATATTTACATTTTTGGTAAATTCATTCAATGAATCCGAGCTCTGCAACCTGAGATAACCATGCCTATTTTCACTGATAAAGTCGACTTCTTAGCAATCACACCAAAAACACTGTGATTGTTTAGTGCTACTAATGTTCTGGTATTTTCTGCTTTAACGTATTTTTGGTACATCATTTTTTTTATAGTAGCTGCTTACGTTATTTTAAATAACAATCTATCTATGAGCGCTGAGGGAGAAATATAGATCTACTGTTTAATTATTTCTCAAATTGTTGTCAATACTACAGATATCAAGTAGGCTCTTATTCAGTTTAAGTATTTACCTTTGTGTGCCAATGGATAGATAGATAGATAGATAGATAGATAGATAGATAGATAGATAGATAGATAGATAGATAGATAGATAGAGATATAGAGAGATAGATAGGTCAAAAATTTAAATTAGGAGCGTTAGCGATTCTACAGGAAATAACTGTTTTTTTAGTGAGATATCGCTTTCAGGAAAAAAAAAAAAAATTACTGCAAATAAATCACTCATCCAACATGGCCCTAAGTGAGCAAAAAAAGGGCTGGCCTTCCAATGCACTAAAATGCAGAAAAAACAGACGTCATATTTTTGAAAATGCATTTCAGAGATTGGAACAAGCACTTTTTTAATTTTTATTTATATTTTATAAGGAAGTGCATTTTTGCATGTTGCAGTACATACGTTAAAAGGCAACAATATAAATTGTCCCTTACTGAACACCACAAAATATAAGAAATCAAAAACACAATTTGTGGGAGGGACACATTTTTATTCAGTAACTTTCCAGAACTTATCAAATGTAATTATTGTATAATGATACTAACATCAACTTTTCTTTCTAAAATAATAAATAGTCACAGGGAAGAAAAGGGAAGATCGAAGTGTGATTAAACTCACAGAGATTTGTTACAAAATATAAAATAATATAAACTCACTCATAGAATAATTATTTTCTATAATTCTCCAGAACCTAATTGGCTTGGTGACCTGAACAAACTTTAATGCCGCGTACACACGAGCGGATTTTCCCTTAGAAAAAATCTTGGATGGTTTTTGCGACGGAATTGCGCTCAAGCTTGGCTTGCATACACACGGTCACACAAAAGTTCGCTGAACTTTCGGCCGTCAAGAACGCGGTGACGTACAACAAGTAGTGACAAGCCAAGAAAATTAAGTTCAATGCTTCCGAGCATGCATAAGAATTTTGCGCGTGGGAATTGCTACAGACGATCAGAGTTTCCGATCGGAACCTTTTCCGACCGAAAAATTGAGAACATGTTCTCAATTTTGTGCTGGCTGGAATTCGGCCAGCAAAAGTCCGATGGAGCCTACACACGGTCGCATTTTCCGACCAAAAGCTCTCACCTGTCTTTTGCTGGCCGAATTTCTGATCGTGTGTGTAAGCGGCATGAGAGTCATGATTATTTCTTGACTTTTTAGTATGGGTGGCCACATCTTATATATTTTACAAATATTCATGAGCTGAAAAAAATCCCAATCTTAGCTTCCCTTACATCAGATTCCCCACCAGGGTCCCCCCTGGCATCAGGTACCCATCAGAATCCTCCCTCACATCAGAGTCCCCACCAGAGTCACCCCTTACATCAGGGTTTCTGTCAATGTCCTCCTTTACATCAGAGTCTCCCCTTACATCAGAGTCCCCAACAGGGTCCACCCATACATCAGAGTTCACATCATAGTCCCGCCTTACATCAGAGTCCCCATCAAATCCCCCATTTAAATCAGTGTCCACATCAGAACACTCCCTTACATGAGGGTCTCCATCTGAGTCCCCCCCCCCCCTCCTTACATCAGAAGCGGAGACCATAGGCAGCCTCTGCTGAGCCTAACCCTCAATCTGTGCACACCATGTCACTGGCCGTAGCTAGGGTTTGGATAAAATCTAACAGTGGGACAACTGTGGCCCGCAGGCTGTAGTTTGGAGAACTCTGCTTTAGTAAATGTTCAAAGCGGAAACAGCCAATGAACCGGCATTGTACGGATTGTACTAAACAACCACAGAATATGTTGGAATCTTTTGTTCACTTCACGTTTCAAATAAAAAGTTTACTTGAATTTTTGTTGAATCTTCTGAAAAAACAAAACAAAAAAAAAGTCTGTCAGTATGTGACTAGCCTGAGCCTCTAGTTCCTGGTGTCCATACTCCAGCCTGAGGGCCACCTGGGACCTTTCTGTGCTTGATGTGTGGCCTTTGGCCCTCAACAGACAAGATTGGGAACATTTTTACTTAGGGGTTGTAATGGCAAGTGATCCCTATTAGTAACATGTCCTCATTCTCTGACTGTCCTCTGCAGTATGTCCTCAGTTTCTAATTACTCCTGTAGCATGGGCGCAGTCTCTGACTATCTCTTGCTGAATATCTGTAGTCTCTGACCATCTCCTGTAGTATATCTCCAGTCTCTGACCATCCCCTGTAGTATATCTGTAGTCTCTGACCATCTCCTGTAGTATGTGTGCAGTCTCTGCCCATCTCCTGTAGTATATCTGCAATCTCTGCCCATCTCTTGTAGTATATCCGCAGTCTCTGCCCATCTCCTGTAGTATATCTGCAGTCTCTGCCCATCTCCTGTAGTATATCTGCAATCTCTGCCCATCTCTTGTAGTATATCTGCAGTCTCTGCCCATCTCCTGTAGTATATCTGCAGTCTCTGCCCATCTCTTTTAATATATCCACAGTCTCTGCCTATCTCCTGTAGTATATCTGCAGTCTCTGCCCATCTCTTGTAGTATGTCCGCAGTCTCTGGCCATCTCCTGTAGTATATCTGCAGTCTCTGCCCATCACCTGTAGTATATCTGCAATCTCTTCCCATCTCTTGAAGTATATCTGCAGTCTCTCACCATCTTCTGTAGTATATCCGCAGTCTCTCACCATCTTCTGTAGTATATCTGCAGTCTCTCACCATCTTCTGTAGTATGTCTGTCGTCTCTGACCATCTCCTGTAGCGTGTCTGCAGTCTTTGACCATTTCCTGTAGTATATGTCCAGTTTCTGGTCATCTCTTGTAGGAAGTCTACAGTTTATGACCATCTCCTGTAGTATGTTTGTATTCTCTTACCATCTCTTGTATCATGTCTGCAGTCTCTGTCTCCTGTAGTATGTCTGCAGTCTCTTACCATCTCCTGTATCATGTCTGCAGTCCCTGACTATCTCCTGTAATATATCTGCAGTCTCTGACAGTCTCCTGTAGTATGTCTGCAGTCTCTGACTATTTCTTGTAGCAAATAAACTGTCTCCAACAGTCATCAATAGCAGTACAGAATATTATATGTGGCCCCTTGGTGATGTCTGGGGCCACAATTAGAGCCAATCCCCCCCCCCCCAATAAATGGTTGTGATGTCAGGGTGCGTGATGCACATAGAACCTTTTATCAGACATGCTGTCAGCTACTGCTGTGCAATGAACTGCAATGGTGAAGGTACTCACAGTTTGCATCCTTGTGCTGCAGGGAGCAGGTTGCCAGGCTGCAGTGTCGGACGTGATGCTTATTGGGGGGGAGGGCCCCCCTGGCCAGATGCCCCCCCCTGGCCAGCTGCCTACTGAGGATTAGGATAGATCTGCCCCTCATCCTGGATGCTGAGTGTCACCTCCTGTCATGGAGGATGCCCCAATACACAGACATCAGCTCCTCTATTCCCTCATATATCACTGACTGTCTATTTGTTTAGCACAGAAGAGTTAATATTCCACTCAGGTCTCCTTATTGGCTGCAAGTTTTTGTCTGGGCGGGGCTGGGAGTGATCACGCACCAGGCTGTGGCTGAGAGTCACTGAGAATAAATGCAAATAGATTGAAGTGAATTTTTCCATAAAGAGCAAATCCAGGCAACAGGTCAGCAAGTTGTTTGCGCTACCTAGGAGGTCAACAAGTCAGAAAGCCCATTCAGTCCACTTCTAATTCAGGTTTATGATAGTGCCTTGCAGACACATTCAGCAGGGTTTTCACAGTGCTTCTGGCTTACTCCTACGCCTAAATAAAAGAGATTACAATTTAAATTTGGACCTGTCTGTAACTTTACAAGTCTCCATAAATATAATCTTGACATTACACAGCACACTATAATTTTACAGAAAAATTCCACCTTTTCTCATTAAAAAAACATCCCTGAGCTCCAATCCAGTGACTCTGACCTAGGCTTAGAGGTTGCCATCAGTCTCTGCAGACAGGAGGAAGTATTTCCTCGGCCCCCCCTCCCCCAGTGATCAGGACTGTACATTGTAACTTTGTAACAAGTCACAAGATGAGAGGCTGCAACAGGGGCTGATCTGTGTTATGCCCCATACACACGGTCGGAAATTCCGACCACAAAATCCGTCGGATTTTTTCCGATGGATTTTGTTCGACACTGGTGTTGCATACACACGGTCGGACAAAGTTGTCGGAAAATCCGATCATTCTGAACGTGGTGACGTTCGTTGCGTACAACGGAACTACGTAGAGGCTAGTAGCCAATAGCTTTGGTCTCGTAATTTGATCTGAGCATGCGTGGCACTTTGACCGTCGGAATTCGCTACACGCGATTGGAAAAAGATTGGACTTTGTTGTCGGAGAATTTGAGAGCAGGATCTCAAATTTTTTTCCCACGGAAATTCCGATGGAAAAAGTCCGATGACGCCCACACATGGTCGGATTTTCCGACAACATGGTCCGATAGGACATTTTCCGTCGGAAATTCCGACTGTGTGTACAAGGCATTTGTGTACACAGCCAAGAACAGCACAGGCAGCAGGATTTACATGACTGTGTTATCCTTGAGCTGGCATCGAAGACATGGAAGTAGATGATGGCCCTGAATGATGACTGGGCAAAGATGGTGCTCTCTTTCCGGAGAGAAAATCAGATGAAGGCATTGTCAGGGGCAGTGCTGTGATCTCTGTGAAAGCTAATAAATACCTGGACCCAGATTGTCCTCAGCCTGCAGAGTGCTATTGCTTCAGAGCTCTGAAGAAAGGGGGTGCATCCCCCGAAACACGTCACGAGTGCTGACACGGGTTCACTGGTTAGGTCACTTGATGCCAGACATGATCATGGTTGGTGGGATACAACACATACATTTTTCTATTTTGTGAGTATGGATTTGGCTGTCTGTCCATTTAATTAAAACATCTTGTGGTGATGGTGAACCTTGGCACTCCAGATGTTTTGGAACTACATTTCCCATGATGCTACACTACACTGCAAAGTGCATGAGCATCATGGGAAATGTAGTTCCAAAACATCTGGGGTGCCAAGGTTCGCCATCACTGCCCTAGGCGTCTGTGCCGTCCTGTGTGCTGTTTTACAGTTGTGTATCGGATTTCCCTATCTGCGGAGGGCGGCACTGTTGGAGCGGTCCATAGAAGATTATACTATCCACACAGTAACTTCATTTTGTGGGAGTCCTCTGAGCGCTGGGGGTATTTGTTTGATTGTCCTTCTGTATCTGTACCTTACTAAGAAGGACAATTGGATGATCCAAAGGGGCCGCCAAATGGCTTGAAGGAAGGGAAGCAATTGAAAGCTGGCCATAGACCAGCGGTCTGCAAACTGCGGCCCAGGGAATGGATGTGTCCATTTGCTTGCATGTACCCGGCCCTTGGTGCGCTATTCTTTTCACTGACACCAACAATGGGGCGCTATTCCTTCCACTAACACCAATGATAGGGGCACTAATCCTCCCATTGATACCAGTGATGAGACACTATTCTTTCCACTGATACCAATGATGGGACACTATTCCTCCCATTAATACTAATGATAGAGGACTATTCCTCCCAATGATACCAATGATGGGGCACTATTCCCCCCACTGATGCCAATGATAGACCATTATTCTACCCACTGACACTAAATGATGGGGCGCTATTCCTCCCATGATACCAATGATGGGGCTATTCCTCCCACTGATACGAATGATGGGACACTATTCCTCCCATTAATACTAATGATAGAGCACTATTCCTCCCAATGATACCAATGATGTGGCACTATTCCTCCCATTAATACTAATGATGGGGCACTATTCCTTCCAATGATACCAATGATGGGGCACTATTCCTCCCAATGATACCAATGATGGGGCACTATTCCCCTCATTGATGCCAATGATAGACCATTATTCTATCCACTGACACTAAATGATGGGGCGCTATTCCTCCCACTGATACCAATGATGGGGCACTATTCCTCCCACTGATACCAATGATGGGGCACTATTCCTCCCACTGATACGAATAACGGGACACTATTCCTCCCATTAATACTAATGATGGGGCGCTATTCCTCCCACTGATACCAATGATGGGGCACTATTTCTCCCACTGATACCAATGATGGGGCACTATTCCTCCCACTGATACCAATGATGGGGCGCTATTTCTCCCACTGATACCAATGATGGGGCACTATTCTTCCCACTGATACCAATGATGGGGCGCTATTCCTCCCACTGATACCAATGATGGGGCACTATTCCTCCCACTGATACCAATGATGGGGAACTATTCCTCCCACTGATACCAATGATGGGGCACTATTCCTCCCACTGATACCAATGATGGGGCGCTATTTCTCCCACTGATACCAATGATGGGGCACTATTCTTCCCACTGATACCAATGATGGGGCACTATTCCTCCCACTGATACCAATGATGGGGCGCTATTTCTCCCACTGATACCAATGATGGGCACTATTCTTCCCACTGATACCAATGATGGGGCACTATTCCTCCCACTGATACCAATGATGGGGCACTATTCCTCCCACTGATACCAATGATGGGGCACTATTCCTCCCACTGATACCAATGATGGGGCACTATTCTTCCCACTGATACCAATGATGGGGCGCTATTCCTCCCACTGATACCAATGATAGGGCACTATTCCTCCCACTGATACCAATGATGGGGCACTATTCCTCCCACTGATACCAATGATGGGCACTTTTCCTCCCACTGAAACCAATGATAGGGCACTATTACTCCCCTTAATGATGGGACATTGTTTACTCCAACTGACACCAGGACATTTTCTTCTCCCACTGGCCACCGTCCAGCCCCCTAAAGTTTGAAGAATAGTAAACTGGCTCTTTGTTTATAAAGCTTGAGGGGACCTGCCATAGACGATACAATCTGATTGTACAATCTTCTTTAGCTTCACCCAAATGATGTAGTATGAGGACATAATAAAACACATTCAGTATATTCTTACCAAGAAGCTATGGAAGACGTACATGCAGCTATGGATATCAATGCAAAGCATTTACTATTTCCTGAATGATGGCTTGGAGAGAATTTGTTTTTTGTTTTTCTTCACTTTTAGCGATTTCCCCGTCTGTCCAGTCCTTCCTGTTTACCTGTGAAGCACCCCCCAGGCTTCAGCATCACAGACCTACACGAACTCTTCTCCAGATCATGGAGAACAGAAAAACAAAAAGATGCTGAAAGAGCAAAAGAGACAAACACGAGGAGGATACAAAGTATTCATCAAGAAGATACGAAAACATAATCAGTGATCAATGAGAGTTAAATTCTAAATAAACAATATTTATAGAATAAACACCCAGCAGAGCATTTCAGATAGGAGAGTCACAGAGGAAGGAACAGAGTATTGGGATTGGATAGTGGGGCACTTTGTAGCACAAAGGATTTAGGTGCCGGATTGGCAGGACAGGCTTCTCTACCAGTGGCGGCTGTTGGTCAAAAAATTTTGGGTGCGCAAACTGAAAAATTCTGAAAAAATATATCAATTGCAGCCTCACTGTGCCCCATCAAATGCCGCCACTGTGCCCATCAAATGCCGCCACTGTGCCCATCAAATGCCGCCACTGTGCCCAGCAAATGCTGCCACTGTGCCCATCAAATGCTGCCAATGTGCCCATCAAATGCCACCAGTGTGTCCATCAAAAGTTGCAACTGTGATCCTGCTCACCGTCTGCCCGGCACTTACCCTATCTTGGTGGTGGGTCAAGCAGCGAGCTGTGGGACCTTGCAGCCGTGAGCTGTGTCCTCCATGCGTCTCCTCCCCTCCTCCTGATAGACGTACAATTGCAGCGCCTGTCCTTTCAGGCAATCAGGTGACGGGTAACAGACGCGCGCTTCTTGATTGACGGAGAGGCAGTTCAGTGTTAGAAACAGTGTCGGCCTGTGCATTGTGGGCGCACAGGTGCCACCCCCCCCATCCCTGCGCCCTGGCCCCTTTCAGGACACCGGACGCATGGATTCCTATGGTGGGGGTGGGAGGGGGTGGTACTTTTTTAAAGCACCTGATTAGAGCCAGAGGCTCTAATAGGCTTCAAAATAGGATGGGCTCGGAGCGCAGAGAGTGTGCCCTGATCCCACCCAATTGTGTGACGATAGCAAATTAAGTTTCACTTTCTTCACACTAACCTTCCTCCCTGCCAATCAGGAGGCAGAGCATCAGACCTGTTTCCTGATTGCCAAAGCGCCAGGCCACCCTATTGGATGCCTGACGCTTAGGAAGAGGAGCAGAGGAGGCCCACGCTGGTGCGGAGGTTGCCACCGCTCTGGTGCACTTCGAGAGGAGCTGCTGTCTGGCGGTAAGTGCCAAAGGGTCTGTCAGACCCGCACGTGGGGAGGGGGGTTGGGGGTGCTGCCAGAGCCGCGAGTGGGAGGGGGTCGGTGGGCATAGTGGCTGCATATACTGGGCACAAGTGGGTGCATATACTGGGCACAAGTGGGTGCATATACTGGGCACAAGTGGCTGCATATACTGGGCAAAAAGTGTCTGCATATGATGGGCACAAGTGGCTGCATATAATGGGCACAAGTGGCTGCATTTGATGGGCACAAGTGGCTGCATATGATGAGCACAAGTGGCTCCAAATTATGGGCACAAGTGGCTGCATATGATGGGCACAATGGCTGCATATGATGGGCACAAATGGCTGCGTTGATGGGCACAAGTGGCTGCATATACTGGGCACAAGTGGCTGCATATGATGAGCACAAGTAGCTCCAAATTATGGGCACAAGTGGCTGCATTTGATGGGCACAAGTGGCTGCATATGATGGGCACAAGTGGCTGCGTTTGATGGGTACAGTGTCTGCATTTGATGGGCACAATGGCTGCATTTGATGGGCACAGTGAGGCTGCAATTGATGGGGGGGGGGGATTCAGTATTTTTCAGTTTGTTTGCACCCCCCCCAAAAAATTTGAGCACCAGCCGCCACTGGTTACAAAAGCAAATATTCATTTGCTTTTCTAACACTGGGTGGACTCCGAGCACAATGCTTTGCGCTCCAAATTCACCTTTTTTTTAAGGCTATTATAGCCTAAGGCTCAAATCAGGTGCTTCAAAAATAAACCCCCGCCGCTGTAGATCAGGCGTCCGACATCCGAAAAGGTGGCCGGATGCCTGAATAGGGGGTGTCAACGGCGGCCATGGATAGATTCATGCTATGCAAGAATCTATATATTGGTTAAAGAGGGGGGGGGGACTGGAGAGAGGGGGCGGCACCCGTGCGCCCTTAATAGACGCACTGCCACTGTTCTCTACGGGATTGAAATCGCTTACTCTGATTTCAGTGCACACTGTGAGCTTCTCACAATGTGCATTAGAAGATGCAGCAAATCAGGCTGAGCCTGCTTCGTTTCATGGTTGGAGTTCGTTCAGCATCATCTAGCCCTTTTTTCCCCAGTCTGACTGTCCCTGGCCTGCCCCTTTCATTCACTGCATTTTAGGTTTTTTTCAATCATAGAGGCTCAGCATCACATGTGGGCATTGTCTAGGGCAGCCTGCCTAAAAACACCCATTCTTTCAGACTGACACACACCCATCAAGGCATTTTGATATTTTCATAACTCCTCCCAAGAGCCGGCCCACTGCTTGCATCAGGACTGAGGCTGGGTTCACACTATTGCGAATGGATGTGGCTTTCTCCGCATCCGATTTGCATAGCAAAGCAAATGGAGACGGTTCAAATATCTCCGGAGCAGCTCCGGTGCGAATTGCACAGGAGCTCTGTGCATCTTTTGGTCTGTTTCTGGTCCGAATTCAGCCCAAAATTCAGGCTGAAATTGGACCGGAAACAGTGAATGGAGATGCACCGGATTTCTGCTATGAGCCTCTGCGATCTCTAGTGTGAAGTCAGCCTGAGGACTCTGGAGAGGAGTACTGAGGACCACCACTCCCGCTAGCCATGATCTGCCTCTATTGCATTCAGAAACAGAGATCCAGTGATCACATCACCAGCTCTAAAATAAGGTATATAATGAAAATGGAAAGGTTTTATTTAAAAATTTCCTTATCGTCCTGATGAGCATAAGCAGATTAAACTTCAGCTTTATGCCCATCATTGGGTGAAATACAGAATGAGGTTACTCTGCATCTCTGCATTTATTTCTTCACAGGGTAACCTTAACCACCTGATTACTTTGCACTTAAACCCCCCTCGTGACCAGACCAATTTTCAGCTTTCGGCGCTGACCCACTTGGAATGACAATTGCGCGGTCATACAACACTGTACCCAAATGAAACTGTTACCATTTTTTCCCCACAAATAGAGCTTTCTTTTGGTGGTATTTAATCACAGCTGGGGTTTTTATTTTTTGCTAAACAAATAAAAAAAGATGGAAAATTAAAAAAATAAAATAAATCATGTTTTAATAGTTTGTTATAAAATTTTGCAAACAGGTAATTTTTCTGCTTCATTGATATGCGCTGATGAGGCGGCACTGGTGGGCACTGATAGGCTGCACTGGTGGGCACTGATAGGCTGCACTGGTGGGCACTGAAAGGCTGCACTGGTGGGGACAGATAAGTCGGTACTGATGGGCACAGCAAAGATGGCACTGATGGGCACGGATGGGTGGCACGGATGGGTGGCACGGATGGGCACTGATGGATGGCACTGATAGATGGCACTGATGGGCACTGATAGATGGCACTGATAGGTGGCACTGATAGATGGAACTGATGGGCACTGATAGGTGGCACGGATGGGCACTGATAGGTGGCACTGGGCACTGGTAGGGGACACTGATGAGCACTGGTAGGGGACACTGATGAGCACTGGTAGGTGACACTGATGTGCAGCACTGGCACTGTGGGCACTGACATATGGCACTGTGGGCACTGACAGATGGCACTGGGGGCACTGACAGATGGCACTGGGGGCACTTTTATTAGCAGAGGTGGGCACCATGGACCCTGGGCATATTGCAGTGAGAGGGACTGATGTCCCTCTCACTGCCGCCGGTGATCGGCTTTTTTTTTTTCTCCTCACGCTATCAGCGCGAGCAGAAAAAAAGCCGATTACCGGCTCGGTTATTATCACATGATCAGCTGTCATTGGCTGACAGCTGATCACGTGGTAAGGGGTCGGGATCGACCCCTTACTCGGATCTGTGATCCAGCGAGTCTCACAGACTCGCGGATCACAGAGCGCGCTGCGCGCGCCCTTCAGGGGGGCGCGCAGGCAGCTCGTTGCCGGGACGACGTCAATAGACGTCGTCCCGGCACATTAGATCCGCGCTGTAGCCGTCATTTGGCTATGGCGCGGGTCTAAGGTGGTTAAAACGTAACTCCACTTTTGTTGAAAAAAAAAAAAAACATTCCTCTCTGGGTGATCTATGAACATTGCAAGGATTATAACAACTTTTGTTGCTGATTCCTACCTTTTGTTATTCTGAAGAAATCCCTGTGTGTGTCTCTGTGCTCAGTGGGTCTAATGGGAGCGGTTTTTATAATTATCAATCAGCTGTGCAGCTGCAGGGCACTAATGAGGATGAGGATGTTTACTATTTTATGCACATTATTATATTCTTGTGGATCTATAAATATAGATTAAGATACAGATTTTCTAGTGCATAGCCATTCCAGCGCAACGTATATTTAATTTTGTCACTAATGAGGAAAGCTGCTGGGCATGCATCCCTTTAGACGTGTTCCTATTGGGAGTATCTCACCAAAAATGACATTTTTGTTGCAGGGGATGCCTGAAATCTGACTTGTATCTTAGTGTAGACTTCTGGGAAAATTGGTGATCCAATCACACAAGCAGGAAATTATGTTTCTGGGGGGTGGTCAGTACACACTCTGTGTACAGAACAACTCCAGGTAGCCATATTGCATTGCATTTTCAGAAAATTCCAGCAGCTGCAGATTGAAAAGGAAAGGTCGTTTTAAATAACATTCATTTACAATGTGACTTGTGTCCCAATTGTATATGCTATATTATTTTTTCTTTATTTGCTATTTTTCTTTCCCACGAAAGTGGAGTTACCCTTAAAATTTTGAATTGGCTCAACATTACAGCACTGCACCCGATGATTGCACAACACAGAACCAATAACAGTGGAATTGGCTGCCAATTACAGTCACCTAACGATCTCCTTCTCCCTTCAGTGTGCGTGTTTTATTGTATTTGGTGCACACACAGCTAGGTGTAGATAATTATAGGCTCATAATTCTATTTGTCCTGGTTTCCAGTTTTAAAATTTTAGACGCCTTATAATGATTGGACTCTGTTTACCCGGCAGATGTTTTATTTTGGATGGCAACAAACTTTGCTGCTGCTCTGTGTTATAGTAATGCACTCTTTAGCATTCATTTTGAACTAAAGCCCCGTACACATGATCGGATTTTCCGA
Organism: Lithobates sylvaticus; assembly: GCA_028564925.1. Taxonomy (NCBI): domain Eukaryota; kingdom Metazoa; phylum Chordata; class Amphibia; order Anura; family Ranidae; genus Lithobates; species Lithobates sylvaticus. The sequence goes on from CM053034.1 coordinate 22,151,388, forward strand.
TGGGAATTGTGTGATGACAGGCTGTTGGCGGAAAATCCGACCGTTTGTACGCCTCATCGGACAATTGTTGTAAGGTTTTTCCGCGGACAAATGTCGAATGGCAAGTTTTAAAATTCTCCGTGGACAAATGTCTGTGTGTACACAAGTCCATCGGACAAAAGTCCAAAGTACAAACACGCATGCTCGGAAGCAAGGACGAGCTGGAAGCGGTCGGTCTTGTAAACTAACGTTCGTAATGGAGAGTTAACAATCGTGACGCGGCAAATTATGAAATCTCAAAATTCAGCGCACAATTCTCTTCTTCTTTAGTGGGATAATAATGAAGCTGCTTTGCTGGTGATACTAACGGAGTTATTGCAAATTTAATTTTCAAAGGCTTTTATTTTTCTCGTGATATCAAGAACAATATTATTATGCTTGTTTTTTGGGGGTTTATTTGGGCAAGTTACCACCACACCATTATCCCGTAGATTTTAAGATCAAAGATACAACTTTGTTGGTGTCCCTTGTCAATTTTACATTGTATTTCTTTAAATGTAACTGCCTATTACCAAACTGTCATTAGAAGTAAAACACATAGCCAAGTATTAGTCTACACAATTTTTTTTATTGTGCATTAAAAAAAAGAAAACAAATAAAATTTGACATGCTATCTGCCAATAGAACTTACCGTATTTTCCGCACTATAAAACCTAAACGCCTTAAATTTTCCTCCAAATCGGCCGTGCGCCTTATAATCCGGTGCGCCTTATGTACGCCTGTAAAAATTTTGTTGTGCGACTTTGGTAAGCGCTCCGCTTGGTTGACTGTTGGACCATTTCCCGCTGACACAGGGACGTAATAAGTACACCACATACACTGGCAGCAATAAACCAATCAGAGAACATTACGTAATAAGTGCAGGACGTACGCTTACCTCTGGCGCGCCTCCGCCGTGCCTTTTTTGTAGACCGTATGTTTTAGCATGCACCTTATAATGCAATGCGCCTTATGTATGGGTTAAGTGCAGAAATAGACCCGTAATTAAGACTGCGCCTTATAATCCGGTGCGCCTTATAGTGCAGAAAATACGGTAACCAAAAAGTGCATTCTATGCATCCAAAAATATAGAAAATATAACAAATCAAATCATTATTATTCAACCAAAAAATAAAAGCCTCATGCATGTGTCCTGCTTCTTAATATAGGGGGTCACTAATGCCAAGATTTGGTGAAAGCAGGGGTCCGTCATCCGGAGATAATTCCGAAAATCATCTGGATTATTTTCCTGGAGCTCCCGCAGCAAAGGCATATGACATAATTGGTCACAATTAATAAAGCAACCAGTTCCTCCTCCTATTCCTGGACTGGACTTGGGTCAAAGCAATAACTCCAAGGCCAATAATTATCTCTTCCGATTCCGCAACATGTCTGGTTGACGAACGGTCGTTCAGAAACTAACTGAAAAGCACTAAATGAAAAGTGCGAATCAACACTCACCAAACTTCTACTAACACGAGATTAGCCTAAGGAGCCCAAAGGGTGGCGCTAAAGAGCTGAAAAACCACGTAGTACATCACTACGTTCGTGTTTGTTGGCCGACAATTCCTTGCCGTTTGTATGCAAGACAAAATCCAGGCACACGCCTTCGGACAAAAGTCAGAGGTTTTGTTTGCGGAAAATCCGATCGTGTGTACGAAGTTTAAGACAACACAGCTCCAGTGCACACGTGCCGCAATGTACCACATCGCACAGTAATGCACTGCCATGCTTTGTCATGTGATGCATTGCCAGATGATGCATGTACATTTTTTTTACTTGGTGTGTTGCCATCTTATTCATTTCAGTAGGCTGCCCTAATGCAACACGTTACCGCCAGAAAAACACCTTTACCCATGTGCGTTAATGCAATGCACCAGGACACCAAGGTCTAAGAGGGCCCCATGAGAATTGTACATTTGTCATTTAAGCATTGAGATGAAGATTGAATTGGCTACACTGTATTCTCAGTTTCAGAAATATTGTTGCCAGAATTAGTACCACATCCCAAATACAGTATGTATGTTCAAGAAAAGATCCCCAAAACAGGAAAAATTAGAGGACTTTACTGGTACCAAGGGAAGACACAAATGTCTAAAATTCATACACTTTTTATTTTAGGGCCGAAACAACTAATCAATTAATCGACAACGAATCGATTATGAAAATAGTTGTCAACTATTTTCATAATGGATTAATTGGCCTGCATACAGAATGCATTGTTTGTTTACATATCAGGAAATACAGCATAGCTCCCAACTGTCCCTGATTTTATGGGACTGTCCCTGATGTGGAGCAATGTCCCTCTGTCCCTCTTTCCTCCTCATTTGTCCCTCATTTTGGTCCGATCCATATAGTTGTATATAAAATGCACTTTTTATCTTTCAAAAAGTGTTTCCCAGTGCGAAACCTTTCATCCAAATTCTAAATTGATGCATTTGTAAAATGTTAAAGTCAATATAAAGGAATAATAGTAGTAAAAGAAAATCCCTTGTGGATTTAATTAACTTTTTGTTGGGGTTAATTCTCCTTTAAGGGGGTGTGGCAGGGGGGCGTGTCCTATGCCTACATACGTTTGCTAATAGGTGTCCCTCATTCATCTAGCAAATGAGGGTGCGTTTTTGGCCTGGAAGTAGAAGAGACCTCACTATTGGAGTCCCAAAGGAATCCAGCAAATGATCCAGCATGGTAGAAAGCAGATGAAACTGAAATATCAGCGGACTCGTCCTTAATTGACATTGACCGAATTTGTTTTGAATGTGTTTCAGAAATGAAGAAATCGCCGGTTAAGCAATAAATATTCCATCATCAGATGTTTGTTACTGGCACAAAATGTGCTAGAAACCAATTTGAAGGCTATGAAGGGTCATCAACTGACTTTAAAACCCATAAATTTCCATGTCCTGGTTTGAGGGACAAGAAACATTATCCCCATCAAGGGGTGGAATTATAACACTGTCCCACAAAACTGATCGCTGTTGCAACACTGATCCTCCTCCCGGCCAATCGTGAAGAGGGTGTGATACCCATCACCTGATTGGCTGAAAGGACAGGCGATCCTATTGGACACCTAGGAGGAGGGGAGGAGACGCACGGTGGAAGCGAGGAGGAGAAGAGCCGCTGGCCGATGCCTGGTCCCTGCAAATGCCTGGATGCTCGATCCCCGCCACCACTCCTCACTGTCTAGATGGGGAAAGTGCCGGTGGACCGACCACTTGAACGACAGACAGACTTTTTGATAGATAAAAAGTGCATTTTATATACAACTAAATAGATCAGACCAAAATGAGGGACAAATGAGGAGGAATGAGGGACCTTGCTCCAAATCAGGGACAGTTGGGAGCTATGAGATTCACTCTCTCTTTTGGTCGTGCTTATCGTTATCACTGAGAGTGAAAGAAAATCACAAAATTTGGGTTCTCACAGGACAGGAATAGATGGGAAATCCTCCAATGGGGACACTGGTTCTGCTGACAACCAAGGATTCCCTCACTTTGGAGGGATTTCCTCTTAAAGGGTCACTAAAGGAAAAAAATATATATTTTTTTAAATAACAAACATTTTATACTTACCTCCACTCTGCAGCTCGTTTTGCACAGAGTGGCCCCTAACCTGGTCTTCTGGGGTCCCTCGGTGGCTGTCTCGGCTCCTCCCCGCAAGGACTCCACAACTTCATGCGAGCTCCCTCGCATGGTGAGGAGTGCTTGCGAGCGCGCTCCCGTGATACAGCTGGCGGCCTTAGCAGCTCACTGTATCACTCGGCCCGCCCCCCGGCACGCTGCGTCATTGGATGTGATTGACAGCAGCGCGAGCCAATGGCTGCGCTGCTTTCAATCCACCCACTCTAGCCAATCAACGGCCAGGGTGAGCGGCGAAGAGGACGTCAGGGGCGAGTGCGGGACTTTCGAAGGGTCAGGTAAGTAAAACAGGGGGCTAGGGGCGGCATTGTCTGATGTTTTTTAACCTTAATGCATAGAATGCATTAAGGTGAAAAAACTTTTACCTTTACAACCCCTTTAATTTCCTGTTTTGGCTACGGGACAGGAAGTGGAGGGAAAACTCTCCAATGGGCAGTAGATGGCAAAAAAACTGACAGGGGTTTATAACCCTCCATTACGTTATTCAAGAAAAAAATAAAAATTTGCCTTTAGTACTACTTTAAATAGCATGAAAATATGACAGCTTCTCTCCCGGTTGTACTGACATCGGGCATCGGGTTAATCTTTATCTGTGATATCTCATCTGACCCGGTGACATGGCAGGAGAACACTGAGTAGTACAACGCACATTGTAAGCTGCCAATGCACATGACAGCACTGCGTAACTGCTGCCCCGGTTTCCCCCTGCCAAAAAGAACATCCTATGCAAAGGGCAAAGCATGGACACGTCACAAAGTTAAATACCTGTGTGAGAAGCCTCGGACTGAAGTTGCCATTCTCTAATTCATGTACTGCCATAAGTGTGCGCAGCCTATTGTATTAAGGTGTTCACCCCAAAGCTCGAACACACATTCCTTTCTCTGCAGCCTCAGCTGCACTGGACAGTGAATGAATGGGAAGTGGTCTGTGTTGAGCGGCTTCCTGTTCCTTCGCAAACGGAAGCCTAGTAAACACAGCCTACTATGCTTCAGTTATGAATGGACACAGTGAGCGAATGTGTTCATTTTGAAAAGTAGGGGGCCAGTAAATTACATATTTTATTAGCCCTTTTCACCAATCTCCATCCTGAAATATCCTGCAGCAGCCGGAGAGAGAGAGAAGAGGAGGGAATCCAGGAGCACTGGGGGGGAGCCCAGGCAGTAGGGGGAATCGGCACCACACATAGTGATTAGGGTGTGCCCAGGCACACCTGGCACACCCCCTGCTCACGCCTATGTTTACTGCACACTGAATGGCAGTGAAGGTGCTCACAGTGAATCTGAATCAGCTCAGCTTCACTTCCATGAGCCAGAATGCAGCCTGGGAATTACAAAGTGCAGGGCAGTGTTTTTTTTTTTTTTTTTTTTTAACTTTGGGAGAACAAACATGAGAATTGGGAAAACAAATGTGTGTACAGGTGAGCATAGCTTATTTAATGCAGGAGAACCATCTATTGGAAATGATGTACATATTTAAATAAAATACAACAGCAGCTTACAAAAAATAAATCTGTGATATTTTTCTATCCCTTCCAGGGGCGTTGCTAGGTCTACAAAAGATCTGGGGCTAGAGCCCATAGCAGCGTAGTAAAGAAAGTCATACGCTTGGGCGGGCATACACATGTATATACAGTAATATACGTGTGTATATATATCCCCAGAGAGAGCCCCCCACTTACATCAGGGTCCCCAGAGAGCCCCCCCATACATCAGGGTCCCCAGAGAGCCCCCCACTTACATCAGGGTCCCCAGAGAGCCTCTCCCTTAAAATCAGGGTCCCCAGAGAGCCTCTCCCTTAAAATCAGGGTCCCCAGAAAGCCCCCCCCCCACTTACATCAGGGTCTCCAGAGAGCCTCCCTCCCCTTGGGGACCCCTGCAGAGACTCTGGGCTATGGGCCCCAGATTCGGGGCTATAGCCCCAAAAGCCACCCCCTAGCGACGCCACTGATCCCTTACATTGTCTAAGTCACAGAAGAAAACATACACAGTCCAAACTTTATCTGTTGATTTTATACATTTGAGGTTCTATTTTATTCTGTGACACTCAGAGAACCTGATTAAAGCTATATACTTAAATGTTGCCCTGCCTGGTTCCTCCCTCCCCCTCATAAACATAATAATGGAATTGTTAAATAAAACCTTTCTATTTTGATAAAATACCATTTTCTGGGTCTAATCATGTCAGTCTAGGGTTCGTAGGCTGACATGATGGGCTCCCAGGAAAGGAAAATTACGGTAAGTAGGGTAACAATTTTCTGTCATTTTACACCCACTGATGTCATCACTGGGTCTTTGTTCTTCTCTGTGCAACACAGGCAGATCATGGCTGGTGGGAGGGGCTGGCTAGGGGCTGTACATAGCTTCCTGAGAACATCCCATCACCCTGTCTCTGTACTCCTAAGTGAGAGCTCTCAGTGCTGATACAAGCAGTGGGCTGGCTCTGGGGAGGAGTTATGCAAATATCAAAATGCCGCTTCCCTGCCAGTGTCATTTGTACATTGATCAGGGCATTTTTTTTTTTTAGCACTGATCAATGTAATAATGTCTCTGGTCCCCAAAAAGTGTCATTTGGAGTCAGATTTATGCGCCACAATGTTGCATATCGACGCTATTATCAGTAAAAAAAATTATAAAATAAATGAAAGTCCCTAAATCTACCCCATAGTTTGTATACGCGATAGAAGAAAATATATCAGTCTAAACTGATAAATAAATTCGTTTTTTTATATATATTTTTTTGGATAAGTATTATAGCAAAAAGTGAGAATTTTTTTTTTTAAATTGTCGCTTTTGCTTATAGCACAAAAAATAAAAACCGCAGAGGTGATAAAATACCACCAAAAGAAAGCTCTATTTGTATGGAAAAAAGGACGTAAATTTTGTTTATTATACAAGTATATAGGGTGTATGATGGTAGAAGGTGTATTACTCCTGCAATTCTATTCTGGAGGCTGCACGTTCCCAATGAAGCCAGCAGGTGGCAGCACTCTGCATTGTAACATGTTGATCATGCAATTAAATTCTGAGACCTGCAATTCTCAGGTGTGGCCAGTAGATGGCGCAGTCTAATAATAGTACCACGTTGACCAGCAGAGGGCGGCGTTATGCTTTGCAAATCTTTGATACTGAGGTTTTGTGCTAATCAGATGGCACCACTATTACTATTAGTCTCTAAGACATAGGATCCTGCCCTTTCATTTATAGGTTCTACACTTCTCCAAATTGCCCAGAAGATGGCGTAGTCGAGCAGCTTCGTTCTGTGCATCTCCTGTGTGCGCTCCTATTCTAAGCCTTGAAACTGCACTTCCCCAGTCTAACCAGCAGATGGCGAGTTTTTAATGCAGAGCCATGCTGTACAACGCACTAACCCTGTTATATTCTTAACGCTGCACTTCCCAAACTAGCCAGCAGAGGGCCCGCTGTGCATTGGAAACGCATTGGATTCAGCAGTTCTACTGCGGAGGGTGCAGTTGCACCCTCTTACCCAGCAGAGGGCGCGCCCCCGTTTCCCACGACGAACAGCATCGCCCTTACGCTTGTTCGGTCCGTCCGGCGCAGGCGCAGTGTGTCCTGTCAGGATCGGCGGCAGAGAGTAGAGGTGCGGGGAGTGCCTGGATTCTCTCGCGAGGAAGGACGCCATTATCGCCCATCAAAACACCACGAGAACTCGCAGAGCCCACACGGTAACTGCAGCCGGCGGCTGTGCTGACTTACAGCTCCCACTTCCGTCCGGTCCCCGGAGTCCCTCCCGCACCCCACCCCCTCCTCCCGGCGGCCCGCCGCCTCAGGAGACACCGGGGACTCGGCCGGGAGTGCAGGCCTCAGCCCCAGAAACCCGACCCCTATAGATTTATATGTGATTGAGGAGCCCGGCCTGAGGCCTGCGCAACCCCCACCTCATACCCAACCCCCACCTCATACCCGACCCCCACCTCACACCGAACCCCCACCTCACACCGAACCCCCACCTCATACCCAACCCCCACCTCATACCGAACCCCCACCTCATACCCTACCCCCACCTCATACCGAACCCCCACCTCATACCGAACCCCCACCTCACACCCGACCCCCACCTCACACCCAACCCCCACCTCACACCCGACCCCCACCTCATACCGAACCCCCACCTCATACCCAACCCCCACCTCATACCGAACCCCCACCTCATACCCAACCCCCACCTCATACCGAACCCCCACCTCATACCGAACCCCCACCTCACACCGAACCCCCACCTCACACCCAACCCCCACCTCACACCCAACCCCCACCTCACACCCAACCCCCACCTCATACCCGACCCCCACCTCATACCCGACCCCCACCTCATACCGAACCCCCACCTCACACCCAACCCCCACCTCACACCCAACCCCCACCTCACACCGAACCCCCACCTCATACCCGACCCCCACCTCATACCCGACCCCCACCTCATACCGAACCCCCACCTCATACCGAACCCCCACATCATACCGAACCCCCACCTCACACCGAACCCCCACCTCACACCGAACCCCCACCTCATACCCAACCCCCACCTCACACCGAACCCCCACCTCACACCGAACCCCCACCTCACACCGAACCCCCACCTCATACCGAACCCCCACCTCATACCGAACCCCCACCTCATACCGAACCCCCACCTCATACCCTACCCCCACCTCATACCGAACCCCCACCTCATACCGAACCCCCACCTCACACCGAACCCCCACCTCACACCGAACCCCCACCTCACACCGAACCCCCACCTCACACCGAACCCCCACCTCATACCCAACCCCCACCTCATACCCGACCCCCACCTCATACCCGACCCCCACCTCATACCCGACCCCCACCTCATACCGAACCCCCACCTCACACCCAACTCACACCGAACCCCCACCTCATACCCGACCCCCACCTCATACCGAACCCCCACCTCATACCGAACCCCCACCTCACACCCAACCCCCACCTCACACCCAACCCCCACCTCACACCCAACCCCCACCTCATACCCGACCCCCACCTCATACCCGACCCCCACCTCATACCGAACCCCCACCTCATACCGAACCCCCACATCATACCGAACCCCCACCTCACACCGAACCCCCACCTCACACCGAACCCCCACCTCATACCCAACCCCCACCTCACACCGAACCCCCACCTCACACCGAACCCCCACCTCACACCGAACCCCCACCTCATACCGAACCCCCACCTCATACCGAACCCCCACCTCATACCGAACCCCCACCTCACACCGAACCCCCACCTCACACCGAACCCCCACCTCACACCGAACCCCCACCTCACACCGAACCCCCACCTCATACCCAACCCCCACCTCATACCCGACCCCCACCTCATACCCGACCCCCACCTCATACCCGACCCCCACCTCATACCGAACCCCCACCTCACACCCAACTCACACCGAACCCCCACCTCATACCCGACCCCCACCTCATACCGAACCCCCACCTCATACCGAACCCCCACCTCACACCCAACCCCCACCTCACACCCAACCCCCACCTCACACCGAACCCCCACCTCATACCCGACCCCCACCTCATACCCGACCCCCACCTCATACCGAACCCCCACCTCATACCGAACCCCCACATCATACCGAACCCCCACCTCACACCGAACCCCCACCTCACACCGAACCCCCACCTCATACCCAACCCCCACCTCACACCGAACCCCCACCTCACACCGAACCCCCACCTCACACCGAACCCCCACCTCATACCGAACCCCCACCTCATACCGAACCCCCACCTCATACCGAACCCCCACCTCATACCGTACCCCCACCTCATACCGAACCCCCACCTCATACCGAACCCCCACCTCACACCGAACCCCCACCTCACACCGAACCCCCACCTCACACCGAACCCCCACCTCATACCCAACCCCCACCTCATACCCGACCCCCACCTCATACCCGACCCCCACCTCATACCCGACCCCCACCTCATACCGAACCCCCACCTCACACCCAACTCACACCGAACCCCCACCTCATACCCGACCCCCACCTCATACCGAACCCCCACCTCATACCGAACCCCCACCTCATACCGAACCCCCACCTCACACCGAACCCCCACCTCACACCGAACCCCCACCTCACACCGAACCCCCACCTCACACCGAACCCCCACCTCACACCGAACCCCCACCTCATACCGAACCCCCACCTCATACCGAACCCCCACCTCATACCCAACCCCCACCTCATACCGAACCCCCACCTCATACCCAACCCCCACCTCATACCCGACCCCCACCTCACACCGAACCCCCACCTCACACCGAACCCCCACCTCACACCGAACCCCCACCTCACACCGAACCCCCACCTCACACCGAACCCCCACCTCATACCGAACCCCCACCTCATACCCGACTCACACCGAACCCCCACCTCATACCGAACCCCCACCTTATACCGAACCCCCACCTCATACCCAACCCCCACCTTATACCGAACCCCCACCTCACACCGAACCCCCACCTCATACCCGACCCCCACCTCACACCGAACCCCCACCTCACACCGAACTCACACCGAACCCCCACCTCATACCCAACCCCCACCTTATACCGAACCCCCACCTTATACCGAACCCCCACCTCATACCCAACCCCCACCTCATACCCAACCCCCACCTTATACCGAACCCCCACCTCACACCGAACTCATACCGAACCCCCACCTCATACCCGACTCACACCGAACCCCCACCTCATACCGAACCCCCACCTCATACCGAACCCCCACCTCACACCCAACCCCCACCTTATACCGAACCCCCACCTCATACCCAACCCCCACCTCATACCCAACCCCCACCTTATACCGAACCCCCACCTCACACCGAACCCCCACCTCATACCGAACCCCCACCTCATACCCGACCCCCACCTCACACCCGACCCCCACCTCACACCCGACCCCCACCTCATACCCGACCCCCACCTCATACCGAACCCCCACCTCATACCGAACCCCCACCTCATACCGAACCCCCACCTCACACCCAACCCCCACCTCATACCGAACCCACAGGACTAATATCATTATCATGATTATTATTATTATATCAGGGGGGACGGGAGTCACCTGAGAGGTCCGCCTGTCATTTACCTCACACCCCATTCTATTCATATCTCCCTGTATATAGAGATTATTACCTCACACCCCATTCTATTCATATCTCCCTGTATATAGAGATTATTACCTCACACCCCATTCTATTCATATCTCCCTGTATATAGAGATTATTACCTCACACCCCATTATATTCATATCTCCCTGTATATAGAGATTATTACCTAACACCCCATTCTATTCATATCTCCCTGTATATAGAGATTATTACCCCTCACACCCCATTCTTTTTCTTTTATTTTTTGCTAAAGGGGAATTTTTTAATGGGATTGATGCACTACCAATTAGTGCTGAGAGACAAATTAGTACAAAAATGTATATAGTAATATGTAAATGATTTGGGAATCTGATTGGTTGGTGCCTATAGGTGGTGATAGGGCACCTAGAATAATAAAAATGTGCCACGTCCCATAAACTATATAGAGTCTGCAATGTTTGAAAGGATGGACAAAATTGATTTATTATATAAATCTAAATAAATGAATAAATGTGTGTGTGTGTGTGTGTATGTATATATATATATATATATATATATATATATACATACACACACACACACACACACTACATATATATCGTCAAACATAAAAGTTAGTGGTTCCCCTAATGTACAAACTAGATATCATTTTACTGTGACAATACTCAGGGTGCATACACACAGGGGTATCCTCTTAGTTGGGGTTCCACTTCTCCATTAATAGATTAAAAACAGTTCTGCTCTACATGTTTCGGATCAAGTAGAGCAGAACTGTTTTTAATCTATTAACTTCTTCAGATCCGCACTATAGCCGATTGACAGCTACAGCGCAGACCTACTTTGCTGGGAGGACATCAATAGACGTCCTCCCGTGCTCGAGCGGCCTGCGCGCCCCCCTGTGATTACCGAGTATGAGACTCGGCTGATCACAGATTGGAGTAAAGGGTCAATCCCGACCCCATACCACGTGATCAGCTGTCAGCCAATGACAGCTGGTCATGTGATGTAAACAGAGCCGGTGAGCAGCTATTTTTTCTCCTCACGCCGATCACCGGTGGCTGTCAGAGGGACATCGGTCCCGATCAAGGAGAGCTTCCGCCAGCTCATCTGTGCCACTTGCCAGTGCACAACAGCGCCACCTACCAGTTCCCTCAGTGCCCAAAGTGCCACCTATCAGTGTCACCAATCAGTGCCTCATCAACAGTGCTGCCCACCAGTGCCGCCTCATCAGCGCATATCAATGAAGGAGAAAAATTACCTGTTAGCAACATTTTATAACAAACTATGAAACGTGATTTTTTTCTTTCTTTTCTAAATTTTCCATTTTTTTTTTTTGTTTGCTTAGCAAAAAATAAAAACCTCAGTGGTGATTAAATGCCACCAAAAGAATGCTCTATTTGTGTGAAAAAAAATGATAAAAATTTCATTTGGGTACAGTGTGGTATGACCGCGCAATTGTCATTCCAAGTGCATCGGTGCTGAATCTGAAAATTGGTCGGGGGGGGGGGGGGGGTTTAAGTGGTTAATGGAGAAGTGGAACCCCAACTAAGAGGATACCCCTGTGTGTATTTAAGTGGTTAATGGAGAAGTGGAACCCCAACTAAGAGGATACCCCTGTGTGTATGCCCCCTCAGTATTGTCACAGTAAAATTATATCTAGTTTGTACATTAGGGGAACCACTAGTAGTCCAACTTTTATGTTTGACGCTATATACTATGTACTGTAATATTGTGAGATATATAGGTATATTAATCTATTTTGTTTAAAAAATGTATATACGTGCCTTTAAAGTCCATCCTTTCAAACATTGCAAACTCTCTGTAAATGATTTGGGTAACTAAAAACTTTTCTAGATAAAAGAAAACCACAGATATGTGAATTGCACAATACTAATACTGTTCATTGAAAAAAATAAAAGGTTTTCCCTATTACCACTACAGAACATAGACCTGGAAGGACCTGTTTTTAAGTATCTCTACAGCAGGATTAAATATTTTTTTCCACTTGAGCTCTGGCTGTTCGCACTCAATTACCTGATATCTGTGTGTTATTTACCTCACTGTATAGTATTTTATGTACTGTTGAGCTCAAAAGTTTGCATACCCTGGCAGGAATTTTGGCATATAATTAGAAAATATGCCTGATCATGCCAAAAAACTGTCTTGTATTTAAAGCGGAAGTAAACCCATCCGTAAAACAGTTTAATTTCCGGCACTCCCATTGGTTGTGCTCTCAACCAAACTCTCAAACAATCCAATGGCTGGTGTCATAACTGATCACCTGTGCAGCATTATGGCAGTTGTAGATTAAACAGAGGCAAAGAAGGCCTCTTCCTTGGCTGCAAACGATAGGGGGGTTTACTTTACACTTTAAGGATAGTGATCACATGAAGCCATTTTATTATCACATAGTTTTTTAGAAACTCTTTTTAAATCATAATGATGACAGAAATCATCCAAATGCCCCTGATAAAAAGTTTACATACCCTGGAAGGTTTGGCCTTGGTACAGACACAGAAGGTGGCACACACAGATTAAAATGGCAATTAAAGGTTTATTTCTCACATTTGTGGCTTTTTAAATCACAATTAATGTCTGTGTATAAATAGTCAATGAGTTTGTTAGCTCTCACTTGTATGCTCGAAGCAGGCTAGATACTAAGCCACGAGGAGGTATAAAAGAACAGTCAAAAGACCTGCTTAACAAGGTAATGGATCTTTATAAAGATGGAAAGAGATATAAAAAGATACCCAAAGCCTTGACTATTCCAGTCAGTACTGTTTAATCACTTATTAAGAAGTGGAAAATTCAGGGCTCATTTGATACCAAGCCAAGGTCAGGTAGACCAAGAAAGATTGCAGCCACAACTGGCAGAAGAATTGCTCAGGATACAAATAAAAACCCACAGGTAACCTCGGGAGAAATACAGGCTGCTCTCCAAAAAGACGGTGCGGTTGTTTTTAAGGAGCACAATTAAACGATACTTGAACAAAAAAGAGCTGCATGGTCGAGCTGCCAGAAGGAAGCCTTTACTGCGCCAATGCCACAAAAAAGCCCAATGAGGCATGTCAAAGTGTTGTTGGGCATATTGTAACCAGGCTTTTTTGTGGAACTTGTGCAGTAAAGGTTTCTTTCTGGCAACTTGACCATGCAGATCTTTTTTGTTCAAGTATCATCGTATTGTGCGCCTTAAAAACAACCACACCATCTTTTTCCACAGAAGCCTGTATTTCTCCTGAGGTTACTTGTGGGGTTTTTCTTTGTATCCCAATCAATTACTGTGGCAGTTGTGGCTGACCTCTTTCTTGATCTATCTGACCATGGCTTGATATCAAGAGATCCCCAAATTTTCCATTTCTTATTAAATGATTGAACAGTACTGACTGGCATATTCAAGGCTTTGGGTATCTTTTTATACCCTTTTCCATCTTTGTAAAGTTTCATTACCTTGTTACGCAGGTCTTTTGATTGTTCTTTTCTGCTTCCCATGGCTTAGTATCTAGCCTGCTTAATGCATCCATGTGAGAGCTAACAAACTCATTGACTATTTATATACAGACACTAATTGTGATTTAAAAAGCCACAAATGTGGGAAATTAACCTTTTAATTGCCATTTTAACCTGTGTGTGCCACCTTCTGTGTCTGTACCAAGGCCAAACATTCCAGGGGATGTAAACTTTTGATAAGGGCCATTTGGGTGGTTTCTGTTATTATGATTTAAAAGGAGCCAAAAAAACTATGTGATAATAAATGGATTAATGTGATCACTATCCTTGAATAAAATAATTTTTTTTGGCAAGATTAGTCATATTTTCAATATAAATGCCGAAATTTCACAATTTCTGCCAGGGTATGCAAACTTTTGAGCACAACTGTATATATGTGATAGTGTAAAATTATTTATGTTCCAAAAAGATAACATGTGCTGAACTCTGATATCATCCACTCAGTTGTTAATTTTAATGAAGTCGCATCTCCTGCCTGTGTGTTGACGCGTTTCACCCTTTTTATGTGCGTTCGTTGATGCTTTAATCCACAATTGCACTTAGTCATATGAAATTGTTTGCATTTTTGCTTTCTAGTCTATATATTCTAAATTTTCTGCATAAGATATCTCTCCTGGTGTGTGTTGATAAAAATAGCTTTAATTATGACCTGGCACACTACCCCCCCCCCCCCCCCCCCCCCCCTTGGTGTTAGCAATATGTTGAGAGGTGTCTTTATTATCAGCGGGAAAACTACTGAGGACTAACTTTAATTTGAACAACAATACCAGGTGGCCAGTGATAGTTAAAAATCTTGCTTAAGCCTACAAGAGGCCTGAGACTTGTTTGATATTTTAATATTTTACCTTCTAGCAGGAAAACTATCCTAGAAACAGAAAACCACATTGTAATGGTTAAAGCTAAGAACCAAAAGGAATTAGAACGGTGAAGTAAAAGCCCAGATCTCAGTTGATCCGAGCATCTCTAGAGGCATCTTCGAGCCTTTTGAAAAAAAGAAATCAATGAACCTATTTTTAAAAAAAAAAAAGCATGCACATCTCTTTTTTTTTTTTTTTTACACTGGAGCCTACAAAGCATTGCATTGGGGATCAATTGATTGCAGGCACTTGGCTCTTGCAGACCTTTCCTCCATAACCAGAGGTGTGGACCTCCTGGTTATTGAGCTGGAGGAAGTAATCAGTGAACTTCAACTGCGGTGACATCACCACACAGGTGCTCCATTGGGAAATATGGGTCTATCTGCCACTGTGCATGCTTAACCACGCACAGCCCTGCCAAGCTAAAAAAAAAATATGCTGTGGGGAGAGTAACCCTGCAATCCAGTTAAAGGGGTGGGGGCTGTGGAATGGTGCCAAGTTTAATGGTACACCTTATATATGGGTATAACGTTCAGAAAGGCAGAATTACACTATACCAAGCTTACATCCAAGCTGACAGGACTAAAGCAAATTTAACTACTAACCTATTAACAACTTCAATACCGGGCACTTTCGCACCTTCCTGCCCAGGCCAATTTTCAGCTTTCATCGCTGTCATTTTTTAAATGACAATTGCGCGCTCATGCTACACTGTACCCAAACAAAATTTTTATCATGTTGTTCCCACAAATAGAGCTTTCTTTTGGTGGTATTTGATCACCTCTGCATTTTTTTGGGGTTTTTTTTTTGCTAAACAAAAAAGTTTTTCTTTGTTTTTGTTATAAAATTTTGTAAATAAGTTTTCTCCTTCACTGATGGGCACCGATAAGCTGCACTGATGGGCACTGGTAGGTGGCACTGATATGCAGCACTGATGGGGCATTGATAGGCGGCACTGGGCACTCATGGGTGGCACTAATAGGCGGCACTGATATGTGGCACTGTTATGCGGCATTGATAGGCATCACTGATGGCATTGGGGATGGGCACTGATTGGCAGCTGCCTGGGCACTGATTAGCATTTCCCTGGTGGTCTAGTGTGGTGCCAATCCCTGGTGGTCCGGGCGGGGGGGGGGACACTCTGTGGGGGGGGGCGGGCATCTGAGGGGGGGACTGCGCTGATAAACAATCAGTACCGCCCCCCCCCTGTCAGTAACTGTGAGGGGGAGGGGGTGTAGTGGGCTTCCCTGAAGAGGTGAGTTTTTAGGGATCACCTACCTGCAGACAGATTGGGGGAGGGTGTTCCAGAGGATGGAAGTAGAAAGCAGGAAATGTAGGGAGGAGCGGAGAGGACAGTTTGGGTCATATTTTTAACTGAGCTTGGTGATGTAGCTCATAGTCGCATAGTTGTAAATGGCTTTTTTGATGTTGTTTTGGATTTTATTCATTAAGCGATCAGAAGCTAGTGGAGGGATTGGCAAGGAGGGGTGGCCGACACTGAGTGGTTGGTAAGGTTAATGAGTGTGCTTGCAGCAGCATTCATGATAGACTGAAAAAGAGTGAAATTTTGTTTGCGACCAACATCTTTCTGTGCTTTTATTTAACATTTTTCCACATTAAAATATTTTACACCTTTAAAGAGCGTATATTGATTTTATTCCAGGTTGTAATTCTATAAAATATGGAATCCAAAAGGATATTAGTACTGCACAGAACTGTATTTAACCAACACTATAATTTAGTATGGTGCAGTACTCTATATAACAGAAATGGCAAACATATACAGGTGCATCTCAAAACATTAGAATATCATCAAAAAGTTATAGCGGACCTTCAGTAATTTTTTTTAACTTTCCATCTTTTAAACCTTCTGCACTTGTTTTAACTTTGGTTAGTAAAACATTTTATTTCTGCCATTAAATACCTTATACAGCCCACTTCCTGTTTCTTGTCTGGTCATTAGCCTAGCCCTAGGCTTATGACATCATGCACAGCTCTCTCTCTCTCTCACCCTTGTGGGTTGGCATACCAAATTTGGGGTTCCTAGATATGGGGGCCCCAAAGTCGGGTCGGAAAATGAAATTTTCTGCTGCAGAAAAGTGCTTGACTCGAGTATAAGCCGAGGGGGGCATTTTCAGCACACAAAAATGTGCTGAATAACTCGGCTTATACTCGAGTATATACAGTAATTTTCTTTAGAAAACGAATGATTTTTACATGTAGGAGCGAAGTGCCAGAATTGGCCCGAGTGGGAAGTGGTTAAAAGAAAGAAATGCTTGAAATATATAACTTATGTGTAATGCTCTGCCATGCTCTGCCACCACTGTGCAACACTGCAATACTCGCCAAATATCTGTGTAATGAACCTATATATATATATGAGTACAGTGTTGCATTAATTGTCATTCAAAGTGTGAGAGCACCGAAAGCTGAAAATTGGTCTGGTTAAGAAGGGGGTTTAACTGCCCAGTGGGTAAGTGGTTAAAAATTAACTATATAATATATGAGTTTCACTTTTTTTGAATTATTGAAAAAAATTAACTTTTTGATGATAGTCAAATTTTTTGAGATGCACCTGTTAAAATTCATGCCTGATTAAAAAAATTTTAATAAATAAATACTTTTTTGCTACTTTAACTGTAGTTTTTAAATCCTTATTGCAAGATGTTGCAGGCATTTCAGTAGTGCAAACATCAGGAAAAAATGGACCAGGGGTAGCCAGGGGATGCTGACTTTTTTTATGAAACTTTTTACCCTGTGAAGCTAAGGATGACGGTTGGACTGATTATGTCAAGGCAGCTGGGAATCAAGGATATTTTTTATTTACTGTATATACTCGAGTATAAGCCGAGTTTTTCAGCACATTTTTTTGTGCTGAAAATGCCCCCCTCGGCTTATATAATGGAGTAAAGCACTTTTCTGCAGCAGAGAATGACATTTTCCGACCTGATTTGGGGCCTCGTATCTCGGGGCCACTTGGTGCTAGGAACCCCAAATTTTGTGTGCAAACCCAATGGAACTAGCACTACAACTACATATGCAAATTAGGGGTTCCTAGCACCAAGTGGCCCCGAGATACAGGGCCCCAAAGTCGGTCAACTGTGTCCATCTGCAGCAATGTCATTTCGGGGACCCTTTGGGTCCAAAGACCCCAAATTTTGTCTGAAGCTAGGAGGCATCTAGGAACCCTTAATTACCAAGTTTGAAGTTCAGGGGACCTATGGCTGCAAATGGGTACAGTGAGGCTGCAAATGGGCATTGTTGACCCTCTTTTACACTTACAGTAGCTGCGCATTTCTCACCCTAGGCTTATACTCGAGTCAATAAGTTTTCCATTTTTTTTGTGGTAAAATTAGGTGCCTCGGCTTATATTCGGATCGGCTTATACTCGAGTATATATACGGTACTTTTACAGTTCTCCACCAACTTGCATTTTGTCAAGGTTATAAGGCCGCCCTGTGCATTATGTAGTCTGTAGCTCTGCATAAGTAAGCATTGAAACACTATATTAAAAGCGCCAGGTTTATCACCTGTGAATGTGTTATTTTTTATCTAGAAATATTGGTAGTTAAATTAATCATTCTCTGCACATCTGCACAGTTTGAAACTTAACAGAAATATATTTTGTGCAGACTTGCAAATGTCATTGAGATCTGAGCATTCTTACAATGAAACCTAATGACATGAACTGAAAGCTTTTATGCCTTTTTAGGCTTTAAAGCAATAAAAAAAAGTGTTTGTTTTATCTCAGCCTCAAAGTTTTGGAGAGATCCCAGCTCAATACCTCACAGGATACTGAGCCACCTGCACTACGTCCCATCCACAGCTTAGGGCTGAGAATTTTATATCTCAAGGTGCTAGATGTATGACTTGTTGAGGAAGGATTAAGGTGCCGTCTGTGTCTCATTAGACACGGGCTATTCTCAAACACCAGGATTTTAGATGGAGTATTTGCCTGGAAGTCATCTACTCTTGTAGAATCCCAATATAAGCGAAGGATGTTCAGCTTGGTGGAAGTTTGAAAGTGTACTTAAAATTTTTATCCATGGATAATCTTAAATCAACTGCCCAAATATACTTTCAAAACAAAGTAACACCTATCAGTAAGTGCCAGAGCTCATGTGTAAAAATATTTGCTCGCCATGTATATCATTTTAACATTTTGCATTTGTGTTGCCAAATTCAAATTAAAGTTCTAAGATTCCAGAGAATCAATGTTTTTCCTGGACGGAGGTTGATTTGTGCATGTTGTGTTTGGCTTTTTTTCATTAGTAGCTTGCTATTGACATAGAAAACCGTTACCAAAGAATTAAAAGGTAATTTTAGTAATCTTGCGGATGCTTTGAATTAGGTTGCCATTTGCTTTTCAGAGTAGGATGAGCAAAAAGGTGAATATCAAAAACTATTTTTATTTAGTTTATTCGCTATGTTGGCTTGGTGGAGGTTTTTTTTGTTATACTAAGGGCGCTTTCACACGGCCAAACCAGTTAGAATAGGCATTTTTGTGCGTTTTCTGAAAGTGCACAAAAACTCCTGCATATTGCATCTTTGAGATCTGTGAATGAATAAAATGGAAGTCCCATTGGCAGACGGGTTTGTAGTTCTCATATTCAGTACCTGGCTGATCCCCCCGTGGCAGTGGATAATTTCTTGTAGTAGCTGCTGCTACTACAATATAAACAAAAGCAAACACGCAATCTAGTGATGTAACTCCATAAAGGTCCCTCTATTCATTGCAGAAAGAACCACTGTAAGCAATGTGAGCTGCACGTTGAGCCACTCTAGTGGCAGGTACTGGAACTGACCTTCACAGCCAAACACTTCCTGGTGGAGGGAACGTCTCTGTGACAATATCAAGGCCTCCGACCCTTTTCTCAAGTCAGTTGACTTACAGCAGTTCTAAAACCTGTATAGGATATATCTTTCACTATTGATGATGCCTTTCCAGATGTGAATGCTGCCCATTCCACACGCACTAATGCACTCTCATGCCATAAGAGATGCAGCTTTTGAACTGAGCGTTGATCACAGGCCGGAAGGTCCCTCTTCTCTTTAGGCCCCATGCACACGAGACGCAGATGCAAACTCTGCTGAACGCATGTTTTAAAAAGCAGAGACCTGCGTTTAAAAACGCGCGTTTTGCTGTGTTTTCATGTCGCGTTTAGACGCGTTTAGCCGCATTTGCGTCTATAAGCATTTGTAAAGATAACATCATATAGACCCTCCCCAAGCTCAGAAAGCATGTATTATTAACTATTTCTGCCATTTTGTGAGCAGCAGCAGCAGCAGAGAGAGCAGTTGTACACTTGCATTTGCCTCTCTTTCTGTGTTTTTTTTTTGGAAATGGATCCCATATTGAATATATGTCAGGAAATGCTCCTGATGTTGCTCTTGATGAGGCAGCAACGTCGTCGCAAATTTGCATTAGAGGTCCAGAATCAGAGCTTGTCGATATTGGAACCATCCGTTGATGGCACAGCGAATGTCCGTTGGATATTTCACAAACATGTATACATTAGTGAGTATATACGCTCTATGAACTATCTAAACTAATTACGACATTTTAAACAATTTTTTTTAGTATTTTTTATGGTTTACCATCATATTTCTGAGTTTTCTGGTCCAAAAAATTGGGTTCCTTTTAAAAAGGCTTATAAACGCAAACGTGGCTAAACGCAGGTGCCTGCGTTTAGCTGCGTTTTGCGTCTGAAACGTGGAAAAGCAAAGTGTCTGAACGCATTTTTTTGCTTCTGGACAAACGAGGTTAAACGCAACTGCATAAAAACGAGACTGTGTACATGGACACATAGGGTAACATTGAATGCGTTCAGGTGCAGTTGAAAAAAGTGTCCAACTGCCTCTGAACGCGCGTTTAACAGCGTCTCGTGTGCATGGGGCCTTAGTCCAAAGAATGCAGCACCCATGGTTGCCAAAAAGAATGGCAAATTTTCTGCCCACAGTTTCCCATTTTGCAACAGACCATTTTAAATGAGCTTTGGCCCAGAGAAGACAGCAGCATTTCTAGATCATGTTCAGACATGGCTTCTTTGTATGATCAAGCTTTACCTTGCATTTCTGGATGGCATGGCAAGCTGTGTTCACAGACAGTGATTTTTGGAAATATTTCTGAGGCCATGCAGTGATGTCCATTCCTGTTTTTAATGCAGTGCCATCTGAGGGCCCGAAGATCACAGGGATCAAATATTGTATTTTGTCCTTGTCCCTTGTACACAGAGATTTTTTCAGCTTCTCCCAATCTTATGCAGTTATGTACTGTAGATAATATATTTAAAGCCTTTGCAGTTTTACATTGAGGAACATTATTCTGATGATCAGCATTTTTTAGATGCAAGTGTTCCCTCACTGTGTTCTAACTGTAGGGGGGATGGGACTGTCTAGGAGGAGAGAGAGAGATCAGAGTTTATACTTAGTATGAACACAAGATCTGTCTCTACTCCCCTGAAAGAACCGGGATTTGTGTGTTTACACACACAGATCCCTGTTCTCGCTCTGTCACGAGCAATCACGGGTGCCCAGTGGTCATCGCGCCTGCCGGACACTCTCATCGGCTCTGGGCGCGCACGCACACCCCTAGTGGCCAAAAGGAAAGGCGACGTAAGGTAACGTCGATTTGCCCAGCCGAGCCAACCTGCCACAGTAAAACTGCGACGGCTGGTCCAGAAGTGGTTAAACAGATTGGTTATTTGCCCAACTTTACTTCTGAGACACTCTGACTCTCTAAGATGCATCTGTCCCCCATCGACTCTAAGGCTGGGTTCACAACTATGCAAATTGAATGCGGCTTACACTGCATCCAATTTGCATGATATTTTAAAATATGTTCATTTGAATGAGGCTGGTTCACACATGTGCGTTGCAGTCACACCCTGCATTGCCCAAAAAACGTGTGTGTTTTCTGGGCATTGCAGTGCGAGTTGCAAGCACATTATCTTCTATGGGAAACGCATCTGATTCGCAGATGCGTTCCGCTGTGAACAGGATAAAATCCTGACCTGATCCTGATGCAATCCTGACCTGATCAAAAACTGACGTGAAACGCTGAACAACTACTTTGTCAATTAGCTGTGAAAACGGAGCTTCAGTTCACACCGCACATGTGTGAACCCAGCCTTACACTGAGAACCGAGCGATCAAACGGAGACGTTTGCTTGGTTCTCAGGGTTCATCACTCACTGGAGTGCTGTGGAGGGGGAGGGAGTGGCCAGCTCAGGTTCTCAGCGACTCGCCGAGAGGCTGAGCCAGGTGTCAGTCCAGGCATGTGGGCATATTCTGACTTTATCGTTGCGATCTTGCCTGAGCCTGAACCGCCTCTGTGATGTCAGCTGACAGCAGGTTTCAGCCCCGTCCGCTGGAAAAAATTTGCACAGGAGTGCAGAATGAACTGCACTCCTGTGATCCACAGGAGTCCAGCAAAAACGAGCTTTGGCTGTACTTCTCCTTTAACAAGGAAGCTGGAAGAACATTTTGCAACTAATTGGGTTAATTGACAACAGGTCAGTAACATGATTGGGTATAAAAAGGCCGTCCTAGGTAAGTATGAATCTGCAAAAAAAATTCCATACATCTTTTTTAATACCACTTACTTTGACGGCTTGTTGTTTGCCTTGTTCCAATGTTTTTGAGATGTGTTGCTGCCATAAATTTCAAAATTACCTTTTTGATTTTTTTTTTTTTTTTTTTTTTTTTTATGTACATTTTTCAGTTCAAACATAAAATATGGGATTATGACATTGCATTCTGTTTTTATGTAGATTTTACACAGCGTCGCAACCTTTTTAGAATTGGGGTTGTATAAACTGGAGGATTTTATGTTACATAAGACAACACTGAATTATCCATATCTTCCTCTATGAAGCTCAGCATTTCTTTGTGCCTGCTCAGTGCCTGACTTGTCACGGCTGTTTATTTTTGGTTTTTGTTTACCGTACACACTTCAGTGTGGAATTAATTATGCTCAATGTTGGAACTTTTTAAATAGGCCCTCTGTTCAGCCTCACTCCATGAAAGAAACAAGTCAGATTATGTTTTCAGCGTGAAAATCATAAACAGTTTATTCTGTAAATATAAATCAACATAGATTTCTGCTGGGCTGTGTGGCTCATATATAAACATTGGGAGAAAGAAAAGGAGGAGATGCTGGACATAGTAAGAAATAAGATGACATTGTTTGGAGAAGTTAAGTATTCTTGATTAGTCGTCAAACAATGACATAGATGAGGCTGTCTGTCTTTTTTAGTTTGAAATAAAACTCCGGATTTAATAAAGAAGAAATTGCTTCCAGGAAACTTCTTAGATTTTATGAGCGTTCCAAAACTTTATCGAAGAGCCTTATGATGGCCATACACGGGTCGAATTTTGAAAGAACTTTCTCAAATCGCCTTTCAGGACAACCCTGGAGAGAGCGCAGCTCCGCCCACTTTTCAGGAAACACATGCTTGACCTTTAAAACCCCTCCTCTTCCACCATGGCCTCAGTTATTTGTGTTTCCTCCGCCATGTGGAAGCACTTGTGGGAACCAGCAGGGCTGCGATCTCTCCAGGGGGAGCTGAAAGGCCTTACCTCGGTGAGGTGCGATTCGCGGCAAAACGACCATCCCAGCACCTTCCTGGTACGTTCGGAGGGTGTTCCGGAGTCCCCAGCCTTGTCCAGCTTAGGGGAGCATGGCCGAGCAGGAGGTCGAGGCGTCTTGGACCCGGGAGCCCGAGTTTGAATCTCGCGCGCTAGCGCTGAGTTGGCTTCCGGGTCCCCTCTGGAGGGCGGATGACGCGGCGGCCAGTGACGCGGCTTCCTGTTTGGGCGGGGCGACGAGTGGTTCCGGTCGCCTGATACGCAGGGGCTAGGGGGCGGGTCCGTAGGCAGGCACCACGAGCACCGGTCAGGCCCAGGTAAGAGGGGCACAACGGTGCTCTTGATTCTTACCCTTATGGGCGCAACGCCCGGGAGTTTTAAATCAGCTGTGTCAGAGTTCAGTCCCCGCTGCGCTCTCTGCATGATGGAAGAGAGATCGTCGGTGTCGGTGGAGGCAGGCACCACAAGCACCGGTCAGGCCCAGGTAAGAGGGGGCACAACGGTGCTCTTGATTCTTACCCTCATGGGCTTATGTGTTTTTTCCTTGTGAACTGCATTTCCCTCCCTCAGGGGAGCCTGCCCCTTCATTTTTCTGAGGTTACTGTCACTCAGACCTGTGGGTTTATGGTGGCTGTGTCTTTTCCCCTTTGTTTGTCACAGTGGGGTGTTGTCCTTCTCCCTGTTGGTGGTCGGTGTGAGCACTGTTTGTTTTAGTGGGCCCTCTGCAGTAGCAGTAAGACATTCCTTTTTTGGTTTCTTTTAGGAGACTGTCTTGGGGAAAACTAAACGATCTAACCCTCCAGGCCAGAAGAAATGCCCTTCGTGCAAAGTACCATTGCGGGAATCTTGGCAAAAAGCCCTTTGCAAAGCTTGCATTAGGGAGCTGGTGGAGGAAGAGTCCTCCCAGCAGTACAGGGACCTCTTCTCCTCCGTTAAGGAGATTGCTAGTTCCCTGAGTTCTGTAAAAACCATGTTGGCTCAGAACCCAGCAGGTCAGAGCACTAGCCAGCAGCCACCTTTAAGTCCTAGACAATCCACCTCCAGACAGCTGGAGATCCTGGATTCCGAGGACGAGGGGACAAGCACTCTTCCTTCCCTCAGGGATTCAGAGGATGAGGGGGAAGAGGAGGATGAGGACCGTAGGTCTAGGTACAAACTTTCCCTAGAAGAAGTAGATGACCTACTTAAAGGTATATATACTACCTTAGACATTCAGGAAGAAAAGGTCCAACTGTCAGTCCATGACAGAATGTATCAGGGCCTGGATGACACCAAAACCAGGGTTTTTCCGGTCCATCGGGTACTTTCAGACACAGTCAAAAGGGAGTGGAAGGACCCTGAGAGAGGTCCTTTTCTCTCCAAAACCCTTAAACGGCGCTTCCCATTCGACGATAAAGAGTCGGAGGTTTGGAATAAAAAGCCGCGGGTGGATGCCGCTTTCTCCCAGGTCTCACGCCGCACTGATTTGGCATTTGAGGACATGGGGGTCCTCAAGGACACGATGGATAAGAGGGCTGATGGCCTCCTTAAAAAGGCATGGGATTCTGCGGCAGCTAGCCTCAAACCAGCCATGGCTTCCACGGTAGTAGCGAGGAACCTGGAATGCTGGGTGGAGAAACTTAAGAGTCATATTGAGGCAGGGACATCTCGGAAAGACCTCTTGGAATCTTTCCCTTTGATCCTGAAGGCAGTAAAATACATGGCCGATGCCTCTGCCGAGTCTATCAAGTTGGCAGCTAGGTCTTCTGCTTTAGTTAATTCAGCCCGTCGTGCTGTCTGGCTAAAGACTTGGTCGGGTGACACGGCCTCAAAGATTAGGCTATGTGGCCTTCCCTTTTCTGGGGACCTACTTTTTGGGCCAGATCTGGAAACCATCTTGGACAGAACTGCTGATAAAAAGAAGGCCTTCCCTACTAAGAAGAAACAGGCACCGAAGAAAAATTTTCGTGCTGTTCAGCAGTCCCAAAAAAGTAGGGAAGATAACAGAAGCCGTTGGGCTCCCCAGAGGGGTAGAGGTAGGGGAGGAGTCCTGTTTAGAGCTCCCTCCGACCATACACCCAAGAGCAAATGACGGTCTGGTTCCAGTAGGAGGAAGGCTGTCAGCTTTCCTTCCGCAATGGAACAGGATGACTCCGAGCCCATTCGTGAGGAGTGTTGTCGCCCAGGGCTACAACCTAGAGTTTCTAGAACCTCCTCCGAACAGGTTCTATGTCACGACCCTCCCAAGGGATCAAGACAAGGCCTCTGCCATGACGAACCTGCTGCAGGATCTGATACAGCAAGAGGTGGTTGTCGAGGTCCCAAAACATCAACAAGGGCAGGTTACTCCCACATTTTCCTAGTCAGAAAACCCTCAGGAAAATTTCGGTTGATCTTAAATCTAAAGATCCTAAACCGATCGATCCGGTACAAACATTTTCGTATGGACACCATCCACTCGATAACGAAATTGTTAATGCCGAATTGTTTCCTGGCATCCCTAGATCTAAGGGATGCTTACCTACACATTCCAATTGCCCAGACCTCCCAGCAATTTCTGCGGCTGGCAGTCAATCTGGGGGAGTCCGTTTGGCACCTGCAATTCAGGGCTCTGCCCTTCGGACTCTCGTCCTCCCCCGGGATCTTCACGAAGATTTTGGCGGAAGCTCTGGAGCCCCTGAGGCTGAAGGGTATTCCCGTAGTACCCTATCTAGACGACCTTCTATTTTTTGCAGACTCCAAGGAGCAGGTAGCTGTGAATTTGCAGGTTGCTCAAATCCACCTCAGAAGCCTGGGATGGCTCCTCAACTTAGAGAAGTCAAGCCTGGTACCAAGTCAGGAAATAACTTTCCTGGGTTATGTAATCAACTCAGTCCTCCAGAGAGTTTTTCTCCCGCAGGCAAAGCGGGAAAAGGTCCAGGCGGCAGTGAAGCAGGTCCAAACGAACTGTGCAATCTCAGTTCGTTCTGCCATGAAGGTTCTGGGGCTTCTCACAGCCGCAATACCGGCAGTACCTTGGGCTCGGTTTTCACGCCAGGCCTCTTCAGGCAAATATCCTGAAGTCCTGGTCGCATCAGGTTTCTCTAGAGAAACAAATCAGGCTCACGGTAAGAGTAAAAAGGGCTCTATGGTGGTGGAGGTGTCCGACCAACCTTTCCAGAGGTCTCCCGTGGGTCTTCCCGTTGGACAAGCGCCTCACAACAGACGCGAGTGCTTGGGGTTGGGGGGCTCATCTGGACGGTTTGACGACACAAGGGACCTGGACCAAAACAGAGTCGCGAAGATCGTCAAACTGGCGGGAGCTCAGGGCCATTCTCTTAGCCCTTCGAGTTTTTCGAGAGGAAGTGAGGGGTCATCATGTCCAGATCCTCTCGGACAATACGACCGCAGTGGCTTATGTACAGCGACAGGGAGGAACCAGGAGCAGTGCTCTTATGGTCCTAGCCGAGCAACTTTTCAGTTGGGCGGAACCATGGGTAGCCTCCCTCTCGGCAGTCCACCTGAAGGGTTCCTTAAACCTTTTCGCGGACATGCTCAGCAGGAAAAGGCTGTTGGAGGCAGAATGGGCTCTGAATCAAGACGTCTTTCTTATGATCACCAAAGCGTGGGGGTCTCCTCAAATAGACCTTTTTGCCAATCGGCAGAACTGCAAGGTCCGCAGGTTCTTTTCCTTGCACAGGGAGGACGGAGCCGTGGGTCTGGATGCCCTGGCTCACCCATGGCACTACCACCTGTGCTATGCCTTTCCCCCTTCCCTTTAATTCCGTTGGTACTGAGGAAGTTCAGGGAAGAGGGGATCGGTATGATCCTGATCACACCCTACTGGCCCAAAAGGCCCTGGTTTTCGGCTCTCCTAGGCTTAGCAGTGGAGCCTCCGTGGAGGCTGCCAGTCAGGGAGGACCTGCTGTTGCAGGGAACGGTGGTTCACCCAGAAGTAGGCAGACTTCAGCTAACGGCCTGGCTTCTGAAAAAGACCTCCTAAAAGCTAGAGGCCTGTCCGATAGAGTAGTCAGGACTCTCCTGTCCAGTAGAAAGGAGGTGACAGGGCAATATACTTTAAAGTTTGGAAAAAATTTAATTCGTACTGTACCTCTAAGGGATTCCAGGTCAAAAGTGTAGTGTCCGTTCTGGAATTTCTCCAAGAGGGGATGGAAAAAGGATTAGCAGCTAGCACCCTGAAAACACAGGTAGCAGCTTTATCTGTTTATTTTGAAAAAACCCTGTCCAGGGAGACTTTAATTTCCAGTTTTTTTAGAGCTCTGGCTCGAAATAGGCCAGTGGCTCCTACCTTTTTTCCTAGTTGGGATTTATCCATTGTCCTCCAGGGGCTTATGGAGGCACCTTTTGAACCCCTACAGGGGTCTTGTTTAAAAGATTTAGTCTTGAAAACTATTTTTTTTTGGTGGCTATTACGTCAGCAAGACGTATTAGTGAGCTACAAGCTCTAGCAGTTACGGAACCTTTCCTTAGAATCTTCCCAGACAGAGTGGTTCTTCAAACAGACCCAGCGTTCCTGCCCAAGGTCTCCTCGAAGTTTCATCGCTCCCAGCAAATTGTTTTGCCTACCTTCTCTACAGCTCCTGCCAACGCAGGTGAGGAGGCGTTTCACACGCTAGATGTAAGGAGATGTCTTCTGCAGTTCCTTTTGGTCACTAGGGAGTTCTGGAAGTCTAATGCCCTTTTTGTGATCTTCTCAGGACCCCGCAAGGGGGAAAAAGCTTCAAAGAGCACCTTGGGCAGGTGGCTCAGGGGGGCTATTGCAGAGGCCTACAAGGCCAAAGGGGAAGTGCCCCCAGCGGGGATTGCTGCCCACTCCACAAGGGCAACAGCAGTTTCTTGGGCTGAAAGGGCCGGTGCTACGCCTGATCAGATCTGTAAGGCGGCCACGTGGTCAAGCTACTCGACCTTCCTTCGCCACTACAGACTGGACTTGCTGTCAGCTGCAGATCAGGCCTTTGGCAGGAAGGTACTGCAGGCAGTAGTCCCACCCTAGGTAAGCTTCTCGGTTATCCTCTCCAGGGTTGTCCTGAAAGGCGATTTGAGAAAGACTTAGTTAGACTCACCGGTGACGGTATTTCTAAGAGCCTTTCAGGACAACCCCTAGTTCCCTCCCTTGTGTTTCTGAATGCATAAAAAAGGATACAAGTATCTGTCATGGTTTTTTTGTGTGGTTCTCTGTGCTTTGTTTTCCAGTATGCCGGAGGTCCCCAATAACTGAGGCCATGGTGGAAGAGGAGGGGTTTTAAAGGTCAAGCATGTGTTTCCTGAAAAGTGGGCGGAGCTGCGCTCTCTCCAGGGTTGTCCTGAAAGGCTCTTAGAAATACCGTCACCGGTAAGTCTAACTAAGTCTTTCCTTTTGAAAATCTGAAAATGTGTGCGTTTTGTGATTCGATGGTCTGCCAGCTGTGCCAAATCACTCTAATGCCCCGTACACACGATCAGATTTTTCGACAACAAATGTTGGATGTGAGCTTGTTGCTGGAAAGTCCGACCGTGTGTATGCTCCATCGGACATTTGTTGGCGAACTTTCCGCCAACAAATGTTGGCTAGCGGGTTCTCAAATTTTCCGCCAACAAATGTTTGTTGTCGTGTGTACACAAGTCCGTCGGACAAAAGTCCACGCATGCTCGAAATCAAGTAAGAGCCGGAGATATAACTAGCGTTCGTAACGGAGATATCATGTACGTCTTGTACGTCACTATGTTCGTAATTGTTGGCCAACCTTTGTGTGAATGCAAGACAAGTTGGAGCCAACATCCTTCGAACAAAAGTCTACGGTTTTGTTGTCGGAAAGTCCAATCGTGTGTACGGGGCATAGGTGTTGTTTCTATAACTGTTCGATTGCGGCAAAATAATAAAGCACCTACTCCAATGTTATTATATAGAAACTAGTACCTGGTTTTGATAGGTACCTTGTGCCACTTTCTGTAAAATGCGCCACAGCTGCAGATTTTTGGACACATCAAAGGTCACCGAAGACTGCAAGACCATTCACAAAGCACAGCACTGCATGTACAGAAGGCTCTACTGCCAGTTTTCCTTACAATGCTGATGCCTGCACCCAAAGCTGATTAAAGGATCGGCTCAGGTGAGGACATCGCTGGATCCCTGGACAGGTAAGTGTCCTTATATTAAAAGTCAGCAGCTACAGTATTTGTAACTGCTGACTTTTTTATTTTTTTGGGGGAGCCCGGAGCTCCTCTTTATGTACAATAATCAGAAGCACAATGAAGGAGATGTCTGAACAGACTTTAGGGTCCGTGAAAAGTTACAGTAGGTGATTATTGGAAGTTCTGCATAAACAATTTTTATTGTTGCAAGAGATTAGAGACTTATTTTATTTTTTGGGAATTCTATAAAAATAATTACCACTTTTTCTTTTGTCCTGTTTTGTGACACATTTCTCTCAAAATCTCCAATGTAGTTTGTGCATAGCAAGCTGTCTGTGACATTTCGCACACACGACATAACTAGGTTGTAAAAGCAGTGTCCATATTTCCCTGTGGGAAATCCACTAAAGGCCAGTTGACATAGAGGCAGAGGCTGACGTGTGATTACTGAACCTGTTTGTCACCTGCCTCCTAATGAATGATCTAGTAATGTGCAGGGTATCTACTACTTTGGAGGATACAAGAAGCTTGGCTGTTTGCTAGGCGGTGATGGGTAGAGCTGTGTGGAATTCGAATGGTAGAGATCCAGCAGTGGATTGTAGCCTCCCCATGTTCACCAACCGTCATTTCTTCACATGTACAGTATATGAGGAGGACACCAAGGTATGTGTGACTAGTCCACAATAACTGGGGGTGTCAAAAAGGGTTAGTTTTACTGAACATACCAGGCTGTAATGGTACAGTAAGCAGGCGGCTTAATAGACACTTGTGTTTAATGAAATTATTTGTCTGTGCACTTCCAGGAACATTGCTTACGAAGTATAGGTTGATCTTGAAGCTGCAGGTCTGTTCTAAATGCAGTTAAGCTGCATGTATATGTCTATATGAATGTTAAAACAAATTTTATCTTCCTGTTTCAAAATACCTTTTGCCATTTTCATTCTGTCACCTAGTAAAAAAGCTGAATGGATACCTGTAGCACACATCACAGGGGGGTCTGGTTTGCATGCGTATTTGGATATGGCTCTGCCGCTGTTTGTACAAACAGCCTTGTGCCTATTTAAAGAGGAGTAACCATTAAAAAAAAATTCAAGGGTCCAGCAATGCAGGGGATCAAAGCCCCGCTCGTCCCCCCCTCCGCTCAGTGGCGCCGGCATTGTAACTGTGGGCACCCGGCTGTGGCTTCACAGCCGGACACCCAGTGCGCATGCACGAGCGGCGCCACGCGCCGTGATTGGCCACGCAGTCATCTGGGACCTGTCACGTGTCCCAGATGATTGACAGGAGGGAGGGGGCAGAGCTGAGCCCTTCCTGTGCCGAGGGGAAGTGATGTCACCAGCCCAGGCACTGAAGGAGGCAGACTACGAGGGACCCCCTAGCAACAGCCCTTTAGAGGCGAGTTAAAAAAAACGTTTTTTTTTTTAAATGTTTATTTTTTTTAGGAATATTAATGATATTTTTTATTTTTTTTTGTGCGCAACCCCACTTTAAGGAAATTAATCTAAAGGCCACTTTTACACAGGATGTGTCCATTCCGATCAGCAGGGGAACTTTGAACAGATCCCCTGCCGAATCCGAGCCAAATGGTATATGGATGTCACTTTTGTGACGCTCATGTCCATTCGTTTTTTTTTTTTTTTTGGTCCACACTTTAACAGACCCATCTTAGGTCTTTTGGCAGGCAGATGTAAACAGAATTGCATCTGTTTACATCTTAATAACTATCACATTTGGATCCAGAAACACAGAAAAGGACTAAAACCTTTTTTGTTTTGTTTTATTTTAAGACCTAGAGCTAATCTGATGTAAATGGTCAGATGTCTGCTTACATCCGCCTGTCCTATAGACAAGCATGGAGCTTCTATTTGGACCCTCCTGAAAAACTGATAGGCAGTTCTGAACTGAATGGCTGTGTGAAATGAACTAAGCTACAGCGTGGCTGTCCAGCTCTGGGAGGGTGCCCTATGACGTCCTCCCAGAACCGCACCTCTGGCGTGCTCTGTGATCGATGTGTCTTTCAGACTCATGGATGAGGGTAAAGAGCCAATCACAGCAGCACTTTACCACGTGATTAACTGTGTCCAATCATAGCTGATCACAATGTAAATTTGGTTAACGGCATTCCTTTCAGGGGAGAGCCGGTAACCGGCTAGTGTGAAAGGGGACATCTGCACTGATTATCAGTGCAGCCCCAACAGTGCCCTTCAGTGCTGACTTTTAGTGCCCATCAGTGCTGCCTATTAGTGCCCATCAGTGCAGCCTCATCAGCACACATCAACATTTTTGATCTTTTAATTTGTTTAGCAAAAAATAAAAAACCCAGCGTTGATTAAATTCCACCAAAAGAAAGCTCTATTTGTGTGGAAAATGATAATTTCATATGGGTACATTGCTGCATGACCGCGCAATTGTCATCCAAAGTGCCTGGGCAGGAAGGGGGTAAAGATGCCCAGTAGGCAAGTGGTTAAATTGTCTATCTAAGACTGTAATGGGATCCCCCTGTTTCAGTATGATTGGTCAACAATTATCGAAGGCACTGTTCGCACGGGCGTTTTGCCACCCTGCGAATCCCAGTGGCAGCAATCTGTAGATTCCTGTTGTTGGGATTCCTAGCGTGGCAAAATGCCCATACAAATGGTGCCTAATGTTTATGGACACATCTAGTGTTGGAATGTGTGGAGAGGAGATTGTAAATGTAGTTTTTCCATTTTATAGATGGACATCTCATTTGGTCTTGTATGACCCTGCTGAATTTTTGGGCTTTGCACACAATATCTGTTTTATCTCTAAGCTGCCAGTGATGTTTTATTCCTTGGAGTCGCTCCCCAGCTGTGATAATCAAGAGCCTTGATGCCATTAAGATTCTTAGCACATCATCCCAGCATATTTGAAGTATGTACCGTCTTCAGTAAGTGAGGCCAGATAGCCCTTCCCAAAGAACATTTCTCATTTCTGGGCCACAGGGACCTTGGTAATATTTCTGCGGAGCTGACATGTAATATAATATATTTTGGTTTATGTTCTTAGAATTTTGGGAAACATTTTGTGGCGCTGTGTGACTTTCTTTTCCTACAGACAATAAAAATTGATCTTTCTTCTCTCTGCATGATTTACTTCTACATTCTGGAGAGCCATGGATTTGTGTGCCCTGCACAGTACTGTAGATATTCTCTTGGGATGTACAGAAAGCTTAGATTATATCTGACAACAGAAGTAGCCTGGAAAAAATATAAATTATTTGTTCTTAAAACACATTTGATGGTGAATGAACAATGATCTTTAGCCCAGGTTCACACTGACCGGGATTGAACTCGTACAATTTCACTCCCGCATGTCAGTCCGACTTCGGGAGCGATTTTAGAGACATCTGTGCGGGTTCCTGCACTGGTATCACGCTGGTTTCCACGTTTCGTATATGTGAACCGGGACTTAGCGCACTGCTGAGGGTGTAAGCCAGCCGCTCTCTTCCCCTGCACAGCCATGATCCTGATATAACCACTTCCTGACGGGCATTTGTATTAGTTATTTCACACAGATACGACTTTCTTTTAGTGGTATTTAATCACCATTAAAAAAGACTGAAAATTTTGAAAAAAATGTTTTTCTTCATTTCTGTTCTACAACTTTGCAAATAAATAATCTTTCTTCAGAGATTTAGGTCAAAATGTATCGATCAATCCTGATGTACTGATGGCCTACCTAATTTTTTAAGGCCTGAAAACACCAGGACAGTACAAATATCCCCCAAATTACCCCCTTTGGAAAGTAGACAGTCCAAGGTATTTAGTAAGAGGCATGGCAAGTTTTTTTTTTTTTTTTTTTAAAGTTGAAATTATTTTGTCACAATGTTTTTTCATTTATTTTTACATACGGTCACCAGTGCAGTACAGCGATATCATATAATGGGTGTGGCCGCGATCAGGGACACTGGTGACGTAGAAAAAAATGTTTTTTTATTTTTTCAATCAACTGTGACCAGAGCAATACAGTGTTACCATAGTAACACTGTACCACTCTGGGGAAGTGATCAGTATCAAAGATAATCACATGGTACAAATGAGTTGTGATTGGCCCTGTCTGTACCATGTGATCACTGTGACCAATCAGAGCTAGCAACACAAATGTACACAGTGGATGGCATGAAAGGAAGCCATACTTTGTTTATAATTGTCATGTGATTTGCTGTGTTTGGTCACAGCGATCACTTGGTGCCGGTACAGTGATCAGTCATCGGCTGTATCCAGCAGATCCAGGAGGACATCATATGACGTTCACCCAAATCGACGAAAGCCCCACCTGGTTGTCATTTGGCTATAGGCCAGGCGTGAAGCAGAGATTTTGTGTGTGTGTATAGGCAGTCCCGGGTTACAAACAAAATCGGGTCTCTAGGATTGTTCTTTCGTTGAATTTGTATGTAAGTTGGAACAGGTATGTCTTTTAAGTGTAGCTCCAGCCCAAAAATTTTTTTTTAAGATTTTTGGATAGCATAGGGAAGGGTAACATTTGTTTTGCTGTCTGTGCCCTCACTTTCTGTCCCTATGACAATTTGATTTAAATTTTTTTGGGTTGTAGTGGAAGCAAGGATTGGTGATAAAGCTTTAGTAGAGACACCTTTTTTCCAAATCCCAACGCCAGCCCCCCTTCGCCCAACCACTATTGGAAGTTTTTTTTTCTTAATATCATAGCGCATGTAAAGTTTTAGCAATTGGGTTTCCATACACTTGCACACATACGCATACATAGACAGTGCATCCAACTATAATAAGCTCAAAGTGTCAAGGACATATGTGGAGTCTATTTCCAGTTTTTGTCTGATGGCATTTGTGTGCATCCCTGAGCAGTGGCTACAATGAGGGAAAACCAGTATTTGATTCCCTGCTGATTTTGTATGTTTGCCCACTGACAAAAAAAATTATTAGTCTATAATTTTAATGGTAGGTTTGTTTTGACAGTGAGAGACAGAATAACAACAAAAAAAAAAATCCAGAAAAACATTTAAAAAAAAAAAGTTATAAATTGATTTGCATTTTAATGAGTGAAATAAGTATTTGACCCCTTCACAAAACTTGACTTGGTACTTGGTGGCAATCACAGAGGTCAGATGTTTCTTGTAGTTGGCCACCAGGTTTGCACACATCTAAGGAGGGATTTTGTCCCAATCCTCTTTGCTCCCTCCACATATTTTCTATGGGATTAAGGTCTGGAGCCTGGCTAGGCCACTCCAGGACCTTAATGTGCTTCTTCTTGAGTAAGGATGAGCTCAGGCGTGTTCGCAAAGTCCACGTGCCCACGCCTGCCAGGAAGCTGACACTCCGCAGCACTAATCACAGACAGTGCCACATTTTCTAATCCATGCTGCACTGATCAGGAAATGTCTCACTGCCTGTGATTTGCGCTGCGGAGTGTCAGCTTCCTGGCAGGCGTGGGCACGTGGACTTCTTAACATGCCTGACTGAGCTCATCCTTATTCTTGAGCCACTGCTTTTGTTGCTTTGGCCATGTGTTTTGGGACATTTTTATGCTGGGATACCCATCCGGGACCCATTTTCAATGCCCTGGCTGAGGTTCTCACCAAAGGTTTGAAGGCACATGGCTCAGTCTATCATCCCTTTAATGCAGTGAAGTTGTCATGTCCCCTTAGCAGAAAAACACCCTCAAAGCATAATGTTTCCACCTCCATATTTGATGGTGGGGATGGTGCTCTTGGGGTCATAGGCAGCATTCCTCCTCTTCGAGGAGCTAGATTTCGGTCTCCTGATCACAACACTTTCACCCAGTTCTCTGAATCATTCAGATGTTTATTAGAAAACTTCAGACAGGACTGTACATGTGCTTTCTTAAGCAGGGGGACCTTGTGGGCGCTGCAGGATTTCAGTCCTTCACGGCGTAGCGTGTTACCAATTTGTTTTCTTGGTCACTATGGTCCCAGCTGCCTTGAGATCATTGACAAAATTCTCCCCCGTGTAGTAATGGGCTGAATTCTCACTGTTCTCATGATCATTGAGGTTGCACTCACACCTGAGCATTTTCAACTCATAAAACACTAGAAAAAAGCCCAATGAGCAAAATCCCATCCATGTCACCTGTTCACATCTGAGCATTTTGTCACCTGAAGCAAAACGCCTGAAAAACTCAGCTCAAAAAAGAACATGAGTTTCTTTTGGGGCAGATTACAGGCGTTTTTCTGCCTTTTACATTGGTGACCTGAACAAAATCATGGTAAAAACGCGTTTAACCACTTGACCACTGGGCACTTAAACCCCCTTCCTAACCAGACCAATTTTCAGCTTTCGGTGCGCTCACAGTTTGAATGACAATTACTCAGTCATGCAACACTGTACCTATATGAAAATGTTGTCCTTTTTTTTCCCACACAAATAGAGCTTTCTTTTGGTGGTATTTAATCACCGCTGTTTTTTTTTTATTTTTTGCGCTATAAAAGAAAGACCGAAAATTCTGTAAATTTTTCGCCCCAGGGGGGCGCACGCGAGAGCAGGGATTCTTGGAGGACGTCACTGTACGCCATCCCAGAGTTATCCAACTGCCCTGTAGCCGTCATTCGGGCCGCTTATTAAGTGGTTAAAAAAACAGCAAAATTGCTGTAAAAACGCCCGACTTTGAAATGCTCAGGTGTGAATGCAGACTAAAACTCCACGAGGTGAGATCTTGCATGGAGCCACAGATCGAGGGAGATTGACAGTTATTTTTGTGTTTCTTCCATTTATAAATAATCATATCAACTGTTGTCACCCTCTCACCAAGCTGCTTGGCAATGATCTTGTAGCCCATTCCAGCCTTGTGTAGGTCTAAAATCTTGTCCCCGACATCCTTGGACAGCTCTTTGGTCTTGGCCATTTTGGAGAGATGGGAATCTGATTGCTTGCTTCTGTGGACAGGTGTCTTTTATACAGGTAACAAGCTGAGATTAGGAGCACTCCCTTTGAGAGTGCTCCTAATCTCAGCTCGTTGCCTGTATAGAAGAAAATTGGGAGCCAGAACTCTTGCTGATTGATAGGGGATCAAATGCTTATTTCAATCTTTAAAAAGGAAATCAATTTATAACTTTTTTTAGAATGCGTTTTTCTGGATATTTTTTGTTGTTGTTCTGTCTCTCACTGTTAAAATAAACAAATCATTGATTATTTCTTTGTCAGTGGCAAACATACAAAATCAACAGGGGATCAAATACTTACAGAATGTCTGCACCACTAAGCACTTGACCAACCCAGCTGACCCTGCTCCAACAAAGACCCGATGGCAGTCAGCCCCACTACAAAAAGTGAGCCTGTTAACTGCTTACTAGGCATTTAGGCTACTTTCACACCGAGGCGTTTTTCAGGCGCTAAAGGGCTAAAAATAGCACCTGTAAAGCGCCTGAAAAACCCCTCCCTGCAGCCCCAATGTGGGAGCCTGAGTGCACACTGGAGCGGTGCGCTTGCAGGATGGGAAAAAATAAGTCCTGCAAGCAGCATCTTTGGGGCATTGCGGGAGCGGTGAATACACTGCTCCTAAAATGCCCCTGCCATTAAAATCAATGGCCAGCGCTGCCGAATTGCAAACCCTTTTTCGGCCGATAGCGGGGGTTAAAATTGCCCCGCTAGCGGCCGAAAAGTGCAGCTAAAATGATGGTGAAAGGGCCGCTAAAACCAGCGCTGCTTTATCACAGACGCCCCCCTCAGTGTTAAAGTGCGTTTAGGGTCATTTTTGCATCCAATACCCCAATGCCGTATTGATCCTGCTTCATAGGATTCCTGGATTGCTTTAGGCCACACTTCTTTCTGTCTTTGTTTTTAGGAGCTACAATTTGGTGCTAATCAAAGTTGATGGGACTTTTTTTTTTTTCTGGTGAAAAATTGAAACTCGTCACTGTTTATTTGAGGCAATGGATAGTTAAATAACTTTTCTTGTGTCAGTCATAAACAATGTTATTTCGATTTTTCCCTCTGGGCTTTGTACTAATTTGTGAGCTGCAGCTGCTGATAATTCATCAGTAAGTTGTGAAGGATTTTGGTACAGCGTCAGTGCGCATTACCTGGGCGGGGGGATGATATTCTTGAAACCTATCCACGTTGGCAGAATTAATGCTTTTGAAAAAGCGAGCCTGCAAGCTCTGATAGTAATTACACAGCCGTGGAGTGTCTCTCCAGTAATCCCTCCCCGAGGTCCATCCGATTGCAGAGTTCTGTATCTCCTGAAAAACACATTTTTCCTTCCCAGACACCCTTTTGGATAGGAATTTATCCACCTCGGTTGTCTTCCCTGCTCTATTACTGTAATCACAAAACTGTTTAATCCTCCAATTAGGTCTATAATTAGATCACCACTTGCCAAGTAAAACAAATTGGCAAAAATAGGAGTTTATTCCTACTAATTAAATCATTGTCTCTTGTGACAGGTGGATGTTGCTGAACTATGGCTTGGGTCTAAAATGTGTTGTTTGTAAAGATTGGCAATATTCTGAGTTAGTACCACATTCCAAAATGTTCATTCTCATTTGTTTTCATCAACTATTGAACTCTATAATGTACAAAATAGATTTCAGCTTCTTATCTAATGTTGCACACTAGCTGGCTGGAAGGTCATTGTATATTTTATGGAAGGACTGTGTCCAGTTACAATCACCAACATCATAAGAGCTTATATAGGGAGGATTGACCGAGCAGTAACCACTTATTGTACACACATCCGCTGTTTACTGACCCCTAGGAAGAGCGACCCAAATGTGACCCTCCCTTAGGCCCCTTTCACAGCGTTTTTCAGGTGCTACAGCGCTAAAAATAGTGCCTGTATATCGGCTTTCACACTGGAGCGGTGCGCTAGCAGGACGGTAAAAAAAAGTCCTGGAAGCAGCATCTTTGGAGCGGTGAAGGAGCGGTGTATTCACCGTTCCTATACCGCTCCTACCCATTGAAATCAATGGGATACCGCGGGGACACAGCCGGCAAAGCTAACGGCGGAATACTGCGGCTAAAACGACGGTAAAGCAGCGCTAAATATTGCGCTGCTTTACCGCCGACGCCCGCACCGCCCCAGTGTGAAAGAGGCCTAAGGCTCTATCTAAAATGGGGAAAAAAAAATCGCCTTTAATTCTACTTTAACGAACTTCATCCTAATGAAACTGAAAGTGTTGCCCATGAAAATCAATCATATTTGGCCATCTTGCATCTTTCAATTTGTTCTGGACCAGTAATACCGGGAATTTGTTCAGTTGCTGGGGGTGACCTCGCACTGTTCCTTTGATCTGGCTTCCACAAATAACCGTCACTGCAAATGGAACTTTTTCATTTTGAATTTGTACGGTTATTTAACTGAAATGAAACAAGAATCGTGTAATGACACTTTTTTTTTTTTTAATAAGAGAGAACAGACATAAACCTGTCTTCCAGCACCCTCTAAACACGGTGTGACTTGGAAAGGATGCTCAGAGCTTCACGCTCCTGACTTTAATGGCAAACCTGCAGAAAATCCCGTACTTAACGAGTTAGGAGAACTGACTGTTATGTGCTGAAGAGAACTTCATGTCAGAATCCATTTTGAACTGAAATTGTACCCATTACGCAGAGCTACTTTAGCCTCCTACGTAAAACCTGTAAAATATAAGAAAAGCAATAAATGCTATACTTTATCAATGTAATTTACTATGCACTGTGTCCTCGGAGCACATTTTACTGCACTTTAGATCCTCCTAATATCTACGTAAGAATCATGGAATTTGTATTTTTATAGGTATTTTATTTTTTTTATATCCCCAAACGACCATAGCAGAATAACTTTTAAAGATCGAAAGCGTTTTCTGTAATTTCAAAGGTGCACATGGGACAAGTGCTTCATGTCACTTGATTTGATTATAATAGGTATACGCTGGTATATATATATATATATATATATATATATATATATATATATATATATATATATATATATATGACCTGTCCCTGACTTTTCGGTCTGTATATTGCTTGCTTGACTATTTTTTTTTTATTTATTTTTTTTATTATTAAAAAGGAAGTAAACCATGATGGGTTTTACTTTCCTCTTTGTTTTCCTGCAAAGGTAAAGCATATTGGGCTATGTGTCACTTACCTGACACAGGAGCCTACGATGTCATCGATGACCCCTTTTCCACGAAGCATCCATCTTCCTTCTGGGTATCGCGGGCCCCGGCGCTGTGATTGGCCGGAGCCGCAATGCCGTCACTCCCACGCATTCGCGCGGGAGCTGCTGCTAACGGCACGCTCAGTGCGCCCGCACACCGCTGTCTACGGCGCATGCGCCTTAGATAACGTTGCCTGTCTTTTGCAAATATCTCCTAAACTGTGTAGGTTATTGCACCTACAGGTAAGCCTTAATCTAGGCTTACCTGTAGGTAAAAGTGGTCTGTAAGGCCCCTTTCACACTGGGGCGGGAGCCTCGGCGACGGTAAAGCAGCGATATATTTATCGCTTTACAGTCCCCCGCAAAGCGCCGCCGTATCGACGCTTCGCGGCGGTATTGCTGCGGTATTACCGCGGTATCCCATTGAAATCAATGGGTAGGAGCGGTGAAAACACCGCTCCTATACCGCTCCAAAGATGCTGCTAGCAGGACTTTTTTTATCCGTCCTGCTAGCGCACCGCTCCAGTGCCAGTGCCCGCCGGCTTTCACACTGGAGTGAATGGGGCCGTTTTTTTCAGGCGCTATTTATAGCGCTGTACCGCCTGAAAACTGCCCCAGTGTGAAAGGGGCCTAAGGGTTTACAATCACTTTAAAGTTTTTATTGTTGAGCGTAAACCAATGACAGAATATACATGATAAGTATCATTGTACACATATCGTAATAACACAAAACAGGGTTATTTGTGGGACATGCTTTTGTAGCACAAGTACATAGCTGGCTTAGCCATGTCAAACAGTGACAATTGTAGTCAATAAAGCATGCATTGATGGTGTACATGAGAGAGAAAAAATGAAAGAAACTTATCTGATAATGTGTTACAAAACAAAGTATATAATATCTTCAAAAGAGGTCCATGTATATCTATAACAAAAGGAATTAAAAGGAATCAAGTCTACGTGTGTAGGTCCATGTCTGGCCACACATCTGTAGCTCGCATAACTTGGGTACTATAGAAAAAACTAAGAAAACAAAATAAAACATAAGAACAAGAATCAACCTACTAGGTATAATTGTAATTAAGAATCATTAGGAGTCTGTGCAATGTCGGTGTGCATAAATGAAGGGCCAAAAACAGAGCCATCCCTCATGGCCCATATTTTATTAAATTGGATCAGAGTATCCTCATTCGAGGCTGTCATGTATTCCATAGCTCGAATCTCGGATATGATTGAATTGAGATGACTCGCGTAGGCACCTCCACAGATTTCCGGTGCCTAGGGATCTGACGTCTAACTGCTGTCAATATGTGCATGGCCAAGATTTTGGAGCTTTTTATTATACCTTTAAATGGGAGGCCCAAAAGATAGTGTAATGGATCTAGAGGAAGGTCCATATCTAGGACCTTTTCCAATACTTTCTGCTCAGTCACCCAAAACTCCTGAATTTGGGAGCAGGACCAAAAGATGTGCACTCGAGCCTCGTACACACGCTCGGATTGTTGGCCAAAAAAAACCATGGAATTTTGTCTGAAGGGCGTTGGCCCAAACTTGTCTTGCATACACGCGGCACACAATTGTTGGCCAACAAATACGAATGTAGTGACGCACTACATTGTTTTTCAGCTCTTTTGCGCCACCCTTTGGGCTCCTTCTGCTAATTTCGTGTTAGTAGAAGTTTGGTGAGTGTTGATTCGCGCTTTTGATTTTGCACTTTTCAGTTCGTTTCTGAACCTCCGTTCGTCAACCAGCCATGTTGCGGAATCGGAGGAGATAACGTGTTATTTATTGTTGGCCTTTGGAGTTTTTGCTTTGACCCAAGTCAAGTCCAGGAACAGGAGGATGAGGAGTTCTTGGACCAAAAATTGGTTGCTTTATTAATCGTGACCAATTATGTCATATGCTTTTGCTGCGGGAGCTCCAGGAGAGTAATCCAGATGTTTTTAGGAATTATGTCCGGATGACGGACCCCTGCTTTCACCAACTCTTGCCATTGCTGACCCCCTATATTAAGAAGCAGGACGCATGCATGAGGCTTTTATTTTATTTTATGGCTAAATAATAATGATTGATTTGGTATATTTTCTATATTTTTGGATGCATAGAATGCACTTTTTGGTTAAGTTCTATTGGCAGATATCATGTCTAATTGTATTTGTTTTTTTTTTTTAATGCACAATAAAAAAAAATTGTGTAGAATAATACTTGGCTATGTGTTTTACTTCAAATGACAGTTTGGGAGTCGGCAGTTACATTTTAAAAAATACAATGTAAAATTGACAAGGACACCAACATAGTTGTATCTTTGATTTTAAAAACAACGGGATAATGGTGTTGTGGTAACTTGCCCAAAAAAAAAAAAAAAACATAATAATATTATTCTTGTTATCAGTAGAAAAAAAAAAAGCCTTTGAAAATTTAGTTTGCAATAACTCCATCAGTATCACCAGCAAAGCAGCTTCATTATTATCCCATTAAAGAAGAAGAGAATTGTGCGCTGCATTTCCAGATTTCATAATTTGCCGCGTCACGAATGTTAATTCTCCATTACGAACGCTAGTTTACAAGACCGACCGCTTCTGGCTGGTCCTTGCTTCCGAGAATGTGTGTTTATACTTTGGACTTTTTTCTGACGGACTTGTGTACACACGCTCGGAGAATCCAATAACACACATTTGTCCATGGAAAATTTTAAAACATGCCATCCAACATTTGTGCGTGGAAAATCCGACAACAATTGTCTGATGGAGCGTACACACGGTCGGATTTACCGCCAACAGCCTGTCATCACACATTTCCCGTCGGAAAGTCTGATCCTGTGTATGAGGCTTAAGGATCCAGTTTCCCTGAGACATCTCCAGCATGTTGCTGGGATAGATGGATTTATAGTGTGTAAAAGTGTTTGGAGTTTTGTACCAGTACATAATAATTTTCTAAATATTTTCCTTATAAGTGACACATCTAGAGGTTTTGGCTGCAGTTTCCCAAATCACTCGCCAACTGACTAAAGATATGGGTCGATTAAAGGAATCAGCCCATTTTTTCATCTAAATATGTGTGTTTTCTTCTAAAGGGGTGGTGGTTAGAAGTAGTTTATATAGTGTAGATATTAAATGAGCCTGATTAGGGCCTTGCATAGAGATGCATTAAAAATCTGTAGGGTTGATCTAGGGATAATGTAGGTTTCAGAGACTTGAAGAAATGTTGAAATTTAAGTTATGCATAGAAGGAATGAGGCGGTAGGGTGTCATGATTTCTCAAATGTTTGCCTGGTTCACTATTAATCAACAACCTTTATGTGATTATTGTACAAGTCTTCTTTTGTCCCTGATATGTTCTGGTAGTTTGGCAGATTGTACAGAATTCAATGCTCAGAGGAAAAAAAACTGCTGTTCAAAGAGCAACCCCAGATGGGCTATTTAAAGTTTGAAATGCAGGGGCCACTCAAAGTGGAAATTGCTACATTATAAGTCAGGATAACTTTAAGGCCCCCCTTTCACAATGATGGACCGATCAGTTTTTCTGGCGGACCTGATCGGAACCATCCATTGCTCTCTATGGAGCTGCAGATGTCAGCGAACGTGTGTCTTCTGAGACCTGCCGACATTCGATCCGGGCCACTAAAAACAGACATATGGGGATCCATTCCCCATCCATCT
This sequence comes from Lithobates sylvaticus, assembly GCA_028564925.1. Lineage (NCBI taxonomy): Eukaryota > Metazoa > Chordata > Amphibia > Anura > Ranidae > Lithobates > Lithobates sylvaticus. The sequence continues at coordinate 22,195,003 of CM053034.1, forward strand.
GGCAGATTGGATGACAATCGGATGGAAACGCACAGGTAGTCTGTTTCCATCTGACCCACCCCACAGGGCTGTGTCCATGTCCGCTTTGCATCAACAAAGTGAACATGGACCTGTCATCCGCTTGCTCAGCGGGGATCAGTGGAGAGATCCCCCACTGAGCAGGCAGTTCTGCTTTATGGAGTCCTGCCACATATGGGTGATATTTCTAATACAGTGAAAGACTTCTGTCTGTCCTGTATGGCAGCCTTTTTCAATTAGGGTGCCTTCTGAGTTCTTCAGGGGTGTCTTAGGCAGACCATAGACAGTGCAAATTTCTTTCCTGCAAATTTGCACAATCCCTCATCAACACAGACAGTGCTGACAGGGGAATCCCTCCTGCCGAGCAATTGTCTGCTCCCAGCAGGGGCGGGCGGGGAAAGCAGTCCCCGCCAGGAGAAGACAGTGAATATTGCTAGCGGCTTTAGCAGTGGTTAGCGATTAAATGCAAGTGAATCTGGCAGGCTGGTTGTACTCAAGTTGATCAATCAATTTGGTACATTCAGAATGCCCACACACGGTGTGAATCTCAGCCGGTTTCTGCTGAACCGGTGGAGATGTGAACCGTCTAGGATTGGCCTTAGTAAAATGCCTAAAAATTGCCCCTGCATTTAATTGCAGGGGAAAAGAGGCAGCTGGAGATGGTTCTAACAGCACGTAGGAAGCTGCGGGAGCAGAATATCAGATAAATAAATTAGCTTTTCTTAGTCTTTAATGCACTGTACACACGATCGGATTTTCCTCCAACAAAACAGTGGATTTTTGTTCGAAGGATGTTGGCTCCAACTTGTCTTGCATTCACACGGTCACACAAATGTTGGCCAACAATTCCGAACAGGGGAACGCAGTGACGTACAAAACGTACGTCAAGCCGAGAAAAATTAAATTCAATAGCGATCGCGACTCCTTCTGCTTGATTCCGAGCATGCGTGCACTTTTGTGCGACGGACTTGTGTACACACGATCGGACTTTCCGACGGAAAATTTGAGAACCTGATAGCAAAGATTTGTTGGTGGAAAGTCCAACAGCAAATGTTCAATTGAAGAATACACACGGTTGGACTTTCCGACAACAAGCTCACATCCAACATTTCCTGACGGAAAATACGACCGTGTGTACGCGGCATTAGGCTGCATTCACACCCGAGCGTATCATTTTTCAGGCAGAAAGTCGCGCGTTTTTGCCTCGATTTTTGTACAGGTCAAAGGGTCACCTATGTAAAAAGCAGAAAAATGCCCGAATTGAGCTACAAAAAAAGCTCCAGAACTTTTTTGAGCTTCAGGCGGTTTGGAGTGGAGATGTGAACCATGTCCATAGAGAATAATTGATTTTTATTTCTCCTCCAGCATTTTGGAGCTTCAGGCTTCAAGCTACCAAATACTGAGGTGTGAATGGGACCTTACACCTAAATAAGCATTTACCCCTTGCAGTACAGGTGCAGCCACATTGCAAAGGAGCTTTTTTTGACTTTTCCTGAAGTTCAAATTTAGAAACCCTGTTTTGAACAGAGCAGCCCTAAACCTTCTCTTCTGGGGTCCCCAGACTGCATTCCTGACTCCTCCCCTCTTTGGAACGCCCCCGGAGCAAGCCGCTTGCTGTAGGGACACTCCTGCAGGGTTGATCCTGAGCCGGGCTGTTTGTGTCCATAGACACCCTCAGTGTGGCTCAGCCATGCCCCCCCCCCTGCTCCCTCCTTCCTCATAGGCTGTGATTGACCATACAGGAGCCAATGGCTCCCGCTGCACCGCTGCAGCTTCCATTTATAGTTAGGGGGGGGGGGGAGAGAGCTGCTGCTTTCAGGCACAGCACTAGATCAAGTTCAGGCTCAATAAGTATTTGGGGGGGTGCGCTGAACACAAAAGGTTTTACACATAGAACAAACGACTCCCCATGTAAGTTACTAATAGATTTGGACCATTGTGTGGTTATTAGCCTTTAATCACTACTAAATGTTGCAAAATTGCTAAAGATAAAAAAAAATCACCTGTGGACTCCTATCCTAATGGCCTCCCGTATATCTCTGGCTACTATGTAATGTCTGTGATTACTTTGATAACTAAAAGACCATTTAGTGACACTGTACATGGTCTTTCCACATCCTCAACTTTAAAATCCCGTCTTCTGATCATTTATCATCTTGTTTACTGCCGTTTAGATACTTTATGATTCTGTTGAGGATAATGGCCCATGAAACAGGTGCACAGCTGGCTCATTTGACATTGGGTTGGTTCCAATTGATATAAAGCAAATACTCCTCATTTGTTTAGGTTAGAAAGACTGAAAATATATCAGACTAGGTAAAATCCTAATGATTTTACCCAGCCTAATGAGAAGTCCCACACCATGCGTTCAGAGGACATCTGTTTCTGTGTGCACACAGCAAATAATAGCAATGTGATCACACCTGACCTGTGATAAAGGGGCCTTTAATGGATCATTGTTCCTTTTGTAATGTTTACATGAGATCAGTGGCAAAAGCAGTCAGGTGTTTTATTTACAAAGGATAGAGTACACTTTTCATCAGTATTTTAGTATGTTTTAGCAAATGCTTTTACATGGCAAAGACATGGATTGCAGAGCTACTCTATGGATAGGGTATGATTGGAATGAGTTTAATTTATAGAGCAGCCCGAAGGAACAAGCTAAATCTATTAGTGAATTGATTATGATAACATGGAGGAGAATGGCAAACTTTTCTAAATTTAACTAATTTGCATCAGTTTGTTGCTATATAAAACAGACTTTTACAGGTATTGTTACCCATCATTCTGGCAGTTACTAAAATGTACATATGTTGAAAACAGGGCAGCTTTTGCTTTTTACTAAACTATAAATTGGTAATGGTTTACTTTGTAGATTAGCAAAGTGCAATTCAAAAAGAAATTAAAAGGTGAATTGCAAACAAATACTTTTCCTTTCTGTGCTGTGCAACCTATATTAGTCAGATGTGCAGATGGGTTCCCCTCTGTATGCAATGGTTGCTGTAGACTGGGAAAAAGATATAGATAATTTCTTTCAGTAAAGTCAGGGTTTGCATATAGACTGAAGATCCGCTCTCTGCAGAACCATAGCATTGGAATAGTTGTTACCAACAAAAAAAACAAATATAAGAGACTTCTGGCACTTCTGTGGACCTTACACTGGGTAGGCTTAAAGCGGTTCTGCACCCATCTCCTAATCTTACTTTCAATCTATTCTCCATCATGTTAGATTACAGAATTGATGGGTCAATTCTGCATCTTGGAAGCCAACCTTGAATGCTGGCTTCATCTTTGGTGTTGTCCCTGCGGGGGGTGGGCGGGGTCTGTGCGGGGATCCTCGTCATGCCGCACTGTTTCCTGGGATCTGGTGTCATTCATCCAGTCAGTGAGTCAGTGCGGACATCCGACCCGAAATCTTGCGAGATTTGCGGACATCGACCTGAAATCTTGCGAGATTTCGGGTCGATGTCCGCAAATCTCGTGAGATTTCGGGTCGATGTCCGCAAATCTCGTGAGATTTCGGATTTGTGGACGTGCTCGTTGGAACAAGGAAGTGACTGCTTCTGGGCTTCAAATACCCACAAGCAAAATGACAATTCTGTACTTTTTATTTTAAAAGTGCATTTTTTTAGGAAAAAACGGACATGGATACTGGGACGGACACCTAACAAGTGAGTTTATTGTTATGTGGCGTACACACGGTCGGAATTTCCGATGGAAACAGTCCGATGGGAGCTTTTCATCGGATTTTCCGACCGTGTGTATGCCCAACGGTCTTTTTCTGTCGGATTTTCCGATCGTGTGTATGCAATTCCGACACGCAAAATTCCGACGCATGCTCGGAAGCATTAAACTTCCCTTTTATAGTGCTGTCAAACGTGTTTTATGCCGCTGTGTTACTGACCGTCGGAATTTGGTGTGATCGTGTGTAGGCAACACAGCTTGAGCGGAATTCCGTCGGAAAAACCGTCAGAGTTTTTTCCGACGAGAATTCCGATCGTGTGTACGCGGCATAAGACTCATACTATTTTTAACATTAGAATAAAAAAATAGTGTGTGCAGAACCGCTTTAAGTGTATCCAGTTGGCATGAAAATTTACATTTCTGAGCAGGTGTGCTCTCTATGTATTTCTCAATACAGCTAGAGTTTACATTTAGAAGTCATAATTTTGGTTTATTTTGAAAAAGTGCATCAAGAAGTATGAAGGATAAGAATACATTACTACAGATTACAAACTAAAAAAAAAAAAAAAAAAAATTTCCATTTATGCAATTATGGAGGTGTAATATGGACAGTCCACCTTGTATGGGCTGCAGTGATGTGTTTACATAAGAATCTCTTAAATTCTCAGCCTCCTGTTGGAAGAGGTGGCCTCTGTAAGGCCACAGGTAAAACCTCCTTAAAAATATGCTTATTTGGAACTTTATTATATAAGATATTATTTAAAATAGATGCCATATGGGACAAGGTTTTTGATTTTGCTGTGTACCATTAACATGTAATTTTAGTACATCTGATGGCATCAGAATACAGATGTATGAACTGTTAAGAAAAAAAATATGTCATACATCCATGGAGACCTCATGGACATTTTTTTCTTTCACAGATAAGGTGGGCTTATCTGTGAAAGAAAAAAAAATGTCCATGTGGTCTCCATGGATGTATGACATATTTTTTTTTTCTGCCTGTATGCCTGAGCTAGGAGCAGACGGATTCAAGGAAGTAAATCAGGGGTCTCAAACTGGTGGCCCTCCAGCTGTTGCAAAACTGCCTCTGCCTGTGGGAGTCATGCTAACGGTCAGCCTTGCAATGCATCATGGGACTTGTAGTCTCGCAACATCTGGAGGGCCGCCAGTTTGAGACCCCTGAAGTAAATGATAAGAATTGTCTGCCCTTACTCAAAATGGCAACAACTAGAAATGCTGTTTGGGGGGGCTGGGGGTGTGTGTTTATACCATGAATTCTCGACAAATAAACCATGGAGACATGGATGAGTGAGTATGCTTTAAAATTTAAAAATGAATTAAAGAGCATTTTTAGTTTTGTGTTGCTGAGATACAGTTTAGTTCAGCTTTAATTAGCGTCCAAGTGAATTGTCCCTAGGTTGTAAATGTGTGCCCTTTTTCTATGGCAGGTGGAACTATAAGATACAAGGACAGATAAGAGAAAAGCCTTATTTGCACTGTTCAAAGAATTATGGGAAACAACATCAATGGTGTAAAGTCCTAAACAATAATTTCCTGTGCTGTAATACCTTATATTAGACACAAGATGTCGCTGTTGTAGCACCTAGGTCTCTGGCACATACCTTGTTTCATGGCACTGACATGCTAGTGAATAATACAGGCTGAAAAATAAAAGAAGAGGTACTCTGTCTAAACATTTGCAAGTAATTTCCATAGAACAGTGAATAGGTAAAATTCCAAAGTCTTTTTTTTTTTTTTTAATGGCCCAAGCTTTTTTTTTCTCATGAGAGGCCCCCAAAAATGATGTCATTTATTGAATTTCATAAGCTCCGTTTTTCTCTCTAATTTTTGGTATGACATCATCTATGGCTGTGATGAATGCCAGTTCCCTTCCTCGGAGAGCCATTGTGCCCCAGAATAACAACATGAACATCCTGTAACCTTGTGATACACTCCGAAAAGTAGTTTTGTTTGGATTATAGAAATATTTTGTATCTTGACTTTCCAATAATTAAGTTCAAGCAGTGTGCACATCACTAAATTAAAAGTCATGGAGATTGGTAATTATTCTGGTGTTGGAGATTGCTGTCTCTCAGCTGCTGAGTTGTTTTAGGCTGTTTTTCAAAGTACAAAAACATTTTCACATTAGGCTTTTTACTTTCCTGTAATATCATTGTTTTGGTATTTTTCAAATTATGACTTAGAACTGCTTGATCTTCGTCTGATTATTTCCCATGAGATGCTTTTGCTGAAAGTTACAATTCCATGTGTATTTTGTCAGTACAAATTATTTCAATAATTGTGCGCTGCAGTCAGTAATTGTAGAGGGGCACAGCATTAAAACAAATCATAGGGGGCTACCTGACTTTAAGCAATTGGCAGGTATCCTTTTTATTCTTAAAATGATAGTTCTGCTTTTTATAAAACATTTCAAAGGAGAACTTACTGTTTTTGTATTGATATGGCTTATTGGGGCTGTAATGAAAGAAAAAAAATAAATAAAACAAAGCTGGGAACTGAGTCCCCTCTGTGCTTTCCTCAATGCAGCTGGTATAGTGGTCCACAAATTTGTTATCTCTGCTTTTCTGGAAGCCCTGCAGAAAAAAAGTGTGAAAAGCGCATAACCCCTCAAATTTTTGTAAATATTTTATTATATCTATTCATGTGACAACACTGAAGAAATGACACTTTGCTACAATGTAAAGTAGTGAGTGTACAGCTTGTATAACAGTGTAAATTTGTTGTCCCTTAAAATTAAAAACACACAGCCATTAATGTCTAAACCGCTGGCAACAAAAGTGAGTACACCCCCTAAGGCCCCTTTCACACCTAAGCGTTTTTCAGGCACTACAGCGCTAAAAATATCGCCTGTAATGCGCCTGAAAAAAGCGGTTCCTTTAACTCCAGTGTGAAAGCCGCAGGAGCGGTGCGCTAGCAGGACGGTAAAAAAAGTCCTGCTAGCGGCATATTTGGAGCGGTGAAGGAGCGGTGTATTCACCGCTCCTATACCGCTCCTACCCATTGAAATCAATGGGACACCACGGGTATACTGCGGTAATACCGCAGGCAAAGCGCTGCTGCAGCAGCGCTTAGCGGGGGTTTTAACCCTTTTTCCGGCCGCTAGCGGGGATTAAAACCACCCCGCTAGCGGCCGAATACCTCGGCTAAAACGACGGTAAAGCAGCGCTAAATATAGCGCTGCTTTACCGCCGCCGCCCCAGTGTGAAACCGGCCTAAGTGAAAATGGCCAAAGTGTCAAAATTTTGTGTGGCCACCACATTTTTCCAGCACTGCATTAACCCTCTTAGGGCATGGAGATCACCAGAGCTTCACAGGTTACCACTGGAGTCCTCTTCTACTCCTCCACGATGACACCACAGAGCTGGTGGATGTTAGAGACCTTGTGCTCCTCCACCTTCCGTTTAAGGATGCCTCACAGATGCCCAGTCTCTAAAGAGTATAAATTTGCTGTCCCCTCAAAATAACTCGACACACAGCAATTAATGTCTAAACCGCTGGCACCAAAAATGAGTACACCCCTAAGTGAAAATGTCCAAATTGGGCCCAAAGTTTGAGGATGCCCCACATATGCTCAATAGGGTTTAGGTCTGGAGACATGCTTGGCCAGTCCATCACCTTTACCCTCAGCTTCTTTAGCAAGAAAGTGGTCATCTTGGAGGTGTGTTTGGGGTCGTTATCATGTTGGAATACTACCCCACGGCCCAGTCTCTGAAGGGAGGGGATCATGCTTGGCTTCAGTATGTCACAGTACATGTTGGCATTCATGGTTCCCTCAATGAACTGCAGCTCCCCTGTCCCGGCAGCACTCATGCAGCCCCAGACCATGACACTCCCACCACCATGATTGACTGTAGGTAAGACACGCTTGTCTTTGTACTCCTCACCTGGTTGCCGCCACACACGGTTGACACCATCTGAACTACAGGACATGGTTCCAGTAATCCATGTCCTTAGTCTACTTGTCTTCAGCAAACTGCGGGCTTTCTTGTGCATCATCTTTAGAAGAGGTTTCCTTCTGGGACAACAACCATGCAGACGAATTTGATGCAGTGTGCGGCGTATGGTCTGAGCACTAACAGGCTGACCCCCACTCCCCACCCCTTCAACCTCTGCAGCAATGCTGGCAGCACTCATACGTCTATTTCCCAAAGACAACCTCTGGTAATAAAAAAGAGGAAAGGAGGGAGGCGCACCTAAGTGGCAACGCTCGAGGAGAACCTTCCATACCGTAGATATGCTTATGATGTCTTCTTTCTTGTAAGTGCATTACATTTGCATTATTAAACTATCTTATAATACTACACTTAAGTTTCCTCTTTTGCATTTCTCACAGAGTACTCTGGATATGCTCTGGGGATGGCTGGCACCTGAACTTTCTTAAAGGGGTTGTAAAGGTAAACATTTTCCCTAGCTGTACCGATCACAGTGATCAACACAACTGCATGAATGGCATGAAAGGTAGCAATCCATTGTTTGCAATTATCATGTGATCTGCTGTGACTGGTCACATCACATGATAGCGGCACCATACAGTGATCTGTTATCAGCTGTGTCCTGTGAACATAGTGGGTGACAGATCGCGCTGGAGTGTGGCCCAATCCTGAGAGGACATCATATGACGTCCGCCCAGAATAAGAATGCTCCCACTCTGTCGTCACTTTACAATAGGCTGGGCTTGAAGGGGTTAATATCACAAGGAAGGTTTTGTATGCCGTCGAAAGGTCAGCCGGTCAGCAGTGAACGCCCCGGGGCATTTCAAGGGACAAAATTTACTATGAGGCTCCAAAGTTTGTTCCAAATAATCAAGGACAATTGGCAAATGTGCTGCTTTCAGACAATGTGTGCTGTAATTCATTAAAGGGCTCTTCAAATCATGAGTTATAGAGGGTATGGGAATATATTAAAAAATATTCTGGATCAGAGATTTATTGATGTTGTAAAAGTTTTGTAATATGCTGTAACTTTACAACAAATACCATTTATTTTACATCAGTCTCTCATTTTATTTGCATGGATTTTAGCTTTTAAAATGTCCATTAAAAATAAAGGGACACTTAGCGGTCATGGCATGGTATAATGTTTGTTTTCGTTGCATCCAAAATCCAGATTCACAGAATTGTGAAATGTGGAATAATGACCTCAAAAAGCTTTTATTTGATTGATTTTATATTGTTTTCAATAATCTAGTTCTCTTACAGTATACAAAAGTGGTGTTATTGATGTTTTATTTGTTTTTATTGTATGAACCAGGGGGTTTATTAAGCTTAATTTGCTTGTTTTAATAATACCCTAAATCCAGTAGTTAAAGGAAAAGTGAAACATTATTCTGTGACCTCATATTTTCGCTATTAATATAATGATCACCATTTCCTACTTGGCGCCTGCGCTATAGCCGAAATATGGCTAAAAATGCCAGGAGGGCGTACATGGATGTCCTTCTGTGCTCGCGCTACTACCGGTGCCCCCTGCGGCTCGCTCTGTGATTTGCCAGGTCCTTGGGACTCTACTGATCACAGACCAGAGCAAAGGGCCAATCGCGGCACTTTACCACGTGATCAGCTGTCAGCCAATGACTGCTGACCACATAATGTAAATAGAAGCCGACGGCGTGAGGAGAAAAGAATAAAGCCAATTACCATCTTCTGAAAGAGGGGTAACGGTCCCACACAGTGCCCATCACTACTGCTAATCTGTGCCCACCAGTGCCACCTCTTAGTGCAGCTTCATCAGTGCCTCCTGATCAGTGCCACCTTATCAGTTCCTATCAGGGCCCATCAGTGCACACCAATGAAGGAGAACAATCACGTGTTTGGAAAATTTTGTTTGTTTAACAAAAAAATAAAAACCCAGCTGTGATTAAATACCACCAAAAGAAAGCTCTATTTGTGTAAAAAAAAAAAAAAATATAAAAATGTCATATGGGTACAGTGTAGCATGACCGCAAAATTGTCATTCAAAGTGTGACAGCGCTGAAAGCTCAAATTTGGCCTGGGCAGGAAGGGGGGGGGGGGTATATGTGCCCAGTAAGCAAGTGGTTAGGTAATGTTTGATGTAACCTTCTAATTGCATATGCCTGCTGTACCATATTTCCATTTTCTGATTAATGTGTACAGTTGTAGATTCATCACATTTACAAAGCTGAATGAGTTATTTTACAAGATTTTATATCATTGTAGTTTTCACATGAAAATATTTTAACTTCATGTGAAATTTTTATTTTTGAGGTGAACTAATGAAAGGCTCTGTGGAGCCTCGTGAATCAATACTTTATCTCATGATTGATATTTTCCCTACTTCAAAGGGCTCCTTTTCTTACTCTGCTTAGTAGATAACCCCTTATTTCCCCAAGTAGCAATTAATACAGATCTCTACAGCTCTCTACAGCAGCCAAATATACAGTCCCCTTTTGCCACACAGGCTTTGCCCAGAACTGAACGGTATATTCAGAGGTGCTTAGCCTGCCTAAAAATAATACTCATGGTAACTTGAAGCAGTATTTAGGCCTCATTCACACGAGGCGGATCCGCTCAGCGGAGTACGCCAGCTCAGCAGGATATCTCTCCGTTGATCTCCGCTGAGTCAACGGACGACAGGTCCGTCTCTGCTCACTGAGCGGGGAGGGGCCTGTCAGAGCGCCGCCGATTCCTATGGAGAGATCGGACGAAAACAGACAGCAGGTCCGTTTTCATCAGATCTCAGCCGATCCGCCAAGACGGATGGCGAAAAGAGATTTACTGCTGCACATAACTAAAGAATATTGGAAGGGCTGAAATTTTAACCTTTCCAAGAGAAAATTCTGCAGCACGCTCTATATGATGCTATGGTCACAGGACCAGCCACTGAAATGTAGTCCTCCCTTTAAAAAAAGATCACACGTCCCAGCCCAGGCTTTTGATGATGGGAGCAGCATTTTCTCAATTAAAGGTAAGCATTTATTTCCTCCTACTACTGCTTGCCCAGCCCCCAAAAAAATTCATAATAGAAATGCAGGGGCAGTTACTAGTCAGCTTTTGGAAATGCTATTTAGGCCCCTTTCACACTTATACGACTTGTCCCACGATTTGGGACTGCAAAGTAGCATGACAAGTCGTTCCCCATGATTTCCAATGACAGCCATTCATATTAGTAGGACTTCAAGTCGTTCCGACTTCAAAGTAGTGCCTGCACTACTTTGGTCCGATTTTTGATGCCACTTACACAGGCCGTCCTTGAAATCGCTGCAAAATCATGGCCGCGAATCGCAGTAAATTCGAGTGACTTTGAAGTCGCACAAGTGTGAAAAGGGCTTTATTCTGACTGATCATTTGGCATAACTTTTCTAAGTCACTGAAAATACGGAAGATCAAAGAAAAGTCAAAAGTTATGCTTATTTGAATCCTATCCCTGACTTAAAGTTTTTGCAGCAGGATGGTCAGCGTGGCAGCCAGGCAACTATTATTTTCAAACAGAGATCTGCAATGACATTGTGGTTCCTTCTTGTCAGATTTCTTCCTTGATGTACTGGCATAAAGCTGAAGTTTAGGTATGGTAACCTTTACATTTGGTACATTTGTCCAGCTTGGACCATACCCGTGGGAGCTGGAAATCACTGTAGTAAGCAATGATCACCACTAGTTTGCGGGTCCCATGCCTAGCGGTTACGCTGCAGCTCAAGGAACACAAGAGGTTGCTCACTCAGCATAACCGCAATTCAAAGAACACTTTGCATTTTCTCAGTAAATGCAAAGTTTTCTTTGGACACGGTGGAGATTTTGCGACGTCACCACCCCATCTTGATACAGTAAAACCTTGGTTTGAGAGTAACTTGGTTTGAGAGCATTTTGCAAGACAAGCAAAATGTTTAAATACATTTTGACTTGATATACAAGCGATGTCTTGATGTACAAGTAGCATCATGTCACAACTTAGTATAAAAGAGAAGAGAGGCGTCTCTAAGTGTAGCAATAGGGTTACATTTAATGAAGGTACAACATTTAGCTACTCACATGGTTGATGATTAAAAGAGGCACATCTAAGTATGCATCCATCCTCTTCACCACCATCGACATCATCTCTTCCACACTGCGCTCCACGAGCGGTTCAAGCCTCACTTTCAGATCGCTCTCCTGCAGGGTAGTCTTTCCCGGTAACTATTGCAGACTGACAGCGGTGAGAGCTGGTGGTGCGGGGAATGGTCTATATGGACAGGTTTACTTCCGGATGCCTGCATACTTAGATGTGCCTCTTTTAATCATCAACCATGTTAGTTGCTAAATGTTTTACTTTCATTAAATGTAACCATATTGCTACACTTAGAGGCGCCTCTCTTCTCTTTTATACTCTGTAGCTCCTGCTGGATTTTGCTTCTAATTCCCTTGTGGAGGCTTCCATTTGTGAATAGACATTTTATGGTTACAGAGCCTATCGCATTGCTATAATCTTTTTTTTTTTTTTTTTTTTTTTTTTATGGACTATAAACTGAAGGACTTGAATAAATGGTTGTGAAAGAATCATTTGCGTTTCCATTATTTCTTATGGGAAAATTTGCTTTAATATAAGAGTTCTTTGGATTACAAGCATGTTTCTGGAATGAATTATGCTCGCAATCCAAGGTTTTACTGTACCTTGAATGAAGGCAGAAT
>CM053034.1:22207819-22270829 GCA_028564925.1 Lithobates sylvaticus
TGTGATTAAATTCAGCAAATCATTATCTTTCTAATTAGAAGGGTTTTAGTGTGTGCTGGAAGGTATCAAACTAAAGTCCAGAACAATTCAACCACAGAACGATTTGTAGATGTGAATTGAACTCACATGGTTTCCTCAAGTTGAGGCCTTCAATTTCTTCCTTCGACTGCCCCACCAGCACCAGCATGGGGTTTACCAGCTGGACACATTTGCTGTAATCCATGAGAAGATTGTATACTGTGTGACACTTGTCCCATGAAGAGCACAATACGATCGCATGTGGCTGAAAGACAACATTATGACCATTACAATGGAACAATACCCCCCCCCAAAGGCATAGCTAAGGACGCTGCTTCCACAGACACGAGCACAAAAACAAAAATTGCCTTAAAGCCAAATCGGCCATAAAAAAATAGGATTTTTTTTACTCACCGTAAAATCTTTTTTCTAGGTACTGAGGTACGCAGGAAATCTTTAACCTTCAGATGATACTGCTGCCTACATGATTTGACTGTAGGCTAACCCAGAATAACCATCCCCTAATACCAGCATGCCTCAGTTCTGTATCCAAGCAGTACTGAGAGCATGATTAGGAACACAGAAGGGGGGAACCTGTGTCCCTTAATAAACTCCAAAAAATGGAAATTTTGACTTATGTGTACACTCCATATCGTAGAGCAGTGGTCATCAACCCTGTCCTCAGGGCCCACTAACAGGCCAGGTTTTATGTATTACCTTGTGAAGATGCAGACTAGAATACTGCATCAGCAAATGATATCACCTGTGATGTATTTCAGTTATCTTGCAAACCTGGCCTATTAGTGGGCCCCGAGGACAGGGTTGATGACCAATGTCGTAGAGTACAGGACACAGGATATGTATTCATAGACCATGGGTTATATGCTGCTACCTTCAGGTGGTTGGACGCTGGCAAAAGCTTTGCTGGGAATGCCCAATCTGTGAATAATAATCTTCGCACTGCTAGAACCTTCTGCCAATTCAGGCAATAGTTTGATTATTTTGTATTGAAGACTGACGTCTTCCTTGTGCTGTGCGCATAGAAGTTGCTTTGATTTTGCACAGGGTTGTCTTGATAAAAATAATTGATTGTCAATGTGATAATAATAGATATATCTGTGGTTGAGAGGCATACATGAAGGTGTGAAGATCACTCGTTCTGTTGTATTGTACAGTCACATTAGAGGTCGTTGGATCCTGATGAAACTATATTTCTGACCAAACGTGTAGATCCATTACACCGATCTATGACTATAAGATGTGAAGCTATAACACCTTCAAGTTGTAATGTGATATGCGTTACCTTTTTTGATGAGAAACTGGCATGAATATATTCTCTTTATCTCTGTGTCTGAATGGACAAAGAAAGCTGCAGCTCGGCTCGGGTGCCCCCATAGCAAGCTGCTTGAGCCAGGTGCAAAACCACGGCAACAGTGCAAAACCACTGCTACAGAGCAGGTAAGTATAACATGTTTGTCATTTAAGAAAAAAAAAAAAGACTTTACAATCACTTTAAATGCAAGATAGAGATCGGAAGAGCAGACAGAGCAATAAATAGATAGGAAGAGGAGACAGAAATGGGAAGAGAATATCACTCCTCAATGTAGATATCAAACTCTACGCGAAAATTATTGCTAATAGACTGCTTCCACTGATCCCCGATCTTGTTTCCACTGATCAGGTGGGTTTTGTCCCAGGCAGGGAAGCCCGAGATAATACTATCCGAACCCTCAACCTCCACCACTGGCTTACGTCGTCCAAAACCCCGGTGTTCCTTCTTTCACTTGATGCGGAGAAGGCGTTTGACAGAGTGGCCTGGGACTATATGCAGGCTGTCCTGAAAGGCTTCGTCCTTGAAGATTGAATGCTCACCTCTATAATGTCACTATACTCCGGCCCCACTGCTGCGGTAAGAGTTAATGGCCACCTGTCAAACGCCTTCCCCATCAACAATGGCACGCGCCAGGGATACCCCCTCTCTCCCCTGATTTATGTCCTCTCCCTAGAACCCCTCCTGAATAAGCTTGGGGGGAATCCAGATATAAAGGGACTGAGAGTCAAGGACAGTGAATTTAAAGTAGCCGCCTTTTCAGACGACATTCTGCTCTCTCTCACATCTCCACGCACATCCCTGCCATCTCTCCTCCTAGACCTAAAGCCTTCAGCTCTATCTCGAATCTTAAAATAAATTATTCCAAATCCCATGCCCTAAATATCTCCCTCCCCACCCAGGAAGTGACGCACTGCCAAGAGGCCTTCCCATTCCACTGGGAAAAGACGGCCATTACCTACCTCGGGATTCGGATTCCGACCTGCCTCTCGGACCTTTATTCCCTTAACTTTCTCCCTGCCCTGACTAAAGCACAAAATCACCTTAACCACTTCAGCCCCGGACAAATTGGCAGCCAAAAGGACCACGCCCCTTTTTGCGATTCGGCACTGTGTCGCTTTAACTGACAATTGCACGGTCGTGCGACGTGGCTCCACAACAATTGGCGTCCTTTTTTCCCCCACAAATAGAGCTTTCTTTTGGTGGTATTTGCTCGCCCCTGTGGTTTTTATTTTTTGCGCTATAAACAAAAATAGAGCGACAATTTTGAAAACAATGCAATATTTTTTGCTTTTTGCTATAATAAATATCCCCCAAAAATATATAAAAAAACATTTTTTTTCCTCAGTTTAGGTCGATACGTATTCTTCTACATATTTTTGGTAAAAAAAAAAAAAAAAATCGCAATTAGCGATTATTGACTGGTTTGCGCAAAAGTTATAGCATTTACAAAATAGGGGATAGTTTGATAGCATTTTTATTAATATTTTTTTTTTTTTACTAGTAATGGCGGCGATCAGCGATTTTTATTGTGACTGCGACATTATGGCGGACACATCGGACATTTTTGGGACCATTGTCATTTATACAGCAATCAATGCTATTTAAATGCATTGATTCCTGTATAAATGACAGTTGTAGTGAAAGAGTTAACCACTAGGGGGAGGGGAGGGGTTATGGGCTGTGACGTGTGTGTGTTTTTTTACATTAGGGGGCGGGGCTGACGTCTGACGTCATTGATCGGCTTTCCCGATGACCGGGAACAGCCAATCAATGACAGGCAGAGTAGGAAGCGCGGGGAGAGGTTTGTTTACACATACCTCTCCCCGTTCTTCAGCTCCGTGACCCGATCGCGGGACACCAGCGGCGATCGGGTCCACTGGTCCCGCGGCGGGGTCACGGAGCTCCCGACTGGGTCGCGAGCGCGCGACCCACAGGCAGACAAATGCAAAATCACTTTTATATACGGGATTTTGCCTGCCCGAGCCATTCTGCCGCAGTATATCTGCCTGAGGCGGTCGGGAAGCGGTTAAAGAATGGTCGTCACTCAATGTCTCTTGGTTTGGTCGGGCAGCTCTGATCAAAATGATCATACTCCCACGCTTACTATACCTAATTCAAACCATTCCACTGGCCATCCCACGAGTTTTTTCTCGCTCTTAAAACATGCTCACCTTCCGCGTAATTCCCCCCCCAAAGTATATACACCACCCTGGCCCAAAGCAGCCATAGCACTCCCATACCCTCCACCAATATTACATAGCCTGCACCCACGAGAATACAGACTTAACATCCTCTCTGCATCGAAAGCGGTCCCTCTCAAAATACGTTCTCAACCTACCCCACGCCATCTCCTTCCATGGTTACTCCCCAAGACAGTGCCTACAACCTAGAAACGCAACACCCTTTTTAAATCTATACCTCTTTGAACGCTCCTTTAGTGCAAGTCCACAAGCTGGTAGACTCGTCTTGACATCCACCCTCCCGGCCCCATTGAACCACGCTAAGATGTAATCCTGACTTTTCCTCCAGGAATATGACCCTCACTCCTCAGACAGGAATGGCCCTTCCAAGAAGTCCTTGCCTCCCAATTTTTTACCTTAGTGGAAGCTTGCATCAATAGATGATCTCAGAACATCTACACTAATAACCTCATCCCGTTCATTCTTGGACACAGAGGCAGAAAAAACTAATAGAGGCAAAATCTGCCACTTCCCTCTCCACACACTCTAGATCTGCCAACTGGACCAGACAGCTCACATCCGTTTGAGACCCTTTGCCTCAATAAGATTCCCCAGAACGACACTTCATCTCTCCTTCTCCTACACCTTTTCTTACTGATTCCCGGGGAAATTACCCCTCTCCTCTCCTTCACCAAGAATCTTGGAACAAGACCTTTCTCCCCCCTTGACTCCCGCGGAATGGACTAGAGTTTCACGAATACACACATAGGGGTTCCCTGATCATTGCCATCCAGTTTAACGATACAAAGTGCTAACTAGGTGGTATAGATCCCCTTCCCTCCTTTGCACTAGTTTCTCACTCATCAACCCCGCCAACACGATGCTGAGTGCAACACTGAAGTAGGAGCCTTGCTCCACATATGGTGGGAATGCTACTGTTACATTCCATACCTTCGTGGAGGAAGTTCACAGACCTTGCCTCGTTGATCACCACAGTACACCCTTAACTTTTACACCGCTCAGTTTCTCCTTGCACCACTCTTCTCTTCCCAGGAGAGCATACTACAAATCCCTCACCAATGCAAATGATCAATGCTCTTAGAGTCTGTATTCCCAGACACTGGGCGCACCACTCCAAAGACCCTCACCTCAAAGAATGGTTTTCTGACCATCTCTAGAATTTGTGATATGGAGGAACTGTTCAACATCTCACAGGAGAAAACAGCAGTGGCGGCGGCATTAGCTGCTACTGCTTTCAATCAAAGTCAGCTAGCCAATCAGGGGAGAGAGGGGGCCGGGCCGGGCCACGGCTCCGTGTCAGAATGGACACAGGGAGCTGTGACTCGGCTCGGGTGCCCCCATAGCACGCTGCTTGCTGTGGGGACACTGAACAGGAGGGCGGGGCCAGGATCACAGAAGATTCACTCGAGAAGAGGAGGATATGGGCTGCCCTGTGAAAATCCACTGCAACAGAGCAGGTAAGTATAACATGTTTATTATTTTTATAGGGAAACATTTTTTATTTTACAATCGCATTAATTAGAAGTTGGCCAATCCCCAGTACATGATCCTTGTAAACTCTCCTCCTCCTGTACTGCTGTCATAGGCAGAGGCCCCTTAAGTGCCTTATAAAGTATAGATCTGTCTTTTTGTCTGTATCTCAGTCTGTTGACTTTCTCCAACATTATGCGTGTGTTTACCTCTCTGTACGCAGCATTCGATTCCCTATAGAAGAATATTATCGGCTGCCATTTCGAGCAAAGAAATTTAAGTTGCACCAGATCCAGCCGATCTCTCTTGGCTTCAACGTGTACGAGAACAAAATGGACTTTCGGTGAGTTTTATACCACAGTATTATTACCACTGGTTAGATCTGCACGATTAATCGTTAAAAAATCGCAATCTCGATATCCCCCCCTGACGATCTCTCCTGCTGAGAGTAAGCGAATCATTCATATAAAAAAAAAATTGAAGTCGCCTCAAGTCACGCAACAAAATCAATCAATGTAAGGGAATGAGAGCCGTCCCCCTCTTAATGCACACTACTGAAGTCGCTCTGACTTTAGAAAAGGTTCCTGTATTACTTCAATCCGACTTCTAGGCGACTTGTACCCATTGATTTCAATGGAAGTTGCCTCCAAGTCAGATCCCCTGTCTTGACTGAAGCAACTTTCCAACTTGAAACATTGTAACTAACACTTCTTAGATCAAAGGGATAGAACTTCTTGTGTAAACAAATAATCTGGGCAGTCTGCCAAGTGTAAATGCAGGAAGTTTAACCACTTAAAGTCTAAATCTTTTTCTGACACTTCTTTCTAAAGCTAAAATCAATATGTTTTGCTCGAAAATTACTTGGAACCCCCAAATATATACGTGTGTGTGTGTGTGTGTATATATGTGTATATGTGTGTGTGTGTGTGTGTTTATATATATATATATATATATATATATATATATATATATATATATATATATAATGTGTATATTTTAGCAGAGACCCTAGGGAATAAAATGGCAATTGCTGCAATATTTTATGTCAAACTGTATTTGCCCAGCGGTCTTACAAATGCAATTTTCTGGGAAAAAATACACTTCAATAAATAAAAAAAACAGTAAAGTAGCACAATTTTTTTTGTTTTAATGTGAAAGATGATGTTACGCCGCGAGAATTATTAGAGAATCGTGATCTATCTTCTAAGCAAAAAAATCGTGATTCTCATTTTAGCCAGAATCGTGCAGCTCTACCACTGGTAGAGGATAGGTCTGTGTTTGTGTATATATGTATATACAGAAGATGAATAAATAATAGATTTAATTTTTATTTGATTTTTTCAAGTATATTCATTCTTGTTGCCTTTTTTGAAACTGAATTCCAAGCACATATATAGAGGGGACGCTTTATTACATCACTAAATTATTCAAAGCAGACTTTCACCTGTAATCAAATAGTTTTTTTGTTTTTTTGCGGGGAGTGAGTACATTGTTCCTGGCGCCAACATGGTAGCATACATGTAATGGGTTAGCTGTCGAAAAATTAAAATGAAAATTACAATATGTATTTGATACAGTTTTCCAACAAAGCAGCATACCACCATCACATGTATGCTGCCATTATTTGGCACCAGAAAAAGAAAAATTACCGTATTTGACACTTTTTTACGTGTTTTTTTTTTTTGCTGGTACCCCCCTTCCACTTCCGCATTTCTCGCCTTGGCGAGGATGACATCACCTCTGCACCTGATGAAGTTCTTCTTTAAAAGAGAAGTGCAGGGGGGGGACCCATACATACATTCTCACGTAAATGGCTGCAGCATCGATCCGATGCTGCTGCTGTCCCCTGCCAGCTCTGAGGCTACTTTCACACTGAGGTTTACCGTCGTTTTAGCGGCGCTATTCGGCCACTAGCAGGGCGCTTTTAACCCCCCGCTATCAGCCAAAAAAGGGTTCAAAGCGTTGCTGCCCCATTGTTTGTTTTTAATGGGCAGGGGCGCATACAGTGCTGCAAAGAATGCATGCAGGTAAACAACCTCTTGCCTTTGCAACCACTTTCAGCTTTAAGCATGAGAAATAATATAATGCATTGTTTTAATTGAAAATAAAATATTTTATTTTTTTGGCATCTAGAATGTTTTTTTAATGGCCCCTTGACAGATCCAGATAAGAAAATCCACTGTATATGTGCATGTTTGTGCAAATCCTTTAATTTCACGCAGTGTGATTGATGTATTTCTTTTAGGCCAAGAAAGGATTGGGATTTGGCTGCTGTCTCTTATTTCCATCAACTCTTGGAGGGTAACTATCTTTCGCTAATAGTTGCCTTTGTGTGTGTAGGAATGTTCAGATTCTTGAACTCATTGGTGCCACCTCATCAGTGCCACCTTATCAGTGCCCGTCAGTGCAGTCTCATAAGCCTCTGTCAGTGAAGGAGAAAACTTATTTACAACATTTTATAACCAAAGCAAAGAAAAACTTTTATTTTTTTTTTTTTTTTTTTAATTTTCCAAATTTTCAAAAAAATGCAGAGGTGTTCAAATACCACCAAAAGAAAGCTATATTTGTGGGAACAAAATACAAAAAAATTTTGTTTGGGTAAACCAGGCCAATTTTCAGCTTTCAGCGCTGTCACTTTTATAAATGACAATTGCGCGGTCATGCTACACGCATGACCGCGCAATTGTCATTTATAAAAGTGACAGCGCTGAAAGCTGAAAATTGGCCTGGGCAGCAAGGGGGCAAAGTGTCTGGTATTGAAGTGGTTAAGGTGGATGTAAACCCGATTCATGAAATTTGACATATACCTGCAGTGTTTGCTTATCTCTTTCTGAAGCCCCATGATTTTTTGCTATTTCTTTCCTCTGTTATCAACATGATAATTTCTGACAAGTTCTCCAACACACGAGATAAAAGCAGCTAGATTAGCAGAGAGCTTGTCTATTCACAGCATAACTCTGAAAGTATCTTTGTTCCTCTGCCTATGTGGAGGGGGGGGGGTGTATGCCTTTCCTCCAATCGGCTGTCACACAGTGTATGCTGAGAATGCACTCCTACTGCTGAATGAGGAAGTAAAAATTCTAACAGAATCTGAACGTTCTAAAGAATATATAAAGCTGAAGACAGCATATATACATGTAAAACTTATATAGGGAGATTTGTTTAATCTCTGTCTATCATCTGAAGCTGTTCACTTCACTGGGTATAAGGCTATAAAAATGCACTGATTACTGTGTAAATGACACTGGTAGGGAAGAGGTTAACACTAGGGGGCGATCAAGGGGTTAAATGTGTGTTCCCTCAGTGTGTTCTAACTGTATGGGGATAGGACTGAGTAGGAGAGTAGACATTTTGCTGTTCCTACATAGTAGGAACAAACAACATGTCTCCTCTCCTCTGACAGCACAGGGATTTGTGTGACACACACACAAATCCCCGTGCTGGTGCTCATGCACACGATCCCGCCTGCCTGGCGGCGATCACAGCCATGTGCATTGGGTCCCCCACCGTGCAGCCGGCGCACGCCCTCTGGTGGCTCTTAAAGGAACCCTGTGTGTGTATATGTGTATAATATATATATATATATATATATATATAAGTTTATTGCAGCGGTGCCACCTTGCTGCAGTATATGTACGTGAGCCGGTTGGGAACTGGTTAAAGTGATACTAAACACACGCTGTCTCATTTACATTGGCCCTTCTATTTCTGTATATGGATGATGGCACTGTAATTATTTTAATGAAAAAAAAAATCGGAGTACCTTTTTCCTAATCGATATTGAGCGGTCACATGACCCAGCTCTTCCCCAGCCTGTCAGCAGGGACAACATAAGCTTCTAGTCCTAGAGCTGCTGGTCACATGTTCAAAAAAAAAACAGCCTTTGGAGTACAGAGTAAAAATAAATATCAATAAATTGTCATACAAATATATATTTGAAATTTAAATCTTTATTATTTTTTGGCAATAACATGGTGTGGGCGGATTTCTGCTAGTCACAGGCTGTGTCACACCCCTCCAGCCTGTTTCTTAGAATAACAGGGAGGTGAAGCCTCCATCAATCAAGATATAATGTCCCACCACCATTGTGTTTAGCTGGTTAGTGGGTATGGAGGAGGGCTGCCATTTACCACTGTGCATACGCCCACATGTCTGACTCTGTAGTCACATGGGTTGCTCAGATATGATAGGGTGGAAATGCTCAGCATAGAAAGTCACTGAAAACTGAGCATGTGCAGAACTGCCAACACTGCACTGCCAAATCCTTAGCTGAATTGGGGACATGGACAGAAGGGGGAGATAGAGAACAGCAGGATCAACCAGGTTTTTGCAGAATACAGAAAACGATTCTCATAGTGACTGAGTGAGTATAAACAGCATGTAATACACCATTTATTGACGTGGATTTAGTGACACTTTAATAGTTTTTTCATTAAATGTAGAATACTTTTTAAAAATTTTTTATCTATGAAACCATGTGACTGCAACAGCACCAGTTTGCACTGGCCAGCCACGGAAAAACCTCCTGCAGTGATGTCTGCAGGATATGTTCGAGGTTTACTGCTTTCTCCATCCACCGATTGGACACTGTGGTGTGGAGCAAGTGAATAAAGGTCACGTGACCAGCTTATAGAGAGAATAAAATACGTTTTTTTTTTTTTTTTTTAGTCAGTTCTAATTACATTTGCTTATACTGCTATAATAAGTTCTCATACATGTGAACGGGTGATTGTGGGTTTTATGAAACTTTTAGATGTTTTTCTGTTTCCTTTTAGATGCAACCAAGATCAAGGCTGACTTCTGTTCTGTGAAGGACGACTACATAAGTGTTTACCTATATATTACTACTAAGGACTCTGTGGTAAGTGGAATTTGTAATGACCCATAACATTTTACTGTCTGAACTGACTTAATAAGTTGGGAATATTAACATACTTTGCTTTTCTCTCAAGCTCTGTGTCAATGATGAGCTAGTGACCAAAAAGTTTGCTTCTTATTACAAAGACATATCTGTGGATGACGAGGTGAATGGAAATGCAATAATTCCCATGGTCAATGGGATACAGTCACCAGGACAAGAGAATGGACCCACGGTCAAGGAGCTGCTGTCACCAGTACACCAGAATGCACCCATGTTCAAAGAGCTGCAGTCACCAGTACACCAGAATGCACCAGTGGTCAAAGAGCTGCAGTCACCAGTACACCAGAATGCACCAATGGTCAAAGAGCTGCAGTCACCAGTACACCAGAATGCACCAGTGGTCAAAGAGCTGCAGTCACCAGTACACCAGAATGCACCAATGGTCAAAGAGCTGCAGTCACCAGTACACCAGAATGCACCAATGGTCAAAGAGCTGCAGTCACCAGGACACCAAAATGGATCTATGGTCAAAGAGATACAATTCCCAGGACACCGAAATGCACCCATGTTCAAAGAACTACAGTCACCGGTACACAAGAATGCACCAAGGGTCAAAGAGCTGGAGTCACCAAGACACCAGAATGCACCCATATTGAAAGAGCTACAGTCACTGGGACAACAGAATGGATCTATGGTCAAAGAACTGCAGTCACTGGGACAACAGAATGGATCTATGGTCAAAGAACTGCAGTCACTGGGCCAACAGAATGGATCTATGGTCAAAGAACTGCAGTCACTGGGACAACAGAATGGATCTATGGTCAAAGAACTGCAGTCACCGGGACACCAGAATGGATTTATGGTCAAAGAGCTTCAGTCACCAGGACACCAGAATGGAGTTAAATCTGTTTCCCGGAGTAAAGAAGAATCCCAAGTATCAACAAAAGAATCGCCCAAAATTGCATCAAAGCCAATCCTGTGGTCAGCATGGAGATGTTTGGATGGAGGACATACTACTGGTAAGGCAGAACAGATTTCTGTTTCCCACCATGATGTAACTATGTAGAGCTTTATGTTTAAAGTGGTTGAATCCCCTCACATATACCAATTGTATATATACCCAATAAGTGACTAGCATGAGAGGATACAAAGAAATAAAAACATCCTCCTTCATAAGTTGTCAGAAAAGGTTGGATATAGGGTGCGCTAGGTAAAATGGACCCTCCTAGGATCATAAGTTCACAGTTTGATGCTGGAGGAAACCGGACAAAGCAGGCAGATGTCAGCAGCACTCCATTAGAGAGAAGCAAACTCTCTGGTAGAAAGCAGAACACAAAGAAGGCGTTTCTATGTGCAATAAAACAAGACTTTAATTGCCCAAAGGACGGTTAAAGCGGGGCGGTACCTGAAAAAAAAAAAAGGTTAAAAGCCAGCAGCTACAAATACTGCAGCTGCTGACTTTTAATAAATGGACACTTACCTGTCACAGGTTCCAGCGATGTGGGCAGCAGAGGCCGATCAATCGATCGGCTCTCAGCTGCTGCCGGCGCCATTCTCAGTGAGGGAATCAGGAAGTGGCCGCAAGCCTCATTTGCAGACCAAAGTTCATGCCTTTTAGATCTGTAAATAATTAAACAGAAAGATGCAATGTTTCTTTTTTCTGTCTCTTTCAGTACTGAGCAATGTTGATGAACCTTGCCGGCTGCTTTTTTTTTTTATTTTTTGACAGCAGTAAACAAGGGAAGTGCGCTGCACTTTTTACATGAATCGTGGAAATGCTGCATTAAGATCGTGTGTGAATCAAGATCACAATCTTTTAACGATTAATCATGCAGCTCTACTGTGGACACTGCTGCTGGCAGATTGCACCGGGTCACTTTGTTATATATATATATATATATATCAACATCACATACAATTTTTATCTATCTGGATACCTGTATAATTTGGGTATCCAATCAATATTTGTTTATCTAGCATAGTTAAATTCTTATATATTCATAGCATAATCATATATTTGTCTTAATACTAATTTTGTATTGCAGTGTACAGTGTATGGACTGCTACACCAGCAGCAAGGGGCATCATGGCACGGACAGCGGAGTCCTGAGCCTTGACAAGGATAATCACCCTTTATTTATTATGTTTTCTTTATAATCGATTTCATCAATTCATCGGATACAAAAATGATAGTTTTCTTTTGTGACTTACAGATATCACATATACTTTGAATTGACTTGTAACATCATGTTTTGAGATGGACTTTGGGCAGTCCAATACATGTTTTGATAGCTTAGCTATGTACACAATTTCCTAGGACTTCACACAATAGGCTTTGTCGGGCAAGGTGTTGGCTATTGACTTTTTATCTTGATGGTTGTAAATTGTCCAAACAGTCTTTACTTCAGCACAAAGGATTCTTCCCAGTCACGGACCACCTCCAAGTGATGACACCTAATAAATTTGGCCTTCTCAAACTAATCAACAAAAATAAGTACACACCTTTTGTTTGGTGACAAAGGCTACCATTGTTCCTGTTTTCTTTCTGGCTCAATACAGGCTTGTAAACTTTATATATTTGAGACTTGTAAAATAAGCAACCAGTTCATCTGCTGTTCAAGAGCAAAAGTTCACTTCAATTTTTTTTAGGCCTACTCAATCTCTCATCTCTGCCAGTGAATAATATATATATTTCTTCATAAATTCACAACAGTGGTTAAACTTATCAAAAGGTAAACCTCTCTCTGCAGATATCCATCAGGGAAGTAGATCGGTCCTGCACAAGGAGAAACCACCATTCTTGGCCAATCAGAGCGGAAAACCATCAGATTTCTTGTCGAAAGATAATACTCCTCAGTCCTTGAGAAGTCATAATGGAAGCAGTCCAGTTCTCCTGCAGACAGATGAACCTCCACCCTTAGACGATCGGCATGGAAATGCATCGCTTTCACTGGATAAGCCAAATCGGCCTTTGAGCATTCCGGAGCAGAAAATAGTGACCGGTCCTGAGGCGGTGACACCTTCTACCTGGAACAATATTGAATGTGGCCCAAAGCTTTTTCAGGGTAAGCTGTTCTCTGGCTTTAATTGTACACTTTTCCAGTGATTTGGATTTGTTTGAGCCAAGAGTATTCATCTGTAACTCATAGTCTGCTTGTATATTTATAATATGCCAAGAACACTGGCTCCACGCGAATGGGGGCATTTAGCTGCTATGTGCCCCCCTGCGATGTTTTAGTGCATCCAGGGAGGGAAGATGCTGATTCCAGCCCCACTGCCTGCAGCCTGTCAAAGATGGGCCTGAGCGCTGTACCAGGTGGTACTTGCATTTAGGGCCCTTTGCATTCAGGTTTAATTTTTAATGGCACCCCCGCACATCTAGCAAATCACAGGCCCATTTGTGGCCACCAAAACCCATGGTTCTGAAGTACTATGCGGTTTGGTGCTGCGCGATTTAACAACTTGCCTACCAGGCACTGACAGGCACCCCCTTCCTGCCTAAGCAATTTTTCAGCTTTCAGCGCTGTCACACTTTGAATGACAATTGCGCAGTCATGCTACACTGTACCCAAACACATTTTTTATCATTTTCATCACACAAATAGACCTTTCTTTTGGTGGTATTTAATCACTGCTGGGTTTTTTATTTTTTACAAAAAAAAAAATAAGTCCAAAAATGTGAAAAATAAATGTTTTTTACTTTTTTTTTCTGTCAGTAAATTTAGTAACTAAGCAATTTTTCGCCTTCACTGCACTGTTAGGTGGCACTGATAGGCGGCAGTGGCAGGCACTGATAGGCGGCACTGTTGGGCACGGATAGGCGGTACATATGGGCACTGATGAGTGGCACTGATGGGCGACACTGATGGGCGACACTGATGGGCATTGATGGACAGCAGTGATGGGCATTGATGGGCACACTGATAGGCAGCACTGATTGGCAGCACTGACTGGCGTGGCTAATGGGCACTGATTGGTTGCACTTGTGGGCAGTGGTGGGCACTGATTGTTGCCACTGGTGGGCACTGTATGCTGGCATTGGTGGGCACTGTTTGTGACACAATTTTTTGTAATCAGGGCACTGATGGTCAGTGCCCTGAATACATTCCTACATGTCCCCCTGGGAGGAGATGCAGCTGATTGGCTCTTCTCTCCTTACACTCTGTCAGTGTGATGCGAGAGACGATTACCGGCATTTCCTTGTTTACATATGGACCGGCTGTGATTGGACACAGCTGATCACATGGTTAAAGAGCCGCGGAGGCGGCTCTGTACACAGATTGTGGTCACGCCGTGTCCTAGCAACACAGCCGTGATCGCCACGCTGCACGCCCCCACAAGGTGCTGCCACCACCATGTTTCAAGGTGGGGATGGTGTGTTCAGAGTGATGTGCAGTGTTAGTTTTCCCCCACACATAGCGTTTTGCCTTTTAGGCCAAAAAGTTCAATTTTGGTCTCATCTGTCCAGAGCACCTTCTTCCACATGTTTGCTGTGTCCTCCACATGTCTTCTTACAAACTGCAAACAGGACTTCTTATGGTTTTCTTTCAACAATGTCTTTCTTCTTGTCACTCTTCCATAAAGGTTAGATTTGTGGAGAACACGACTAATAGTTGTCCTGTGGACAGATTCTCCCACCTGAGTTGTGGATCTCTGCAGCTCCTCCAGAGTTCCCATGGGCCTCTTGGCTCTTCTCTGATTAATGCTCTCCTTACCCGGCCTGTCAGTTTAGGGGGACGGCCATTTCTTGGTAGGTTTGCGGTTGTGCCATACTCTTTCCATTTTCGGATGATGGATTGACAGAACTCTGTGAGATGTACAAAGCTTGGGGTATTTTTTCTATAACCTAACCCTGCTTTATACTTCTCCACAACTTTATCCCTGACCTGTCTGGTGTGTTCCTTGGCTTTCATGATGCTCTTTGTTCACTAAGGTTCTCTAACAAACCTCTGAGGACTTTACAGGACAGTATTTATACTGAGATTAAACTACACACAGGTGGACTCTATTTACTTATTAATGAAGGCAATTGGTTCCACTAGAACTTGATGAGGGTATCGGAGTAAAGGGGGCTAAATACAAATGTACCCCTCCATACTTTTCACGTTTGTAAAAAAAAAATTAAAACCATTTATCATTTTCCCTCCACTTCACAATTATGTGCCACTTTGTGTTGGTCTATCACATCAAATCCCAATAAAATACATTTACATTTTTGGTTGTAACATGACAAAATGTGGAAAATTTCAAGTGGTGTGAATACTTTTTCAAGGCACTATGGATGCCATAACTCTGTTATTAAAATTCTCATCAGCCTCCGCTCTTTCTGCTAAAAGTGATTAGAGCGGCTGATTTGCCTCTGAATTGCTTTTAGAACCGGCGGGATTATATAAAAAAAAAAAAAAAAATGGTTAAAGCACCCCGGGCTCGCAGGCAGAAGCAAAGGCTTGCATAGATCAAGCCCACCTATGTAAACATTTTAAAAGCGGTTGCCCATTGGGAATTTTTAAGTACCATAGTTTGGGTTATATATATATATATATATATATTTTTTTTTTTTTTTTTTATTCATTAAAGTGTATTTTCTTGTTTGAAAAACCGCTGCGCAAATACCGTGTGACCTGCATTGACTGCCATTTTATTCTCTAGGGCCTCTGATAAAATATATATGTTTGGGGGTTTCTAAGTCATTTTCTAGCAAAACAAAAACACAAAAAAACACAAAGTGTAAAAAAAAAAGGCCTGGTTTTTAATAAACATTCTCAAAAGTAAAATAATATTTTTTGTTGGTTATTCTTTACACAGATGTCCCAGAAAGGGCTGCTGCTGAGATCAGGTTTGTCAGTTATTTGTAAATAAAGTTTTTAGTTTTGACGTGACATCTGTCTTTGCATAGAAAGAGGAGGATTATTTGTCAATTATAAAATGAACTAACATATTAACCAGCAGGGTGTGGGCATTGTGTATCAGTAAGGCCGGCTTAACACTGGGACGGTGCGGGCGGCGACGGTAAAGCATCGCTATACTTAGCGCTGCTTTACCATCGTTTTAGCTGCAGTATGTGTTTTAACCCCCGCTAGCGGCCGAAAAAGGGTTAAAATCCCCCGCAGCGGCGCTTTGCCCACGGTATCCCCGCGGTGTCCCATTGATTTCAATGGGTAGGAGCGGTGAATACACCGCTCCTTCATCGCTCCAAATATGCTGCTAGCAGGACTTTTTTTTTTTTTTTTTTCCGGCTTTCACACTGGAGTGAAAGGACCCTCTTTTTTCAGGAGCTACACAGGCGCTATTTTTAGCGCTGTAGCTCCTGAAAAACGCCCCAGTGTGAAAGTAGGCAGAAGAAGAAAGAGGGATCTTAGGTCAGTGGGAAAGAGCAGAAAGAGTTCTAGGAAAAGTAACATTTTAACCACCTCACTACAGTGCATTTTCACCCCCTTCCTGACCAAGCCATTTTTCAGCTTTCAGCGCTGACGCACTTTGAATGACAATTGCGCGGTCATACGACACTGTACCCAAATGAAATTGTTATCATTTTTTCCCCACAAATAGAGCTTTCTTTTGGTGGTATTTGATCACCTCTGCGTTTTTTATTTTTTGCGCAATAAACAAAAGAAGAGCGACAAATTTAAAAAAAAAACAATATTTTTTACTTTTTGCTATACTAAATATCCCCAAAAAATATATAAAAAAACATTTTTTTTCCTCAGTTTCGGCCGATACGTATTCTTCTACATATTTTTGGTAAAAAAAAATCGCAATTAGCGATCATTGATTATTTTGCGCAAAAGTTATAGCGTTTACAAAATAGGGGATAGTTTTATAGCATTTTTTATTAATATTTTTTTTTTTTACTAGTAATGGCGGTGATCAGCGATTTTTATTGTGACTGCGACATTATGGCGGACACATCGGACATTTTTGACACATTTTTGGCACCATTGTCATTTATACAGCAATCAATGCTATTTAAATGCATTGATTCATGTATAAATGACACTGGCAGTGAAGGGGTTAACCACTAGGGGCGGGGAGGGGTTAATTATGTTCCCTAAGAGTGTTTCTTACTGTGGGGGGAGGGGCCTCACAAGGGGAGGAGACCGATCGGTGTGTCTCTGTACAGAGAACACACCATCGGCTCCTCTCCTCTGACAGGACCGTTGATCTGTGTGTTTACACACACAGATCAACGGTCCCGCTGTGTTACCGGGCAATCGCGGGTGCCCAGCGGACATCGCGGCCGCTGGGCACGCGCATCGGGTGCCCAGTGACACGGCGAGAGCGCGCGCGCGCTCCCGGTGGCGCGCGCGCGCTCCCTGCAGTGCACAGAAGGGGAGGACGTCATATGACGCCCTCCCGGAACGAGAGATGCGCCGCCTGGCCGTCATTTGACGGCAGGCGGTCGCAAAGTGGTTAATAAAATGATATTAGGAAAGCAGAGTTTTCTTAGTAGCAGCCGAATTTATGTAAAAAAACAGGGGTAAGAGGGACGCTGGATTTTTTTATTTTTTTTGGAATTTGTATTTTGAGATGCACTTGTAGGTTCCCTTATTATTTTCATGGCTAAATTATTGTGATTGTGCCAGCTTTATTTATTGTTAGAGCGAGTCTGAGGATGAGAGGTGGCCTTCTCAGTTCTGGTAGCTGCTATCTGACCTCATGCTGTCTTCCCGCTCCAGAGTGTGCAACAAAATCAAATAACAGTTTTAATGGAATTCAATATTTTTCTTTTTTTTTTTTATGAGGCTTAAGTTCTGATCAAATTCTTTTGACAATTAACATCTCCACAGGGGTCACAGCGAAGAGAAGACATGTCCGTCGGTTGGAGAAGTGCAGGATCCTTTAGCTATGCCGACCACAGAAGCATTTGCTGTCGTTCAGTCTCCCTGGCCTGCGTTGTGCAACGTAGATCGTGCAAGAAGGATGTCTACTGGTAGGATTTAGCTATTGCTTTTTCTTTCTTAAATTTGTGTTTAATCTCTCTTATTGATTTTAAAAGTATAAAAAGACACAATAATAAATGTCAGAAAAAGACAAGAGAATACAAACATATCAAAGGAATGTTGGGTTAGTGAAAGCCAGTAGAGGTAAAGAGGAGTAGCAAACACTGAACCAGTTGGTAAGGTGGATGAGTCTGGCTGCAGCGTTCATTATGATTATTATTAATTTTGGAACACTTCTACCGCCTGCCCTCAGTGACCACCCCTTATGTCAGCTGTTCTGTTCTGACTATTTGAAGCCTTTCCTCTTACCCTGACCTTGTACATTCACTGTCTGCACTGTGAATGCAACATGTCTTATTCTAGGGGGGACAGTCCCGCTGTACCTGGTGCCCCCAGTTCACTTTATACTGGATCGATCCATAGCGCTGCTGCAAAAAGCTCCCTCTTTCCCCTATCCCCCGATGGATCGATCGATGGCGCTGCTGCAAAAAGGTCCCTCTCTCCCGTATCCTCCACTGGATCTATCCATGGCGCTGCTGCAAAAATCTCCCTCTTTCCCCTATCTTCTATCGGATCGATCCATGGCGCTGCTGCAAAAAGCTTCTTCCCTCTTTCCCCTATCCTCCACTGGATTGATCCATGGCTCTGCTGCAAAAAGCTCCCTCTCTCTTTCACTTATCCTCCACTGGATCCAATCCATGGAGCTGCTGCATAAAGATCCCTCTCTCTTTCCCCTATCCTCCACTGGATCGATCCATAGCGCTGCTGCAAAAAGCTCCCTCTCTTTCTCCTATCCTCAGCTGGATCGATCCATGGCGCTGCTGCAAAAAGCCCCTTTCCTCTTTCCCCTCTTTTCCCTATCCTCCACTGGATCGATCCATGTCGCTGCTGAAAAAAGCTCCCTCTCTCTTTCCCTTATCCTCCACTGGATCCAATCCATGGAGCTGCTGCATAAAGATCCCTCTCTCTTTCCCCTATCCCCTGCTGGATCGATCCATGGCGCTGCTGCAAGAAGCTCCTTCCCTCTTTCCCCTATCCTCCGCTGGATCGATCCATGGCGCTGCTGCAAGAAGCTCCTTCCCTCTTTCCCCTATCCTCCGCTGGATCGATCCATGGCGCTGCTGCAAGAAGCTCCTTCCCTCTTTCCCCTATCCTCCGCTGGATCGATCCACGGTGCTGCTGCGGGTATCCCATAGTTTGCTCAACCCAGCCAGCCTTCAATGCACTTTCTCTCCAAGATCGTCTCAAAGCCATGCCCAAGCCACGTTATGCGTGTTTCACTGGATTGACATCATCTCGAGGCAAATCGTACCTTTTAAGATAATTGTTTGCTACGATTTCATTACATTTTCTACACTTTTGCTATTTATATTCAATGACTGATTTTAATGACATTGTGGATGTCCACATTTGCACATCAGTATATGGTGCACAGTTTTTTGCATAGTATTGGACTTTTTTTTCACGCTTTTCATTTAAAGACTTTATTATCCTTATTAATTTTGGAACACTTCTACCGCCTGCCTTCAGTGACCACCCCTTATACCAGCTGTTCTGTTCTGACTATTTGAAGCCTTTCCTCTTACCCTGACCTTGTACATTCACTGTCTGCACTGTGAATGCAACATGTCTTATTCTAGGGGGGACAGTCCCGCTGTACCTGGTGCCCCCAGTTCACTTTATGCTAACAGGTTGCTTGCAGTGTGTCTGCTAACGGTGCCAACATCTGCAGTCTGGAGTCCTGTGTGCTGTGTGGAAGGGGTTGTGTCCCTTCCCTACTGGTAAGAGAGGGTTATCCTGGGCTGAGCTACAGTTTTTTTTTTGTTTGCTAGGGTCTAATTCTCCTCTAGGTGGCATTGCTAGGGTATCCATAGACAGTATTTGCAGATGTTAAAGATCTCAAACCTAGTTCCTGGCAGATTGATAGCTGCTTTTTATGTAAGTGTGACAGGATTCTTTTATCAAAGTTCAGAAACCTTGAGCATAAACATTAATTTGTCCTTTTCCAGAGATCAAGGAAGAATCCATCGCCAGAATCCGGTAAGAAGTTGTCTTATCTGTATTGAAAGTAGTAGAATGTGTATGCAGTTAGTATGTAGTATTCCACATACATGCAGAGGAAGGTGGAGGAAGTGTAGAGACTGATATAAAAAGAGGACCTCATAAGGATGGATGATAACGGAATAACTTGACTTTGATTGCTGCATGTGCAGAGATTCTGATGACGTCAAAACCTTAAAGTGATTGTAAAGTTTTTATTTTTTTATTTTATTTTTTTTTTCTATTAAAATAACAGACATGTTATACTTACCTGCTCTGTGCAGTGGTTTTGCACAGAGCAGCCCGGATCCTCCTCTTCTCGGGTACCTGGCTGGAGCTTCTGGCCCCTCCCTCCTGTCGAGTGCCCCCACAGCAAGCAGCTTGCTGTGGGGACTGCAGCTCTGTGTGTCCAGACACTGCAGTTCAGCCCACCCCCTCTCTCTCCTGATTGGCTAACTGAGTAATGGGACTTTTTCCATTTTTAATAAATTTTAAAAAATTCTTTCATGTTATTATTATAGGGTATTGTTTGTAGAATTTTGAGGAAAATAATGAATTAAATCCATTTTGGAATAAGGCTGTAACGTAACAAAATTTGGAAAAACTGAAGCGATGTGACTACCTTCCGGATGCGATGTACATCTGTAAGCACAGCTGCTTAAAGGGGTTGTAAAGGTGAAAAAACATCTGTCAATGCCGGCCCCCCGCTATACTTACCTGACCCCTCAAAAGTCCCACGCTTGCCCCCAACGTCTTTTTCGCCGCTCACCCTGGCCGTTGATTGGCTAGAGTGGATGGATTGAAAGCAGCCAGCCATTGGCTCGCGCTGCTGTCAATCACATCCAATGACGCAGCGGGCCGAGTGATATAGTGAGCGGCTATAGCCGCCATCTGTATCACGGGAGCGCGCCCGCAAGCACTCCACAGCATGCGAGGGAGCTTGCATGGAGTCCTTGCGGGGAGGAGCTGAGACAGCCGCCGAGGGACCCCAGAAGACCAGGTTGGGGGCCACTCTGTGCAAAACGAGCTGCACAGTGGAGGTAAGTATAACATGTTTGTTATTTAAAAAAAAAATATGTTTTTCCTTTAGTGACCCTTTAAGATCCAGCACTACAATCGACCTAACCCAGGGATCTTTTCTGACACAGGGTTTAGCAAGGCCTGTTGCTTGCTTACTGTCATATCATTTGTGTCCAGTGAATTAAAACAATTCACAATTTAAAATACTTTTAGGTGTCTAATCCTGTTTTTGAATGTTTTTTTTTTTTTATAGAACACAGAGTGGGAATGTATCATCCTCGGCTCCCGACAACATGAGACAGGCAGAAATTTTTACCAAGTAAGTCCTTCAGCAGAGGATTTTTTGTATTCGATGTCTTTCTTTCTTTCTTTTTTTTTTTTTAAACAGTATATATCCATTAAGATTTTAGGGAGTAACATAGGATATAAAGTGTAATCCAGTGACGGATACACAAAAAGTATACAACCCTTTCATCCACTAAAGTATAAAAATGATCCTCAAGCATAAACAAATGAATATCACAAAATGACAGCATCAGGAGGAGGTCTGAGGATGCCATTAATTAACCACTTTCAGACCGGACCAATTTGCAGCAAAAGGACCAGGCCCCTTTTTGCGATTTGGCACTGCGTCGCTTTAACTGACAATTGCGCGGTTGTGCGACGTGGCTCCCAAACAAAATTGACGTTCTTTTTTTCCCACAAATAGAGCTTTCTTTTGGTGGTATTTGATCGCCCCTGCGTTTTTTTTTTTTTTTTTGCTATAATAAATATCCCCCAAAAATATATAAAAAAAATTTTTTTTCCTCAGTTTAGGCCGATACGTATTCTTCTACATATTTTTGGTAAAAAAAATCGCAATAAGCGATTTTTGATTGGTTTGCGCAGAAGTTATAGCGTTTACAAGATAGGGGATAGTTTTATAGCATTTTTATTAATATTTTTTTTTTTTTATTAGTAATGGCGGCGATCAGCGATTTTTTTTTTATTGTGACTGCGACATTATGGCGGACACATCGGACATTTTTGACACATTTTTGGGACCATTGTCATTTATACAGCAATCAGTGCTTTTTAAATGCATTGATTCCTGTGTAAATGACACTGGCAGTGAAGGGGTTAACCACTAGGGGGCAGTGTAGGGGTTAAGTGTGCCTAGAGGTGTGTTTCTTACTGTGGGGGGGCGTGGCTGTCAGCTAGTGAATGCTGATTTCTGCTCCAATCACAGGGAGCAGAGATCGGCGTCACTAGTTGCTAGGCAGAACACGGAGATGCTGTTTATTTCCGCATCTCCCCGTTCAGCCTTCCCGTGAGACGATCGCGGGTATCCCCGCGGCGATTGAGTCCGCAGGACCCGCGACCGGCCTCACGGGGGTCCCGACCGGCGCGCGCCCGATGGCATGGCGGCATCTTAAAGGGGACGTACCTGTACGCCCTTATGCCTGTCCGTGCCATTCTGTCGACGTACATCGTCGTGCGCCGGTCGGCAAGTGGTTAAAAAAAGGGTTTGAGAGATCTGGCAATATGTCTGTTATATCATTAATTAGGTGAAGTCAGAACTTTCACAAAACATCATTCAAGGGAGCCATATTTCTGCAACCTGTGAGGAACAGTTGTTTAATTGAGCCATCAACTCTTTCATCCACATCAATGTATTCAACTCCTTCATCCACATCAATGTATTCAACTCCTCATCTTCCTCTTTGAGGCTCTGACTGTGACAGACTGCGATTTCCTTGCTTCTGCCCATTTACCTTGCCAAGGGCCACAACTCTGATCTCCTTTGTTTCTAATGCCTGCCTACAGTAACTTTGGTTACCTCCAGCCATTCGACCCTCGACTGATATGAGTTTCCTGGGTTTTGTGAGTACATGAGGACTTGCCTCATTCCCTGAGCTTAGGTCTGTTTGTAGACACAAAGGAGGCAGTCCCCTTGCAATGGGGGACTTGGATAACGCTCTCCTGACATTTATGGAGATGTTTAGTCTGAGCCCTCCAAATGCCCTGACATCTGTAATCTGGAATTTGGTCAACCTATTATTAGAAGGCCTACTCATTGGAGTCCTCCTTACCTCTTCTGGGTGGGGTTGAGCCCCTTTTCTTCTCGTCGGGTACTCTACTGCAGTCACACAGAACTTTGTGAGCAAATCGACCCAGTTTCTTGATGGTGCTTACTGTTGAGGTTCAAAGCGTGCTCCTGTGCCATTCCCTGTAGAGGTGATGTCTGCTCTCCCGTTGGTTTTAGATGAAGCTGGGTTAGCTGAAATCGTTGAGATACACTCTAGCAGCAGTGTAGAAAGAGTCTCGATTAAGAAAAAAAAAAAAAAATGAATAAATGACTAGGTTAGTCTTTTAGGCCCCTTTCAGCCCGAGCGGAGTCCGTCCAGGCTGATTTGCCTGCTCAGCGGGGGATCTCTCCACAGATCCCCGCTGAGCGGGCAGATGACAGGTCCGTGTCTGCTCTGCTATGTAGAGCAGACGCTGACACAGCCTGCTGTTCTCTATGGGGCTGTCAGATGGCAACTGACTACATGTCTGTTGTCATCCGATCCATCAAACAGATGGTAAACATATCCCCTTCTGTCTGTTTTTAATGGATCGGATGCCGGCAGATGACAGTGAGCATATGTCCGCTGACATCCAATGCCCCATAGAGAACAATGGGTGGTCCGATCGGGTCCGCCTGCAAAAACGGACAGGCAGGCCCGATCGGTTCGCTGGTGTGAAAGGGGCCTTACACAGCCGAGCTGAAAAGAGACCTTCATTCCACTAGGTCACTAGCAGAGGCATGCTGGTAGGAGGAGTTATCCTGGTTTTTTTTTTGTTTGTTTTGTTTACTGGTGTCCTCCTGTAGGCAGAAGTATAACCTGAAGATACAAGCCTTTCTGCATCCCTCAATGGACAAGGAGGATTTTTTTCATAGGGTAAAATAATAATTACTAGTCCTATCGATTGTCCAATATGGGTTATATATGGGGACGTTCCCATATTTTATATATACAAGTATATCAGAAATATTTGTTTTCCACACAGAATCCCTCTTAATGTATGCAAATTCTGTTGCAAACGATAAACAGCCGTTTACGTTTCCTTTTCATTTCAGGTTACTTCATTTCTTAAATCCGAATCCAGCACAGGTATCGGAAGAAGAGACCGACGAGGTGTGTTTATCTTTACTTTCCTTATTTATAATGTAAATTCTGGATGCTGACACAACTGCATGCTTTCACCCTCATTTCTCTTAAAGCCCAACTCCAGGGATACATTTTTTTTTTTTATCAGAAAAATTCCTTATTGTGTAGAAAACATAAACCGGTCCATACAATCGATCAATTTACTGTATTTCGTAATAAAAAGCATGTAAATGACCTAAACATTGCATAATAAAGGTATTGTGAAAGGATGTATATTAAGCATAGTATGCAGCCTGCACATTAAATATATCTCCAAACATAATACCTAACTTGGTATTAAAGAACAAACAGAAAATAAACTAAACATCCCCAAGGTGTGTACTATCACTTAGGAAAGCTCAAACAAGAAGAATCTCTATACAGTTTCCCTTGTATACTAGCCTGAACTCCCCTATCCTATACATGCTACTCAAACAGTGAAGTAATTGGACTGCAGAGTTAAATTGAGGAGATAAGATGGTGGGGGGGGGGGGGGGTTAGATTAGTAGGGCGGGGGGGTTATGAAGGGTAAAGGGTAATTAAAGTGGTGGGACACCCTGAAAACAAAAACTTAAAAAAATGTTAGTAACCATTTTTTTTTTTTTTTACTTACCAGAAATGGCTGTTGCTAGGCAGATCGTCCTAATCTGCCTCCTCCAGCTCCGCGGTGATCTTCTCTTCTTCCGTCTTCTGTTGAATGGGGCGCGGTGTGTTATGGGAACTATGTCCCACAACACATCGCGTTCCCCATTCACAAATTAGAGTCGCGCATGCGCAGTAGGCCGCACGCCGATTCACGCATGCGCAGTCGGCCGCGCGCCGACTCGCGCAACACGCAGTAGGAAACGTGAAGCCGTTTCCCTTACTGAGGATGGCGGCGCTGGAACCGGATCGCCGAGGGACAGCTCGTCCTCCACGACCGACATCGCTGGCGCCCTGGGAGGGTAAGTGTACTTCTTAAAAGTCAGCAGCTACTTTTTTTTTTAGCTGCTGACTTTTAAAAAAAAAAATTTGTAAGGTGAAACGCCCCTTTAAGGTAGATAAGGGGATAGAAAGAGATAAGTATGTAAGAAGATGGGAAATTAGAAGTAACATTTAATGTTTTTTTTTTTATGAAATATTTACATAAAATGTATACTGCGAAAGTTTGAAATAAAGAAAGCCACAATGATGCCAAGATGAGATGGACAGAGATGAACGGCTAAGCTGACATAGGTCCCCGATAAAAGTTTTGCTGATGTGGTTAAGAAAAAAAAAAACGTGACCAGAGCCCACCCATTGCGCACTTGCCATGTCGTGTCTCCCAAGTAAATCGGAGTGTCATCAGCGTAGAGGGAGATCTTGTCCTCCCTCTCACCCCGACAAAACCCCACAATGTCCGGAGAGGCCCTGACCATAGCCACCAGGGCAAAAAGCAGGGGTGAAAAAGGACACCCCTGTCTAGTGCTTGTGTGCAAAGGAAATGCCCCCAACAGAACCCCATTAATTTGTATCCTGGCCTGAGGAGCCGTATATAGGAGTTGCACCCAGGAAAGAAAGGATTTACCCACTCTGAACTTTCTTAAAACCACCCAGAGGTACTTCCACTCAACGCTATCAAAAGCCTTGGCAGCGTCGTGGGAGAACACCGCTCCATTCCCGGAGTTGTCCACTGGCAGCTGAAGGTTCAGGAACAAATGTTGTATATTTAGCACTGTAGACCTAGCCGGTATAAACCCGGACCCGGATCCAAGTGCACCAGATCTGAAACTTGAACATTTTATGATGATTGTAGCAAACAATAAATGAGGTGATGCATGTTCCAGGAGTGGGAACATATATATGATTCTAACATATTGACCTGTATTTGATTTCTTAGCAGCCAAAGGTTGTTAGAAAACTTCAGGAAGCAGTGTTTGTCAGCAAAACCTTAATAGCCTATCACACCTTGGAATCTGCTCTTCTTTGTTCTGGTATCAAAAAGGTAAGGCCATTGTAAATGAATGTATAACTGTGTCTATGTAAATATGTGTGGCTATTCCTGAATGTGATCCTTTTAAGTTTAGGCTTCATGCACACTACTGATGTTAAACTCAAGTTTTTTGTGACTTTAGGTGTTTTTTTGGGGGGGTTTGCCCTTGAATTTCCCCTAATGTTATCCTGTGTCATACACAAATGGACATTTTTAGCAGTTTAGTAACAGGGGAGTTTAGAGGTAGTTTTCTAAACACCCTAATATCACGTTCAGGGGTCGGAATTTTGACCACAAAACACGCTGTCAAATGCAACTAAACGCGTGGCGCGTTTAGCACTTAAGCGTTTATTTTAATGGCCAGAATGAATTCAAATTCTGGCCAATTAAATAAATTCTCCTAACTGTTAAACTCATCTAAACTGGTTTGAAATAAATGCAGCTTAGGTGAGTTAAAAACGCAGATTTTTTCCTGTCAGGAGAAAAAGCATTTACAAGAAACCAGTGTGCATGAGGCCTAAAGCCCCATACACACGGTCGGATTTTCCGATGGATTCTGTCCTATCGGACAATGTTGTTGGAAATTCCGACCATGTGTAGGCTCCATCGGACTTTTTCCGTCGGATTTCCGACGGACAAAGTTTTATCTCCTGCTCTCAAATTTTCCGACAACAAAGTCCTATCGGACTTTTTCCGATCGTGTGTAGCGAATTCCGACGGACAAAGTGCCACGCATGCTCAGATCACATTACAAGACCAAAGCTATTGGCTACTAGCCTCTACGTAGTCCCGTCGTACGCAACGAACGTCACCACGTTCAGGATGATCGGATTTTCCGACAACTTTGTCCGACCGTGTGTATGCAACACCAGTGTCGGACAAAATCCGACGGATTTTGTGGTCGGAATTTCCGACCGTGTGTACGGGGCATAAGACTCGGTTCACAGGTATACGTTTTTGGTGCTTTTTGCAGAAAAGCACTGAAGTTTATTTAACATGGTTTCCTATTGGAAATGTCCACATCTATGCTTTTTTCAGCCGCTTCGTTTTTGGAAAGGGTCAGGGTCTTTTTTAAATGCAAAATGGTGTTTTTTGTTTTTTTTTTAACTTTTTTTTTATTTTTTAATTTTTTTTGGTTCAATAGACTTCAATGGAGAAGCTGCAGAAAAGCGTGTAGTGAGTTTTTGTTGCGATATTGCCATAATTTGCATTTTGCCTTTTTTAATTTGCCCAACTAACAGCTTGGACAAAAAAAGCATAAAAAACACAAATCGCGGTAAAATCTAGTGTGCATAAATGCAAAAAAAACAGACAGCAAAAAGCACTGCGGAAATGTTTAAAAGCTGCATAGGAGGCCCAAAAGCCATTTAAATAGAGTCTTCAGTGAAAACCATTCTCCCTCCTGCCGCACGGGCATACAACTAGAACTCACAAAACAGAGAGAGTGGAATACTATGCAGAATTAACTCCACCAAGACATGCCGATAAGCGGGGCCGAATCGCATGTTAACTCAGGGGCTGCCACAACCAAATCACATGTAAAGTTTTCTAAGATATTTCTTTTTGTTGGACTTTGTTAACGTAACCTAGCCGTCTGTTTTACGGTACTAATTGTAATATTTGTGAAAAACTTTCAATAAAACTTTTTGTGAAAAAAAAAAAAAAAAAGCTGCATAGGTGTGAACTGAGCCAAAAAGCTCAACAACGCATGCTAAATACACATATAATACACATATATGATGTAGGGGTGGACCAATTTCATTTTTTCAGGGCCTATACCGATTTTTTTTCGGCCGCCTTTCCGGCTGATATCAGGTGCGGATATTTTGTAAATCCCTGTCCCCTGCCACCAGATGCAGCATGTCACTTGCCACTTTCACCTGCCACCCAGATGCAGCGTGTCACTACTTAAGACAATTTCTGTCAGCCTCCCCCCAGAGGCGTCCGAGCAGGTAAACTTCCACATGCGGGCAGTGAGAGATGACGTAACTATTTCTCTGCTCGCCTGCAGCTCTGCCAGGAACAGCCTTGGCGGCCCTGCTGTAGGGGGGAACAGAGGTAAAGCAAGGAGTGAGAGATGATGTAATCTCTCTGCTGCCCGCTGCACCGTTGACAACGATTGTCGGAGACTGCAGCGAGCGCCACGCAGGGACGGGGGGAGGAGGTCGGCTGACCAATATCGGTAAGTTTCTGACTGATGCCGATTATTTGAAAAATGTGAATATCGGCCCCTAATAATCGGCCGCTCTGACAATCAGTCGGCCCTTAATATGATGTCTTAAAGTGGAGGGTCACCCTAAAAAAAAAACTGCATAAAAATGTTCATAAAAATTGGAAAGGAAAAAAAAAAAAAAATATTTTTTTTTTTAACAGAAATGGCTGTTGCTAGGCAGATCGTCCTAATCTGCCTCTTCCTATTCCGCGGTGTTCTTCAGTCTTCTGCTCCTCGCGTCGTCTTCTAGTGAACGGGGCGCGGTGTGTTATGGGAACTGTGTGTGTCCCACAACACAGCGCGCCCCATTCACAAAGCGATGCGAGACTCGTGCATGCGCAGTAGGAAATGGGCAGTGAACCCGCAAGGCTCCGCTGCCTGTTTCCCTTAGTAGGAATGGTGGCGCCGAGGGACGGTCGGTCTTTTTGGGGGGTCGACATCGCGGGCACCCAGGACAGGTAAGTCTGCTTATTAAAAGTGAGCAGCTACAGTGTTTGTAGCTGCTGACTTTAAAAAAAAAAAATTCCCGGCTGGCCCTCCCCTTTAAGTTCTTTATGTAAGATTTATAGGAATGATACATTGGATTTACACTTATGTTTCTCTTTTGCAGCTGACCACTTTAGTACCTACAGACAATGCTCACTCTTGATCAGTATTGTTATTCATGTGATGGTTATGGCCCTGTAGAAGTGAAAAGGGGTTATGGTCATTTTGGTGTTGCCATTGTGATGGAAGGTTCTGGTCAGTTGCAAGGGTGAAGGTGGCAACTGAGGAATCTGCCCTGTTGCCACTGACATGGAGAGACTGGCCCTTGCTGCCATGGGGACAAAGAGTTTCTTAGCCAGAGCCGCAGTACTGTTATAGAAATGGGGAGACTGGCACATTACCATGGTGATGGGGGTACACACTTTGCCAGGAAGATGAAGGATTTATTACAGTCCTAGTATGGTGAAAGAGATTCAGACCCTGTTACTTTGTTGATGGAGGTATCATTATATAGCATTGAGAAAAAAAAATGTCTTTGTACACGTGTGTAATGGCTTTCTAAATGAAAACGAAATGGGGGAAAAAAATTATCCGTAAATAATAAAAATTGTGGATCACATAACCAGGACAGGTAGGGTCACCCCACTTGGAATCTTACAAATAGCATGCAACTATATTAGACTTGTAATATTTTCCAGAGGTTGATGACTACCGGCTACAGTGGACCCAACTTGACGGAATCATACTGCTGGGCTCCGATCGCTGAAGGATCTGACACAATTGTCATCACTCCTGATTGCTCAAATCCCATGTATTATATTCCGCCTCTTCTGACCTACCTTAACTGTGCATCAGCGGTTTACAAAGTACTGCCAGCAAAACACGGGGTAAGAATATGCATTCTCTCTTAATAGCTTTTGCAGTCTCCTTCTAAAAACATACTGTATTTGCACACACATCGAAATGTTTGATCAAATACACAGCAACGTATAGAGTGTTTGTATATATGCTTATGTAGCTTTCCTCATCCCGCCTATCTGCATCTCTCCACTTCTCGCCTTTCTCTTCGTATATTTTTCCTGTCCCCTTTTCTCCTATTGCTCTCCTCCTATATCTCCTTTTTTGCAATCCCTATGAGGTTAATTTGCTAAAAATGGAGAGTGCAAAATATGGTGTAGCTGTGCATTGTAGCCAATCAGCTTCTAACTCCAGCTTGTTCATTTTAAATGGTTGTAAAAGCACAAGGTTATTTAACTTCATGCATTCTATGCATGAAGGTAAAAAAGCTTCTGTATGCAGCAGCCCCCCGAGGAATTACATGTGCCCCCTCTCGATCCAGCGGTGTACACCAGAGCCTTGGCTCTCCTGGGTACTCGCACTCCTGATTTGGCTTTTGGCAACAGCAGAAGCCACTGGCTCTCACTTCTGTCATTCACAGCCAGTGAGCCAATCAGGAGATGAAGGGGGCGTGGCCGAGCCATGGCTCTGTGTGTAAATGGACACAGAGCCATGGCTTGGGAGTGCGCCTGCTTGGGTGCCCCAGAGCAAGCTGCTTGCTGTAGGGGCACGCGGCAGGAGGGAGGGCCCGAGAATAAGGAGGATCCGGGTTGCTCTGTGCAAAACCATTGCATAAAGCAGATACGTATAACGCGTGTTTATTAAAAAATAAAATACAAACAAAAAATTGACTTTAATAATATCGCTTTAAGAAAAAATTAAAAATAAATAGAAGCTGATTCTATGCAGAACTGCACCTGATTTTACTCTCTTCACTTTTAGTAAATCAGCCCCTATATGTCTTTCCTCTTCCTGTCTCTCCTCTTTGCGTCACTCTCATTTCCTATCTTTCTCTCTTGCCTTCTCTCTCTTTTTTTTTCCTATCTTTCTCTTTTCTCTTAAAACACAACAATTGTTGATGCTGTACAATAATACATCACTGGTAAGCATGGGTGTGGCTCTAGCTCCTCTATAATTGTGGTGAGGAAGGGTAAGTGGTTTGGAGCCTTTATTGTTTGAATCCAAGTGTCGATTAACCTGGCTACCTGATTTAGTGCACCAGGTACCTAGTGTAAGGCACCTGTGAGATAGAGGAGAAGAGGAGGAGGGGGGGGGGGGGACGGGTCCAGGAAGGGTAAGCGAGGGGAAGTGGAGCGGGGGGAGAAATCAGGAGGGAAGGGGAGAAGGGTCAGGAAAGGAGGTAAGAGAGAGGTAGGGGGGATGGGGGCAACGCAGGGAAGTGCGAGTAGGGGAGTGACCCTTCGTACCGATTGCTTTAGACAGTTGAGAGGGTGGGTACCGCCTTAATCAGGGGGGATATGCTGTTTATATTCAGGGGTTGTTTTGAAGTGTGACCAACAGG
Source organism: Lithobates sylvaticus (assembly GCA_028564925.1). Lineage (NCBI taxonomy): Eukaryota > Metazoa > Chordata > Amphibia > Anura > Ranidae > Lithobates > Lithobates sylvaticus. The sequence continues at coordinate 22,238,884 of CM053034.1, forward strand.
CCCAGGTGGTCGAGAAGGTCTCCATCCTCTCCTGTGAGATGTGGATCCGTTCCTCCATATCACAAATTCTAGAGATGGTCAGAAACCATTCTTTAAGTGAGGGCCTTTGAGTGGTGCGCCAGTGCCTGGGGATACAGACTCTAGCAGCGTTGATCATGTGCATGGCGAGGGATTTGTAGTATGCTCTCCTGGGAAGCGACGTGTGGTGCAAGAGAAACTGTGCCGGTGTAAAGTCAAGGGAGTAAGTGGTAATCGACGAGGTAAGTCTGTGGACTTCCCTCCAGAAGGTTTGAATGTGGTTGCATTCCCACCATATGTGGAGCATGGTTCCTACTTCAGTATTGCACCTCCAGCACATGTTGGAGGATGATGGTGAGAACTTGTGTAAGAGGGATGGCGTTCTATACCATCTAGTGAGCACTTTGTATCCGTTCTCCTGGATGGCAATGTTCAGGGAACCCCTATGTGTGTATTCGTGAACTCTAGTCCATTCCGCGGGCGTCAGGGGGGGAGATGGGTCCCTGTTCCAAGACTCTTGTGAGGGAGAGAGGGGCAAGTCCCCGGGTTCAATAAGAAAGGTGTAGAGAAGGGAGATGAGGTGTCGTTGGGGAGTCTTATTGTGGCAAAGGGTCTCAAACGGGGTGAGGTGTCTCGTCCAGTTGGCAGATCTAGAGTGTGTGGAGAGGAAATGGCAGATTTGCCTATAGGTTCAAAATGAAAAGGATGAGGTATTAGAGATGTTCCTGAGATCTTCTACCGATGCAAGCTTACCTCCGGGAAAAAAGTGGGATGCAAGGACTTCTTGGAAGGGCCATTCCTGTTTGAGGAATGAGGTCGTTTCCCCTGGAGGAAAGTCTGGATTTCCTCTCAGCGTGGTCAATGGGCCGGGATGGGTGCTAGGAGTCTACCAGCTTGGGGATTCCTAAGGAGCGTCAAAGAGGTATAGATAAAGGGGTGTGCGGTCAAGGTTGTAGACCACTGTCTTGGGAGTAACCATGGAAGGAGATGTAGTGGGGTAGGTGAGAACGTATTTTCGAGAGAGACCCAGACTTTCGCATGAGAGTGGATGTTCCAGTCAGCTATTCTCGTGAGGTGACAGGCTATGTAATATTTGTGGAGGTCTGGGAGTGCTATGCCCCCCATAGATTTGGGCAACGTAAGTCTGGTGTATTTAATTCTGGGGGGGGGTACCTTTCCAGAGGAAGGTTGAGCATGCCCTCCTATATGAGGAGAAAAATCCCGTTGGGATGGCCAGTGGAATGGTTTGAATTAGGTATAGTAAGCGTGGGAGTATGATCATTTTGATCAGAGCTCTTTTCTCTTCCCATTTCTGTCTCCTCTTCCTATCTATTTATTGCTCTGTCTGCTCTTCCGATCTCTATCTTGCATTTAAAGTGATTGTAAAGTCTTTTTTTTTTTTTCAAATAACAAACATGTTATACTTATTTGCTCTGTAGCAGTGGTTTTGCATTGTTGCCGTGGTTTTGCACCTGGCTCAAGCAGCTTGCTATGGGGGCACCCGAGCCGAGCTGCAGCTTTCTTTGTCCATTCAGACACGGAGATAAAGAGAATATATTCATGCCAGTTTCTCATCAAAAAAGGTAACGCATATAACATTACAACTTGAAGGTGTTATAGCTTCACATCTTATAGTCATAGATCGGTGTAATGGATCTACACGTTTGGCCAGAAATATAGTTTCATCAGGATCCAATGACCTCTAATGTGACTGTACAATACTAAAGAACGAGTGATCTTCACACCTTCATGTATGCCTCTCAACCACAGATATATCTATTATTATGACATTGACAATCAATTATTTTTTATCAAGACAACCCTGTGCAAAGCAACTTCTATGCGCACCGCACAAGGAAGACGTCAGTCTTCAATACAAAATAATCAAACTATTGCCTGAATTGGCAGAAGGTTCTAGCAGTGCAAAGATTATTATTCACAGATTGGGCATTCCCAGCAAAGCTTTTTCCAGCATCCAACCACCTGAAGGTAGCAGCATATAACCCATGGTCTATTAATATATATCCTGTGTCCTGTACTCTACGATAGTGGTCATCAACCCTGTCCTCTGGGCCCACTAACAGGCCAGGTTTGCAAGATAACAAAAATACATCCCAGGTGATATTATTTGCTGTTCAGGGATTGCCGTATTCTAGTCTGCATCTCCCCCAAGGTAATACATAAAACCTGGCCTGTTAGTGCGCCCTGAGGACAGGGTTGATGACCACTGCTCTACGATATGGAGTGTACACATAAGTCAAAATTTCCATTTTTTTTTGAGTTTATTAAGGGACACAGGTTCCCCCCTTCTGTGTTCCTAATCATGCTCTCAGTACTGCTTGGATACAGAACTGAGGCCTGCTGGTAGTAGGGGGTGGTTATCCTGGGCTAGCCTACAGTCAAATCATGTAGGCAGCAGTATCATCTGAAGGTTAAAGATTTCCTGCGTACCTCAGTACCTAGAAAAAAGATTTTACGGTGAGTAAAAAAAATCCAATTTTTTTATGGCCGATTTGGCTTTAAGGCAATTTTTGTTTTTGTGCTCGTGTCTGTGGAAGCAGCGTCCTTAGCTATGCCTTTGGGGGGGTATTGTTCCATTGTAATGGTCATAATGTTGTCTTTCAGCCACATGCGATCGTATTGTGCTCTTCATGGGACAAGTGTCACACAGTATACAATCTTCTCATGGATTACAGCAAATGTGTCCAGCTGGTAAACCCCATGCTGGTGCTGGTGGGGCAGTCGAAGGAAGAAATTGAAGGCCTCAACTTGAGGAAACCATGTGAGTTCAATTCACATCTACAAATCGTTCTGTGGTTGAATTGTTCTGGACTTTAGTTTGTTACCTTCCAGAACACACTAAAACCCTTCTAATTAGAAAGATAATGATTTGCTGAATTTAATCACACTCTTAGTGAATTTATACTTCAGGCAATGATGTAATTATTTTATTTATTTCTGTATGTCAAGCTTGCTTGCTGGTCACAACTCCACACTGCTTGTTGAGGTGTATGGAGCACCATGGGCTACTTCTTCTGCGGCTCTGCCATCTGGTCCTGGATGAAGTGGATGTGCTCTTTGCTAAAGCTAGGTCACAGGTAAGCTGGGTCTGGTTAACGTGGGTGCTTACTGTTTGGGTGGACTTGTTGGGTATAAGTGGTCGATGAGGAGAGGAGAGCGGATCTCTGCAGCCGGCTGGTGATCAGTGAGTATGAGCTGTTTTTTTTACAGATTTTTACTCACTGATCACCAGTCTAGTGTAAACACACAACACACCACACAGTAAATACACAATGTCCCCAAAACACACATGTCCCCACATAGTAATGATCCCCAAAACACATGTCCCCCACATATATAACAGTAAAATCACATGTCCCAATGATCATTTGTACACATATGTCCGTGATCACCTGCGCACATCTGTACATGATCATTTGCCTACATATATCTGTGATCACACGAACCAATTATTATACACTTAACAGGATTTTTTTTACCAAAAACATGTAGCAGAATACATTTTGGCTTAAATTTATGACAAAATTTGATTTTATTGGATTTCTTTTAAAATAGAAGAAAGAAAATATTGTTTTTTTTCCCCAAATTTCTGTTCTTTTTTCGCTTATATTGCAAAAAAAAAAAAAAACGGAGTCGTGAATAAATACCACCAAAAGAAAACTCTATTTGTGCGAACAAAATGATTAAAATTTTATTGGGGTACATCGTAGCATGACCGCCCAATTGTCAGTGAAAGTGCGAGAGCGCTGAAAGCTGAAAATTGGTCTGGGAAGGAAGGGGGCGAAAGTGCCCAGTATTGATGTGGTTAATGGAGAACTTTATTTCTGTCTAGCAAAGGGGGAGTAGAAGGTTAAGACCTCTACAGGGAGACTATTGCTTCCACCCAAACAAGGGTCTACTTTGAATATGGCTGCTTTCGAACTGTAATGCCTCGTACACACAATCAGACTTTTCAACAACAAAACCGTGGATTTTTGTTCGAAGGATGTTGGCTCCAACTTGTCTTGCATACATACGGTCACACAAATGTTGGCCAACAATTACGAACGTAGCGATGTACATGACGTACGTGATATCTCCATTACGAATGCTAGTTATATCTCTGGCTCGTACTTGATTCCGAGCATCCGTGGACTTTTGTCCGACGGACTTGTGTACATACGATCGGAAAGTCCGACAACAAACATTTGTTGGCGGAAAATTTGAGAGCCTACTAGCCAACATTTGTTGGTGGAAAGTCTGACAACAAATGTTCGATGGAGCGTACACACGGTCGGACTTTCCGCCAACAAGCTCACATCCAACATTTGTTGTCGGAAAATCCAATCATGTGTACGGGGCATTAGACTTTGCAGGCATTTTATTTTGATGAACTTGGAGTGTATTTTGCTGAGGTGAAGTTGGGAACCGGTTAAAGTGATACGAAACACACTAAACACACACTGTCTAATTTACATTGTCCCTTCTATTTCTGTATGGGGGATATAATTATTTTAATTAATTAAAAAAAATAAAACATCTAAGTACCTTTTTCCTAATCGATATACAGCTGTCACATGACCCAGCTCTCTCCCAGCCTGCTGGCAGAGAAACATAAGCAGGAGGAGCTTCTAGTCCTCTGCTGCTGTTCACATGTTAAAAAATAAAATAAAAAATCAGCCTTTGAAATACAGAGTAAAAATAAATAATATAAACTGTCATACAAATATATGTTTGAAATCAAATCTTTATTATTTTTTTGTCAATAACTTGGTGTGGGCGGATTTCTGCCAGTCACAGCTTGTGTCCTGTCCCTCCAGCCTGTGTTTTTAGAATAATAGGAAGGTGATGCCTCCATCAATCTACATGTAATATCCCGCCTTCATTGTCTTTAGCTTGTTAGTGGGCATGGAGAAGGTGGGAGGGAGTGGGCTGTCATTTACCACTGTGTATAGTCACATGGGATGCTCAGATGTGTAGTAGGGCAGCACAGTGGTGTAGTGGTGCATTTTCACCTAGCAGTAATAGGGTCGCTGGTTCAAATCCCGGCCACGACACCTTCTGCCTGGAGTTTGCATGTTCTCCCTGTGCCTGCGTGGGTTTCCTCAGGGAACTCCGGTTTCCTCCCACACTCCAAAGACATGCTGGTAGGTTAATTAGATCCTGTCGATAACATTGGCCAAATATGTGTGTGTTTGTAAGCGTGTCAGGACCCCACAGGGCAAGGACCGCACTATACCACAGATGGACACCAGTGGCAAAAAGCGCCCTGAGGCGATTCAGTTCGCATTGGTTGCGCTATACAAGTCATTCCTTCATTCATTCATTCAGATGTGATAGGAAGGAAATGTTCAGCATAGAAACTCACTGAAAACTGAGCATGTGCAGAGCTGCCACCACAGCTGCAAAATCTCTAGCTGAATTGGAGAAATGGACAGAAGGGGGAGACAGAGAGCAGCAGGATCAACCAGGTTTTTATCAGAATAGAAAAAACGGATCTCATAGTGACTTTGTGAGTATGAACAGCAGGTAATACACTATTGATAGTTTTTTTTTTATCATGTGGGTTTAGTGACACTTTTATAAGAAGCTTTTGGTGTTTTTATTTCTCATTCAGTTCATCTTCTCTGACAGCACTGAGAATAAACAATCCTTGTTAACCTTCCAGAACGGGGAGCATATTATAAAGTTATTCCCTACCGCACATTCTTTAAGGCATTTTGTTCTTTGCTCATGAAATCCAGTCACATATACTTGTTATTCTAAAATAATGCTTTGATGGGGAGAACTAGTTCCCACTCTATATGTGAACTAGAACATTGTGTACTTTTATCAATAGGGATTGAACTGAGCCGCATTCTGTAGACCAAGATTTGGAGGTGGCTGTGAAGCCAAGAACAAAGCAACCACCCCGTGATATTTTTGATTCACCAGGTTTTATCAGATAGTTTCTTTTCATGGTATGCAGACCCGACAGCAAGCAGGTAACAGAATAGTAAAGGTTCCCTCACTTAGCAGTCATCTCATTCTTCCTTCTAAGTAAAAATCCATGGTGATTTTTATATGTGGTTTGAAAGAGAACAAGAGTGCTGTGTCTTTGATCGTTCCCATTTATTCAGGTCATGGTATAGCTGGTAGTAGTTACTCACATTCACTTGAACTTGTTCTGTGTTGTTGAAGACATTTTAACCGATTGCCGCCCACATTTTAACCGATTGCCGAAAGATGGCTACAGCACGGGCTTTCGATGCTTGGAGGGCGTCCATGGACATCCTCCCATGATTGCGACGCACTGGTGGCATGCTCTATGATTGCAGAGTCCTTCGGGGTAAGCTTCACAGATCGGTGTAAAGGGCCAATCACAGTGGTCCTTTACCACGTGATCAGCTGTCAATGACAGCTGATCACAGGATGTTAACACAAGACTGGTATTGGCTTTTCTCTCCTTATGCTCACAGCGTGAGGAAAGAAAGAAGAGAGACGTTAACTGGCTTGTTTTAGCGACGTGCACTGATAATCAGGGCACTGATTATCGGTGTCCTGATTATCAGTGTCCTTATTATCAGTGCAATCCAAACAGTGCCCACCAATGCTGCCAATGAGTGTCGCCTATCGGTGCTGCCTATCAGTGGCCATCAGTGCAGCCTCATCAGCGCACATTAGTGAAAAAGAAAAATTACCTGTTTGCAAAATTTTATACCAGACTATGAAAAATATTTTATTTACATTTTTTTTTTAATTCTCTGTCTTTTTTTTTTTTGTTTGTTTAGAAAAAAATAAAACCCAGTGGCGATTAAATATCACCAAAAGAAACCTCCTATTTGTGTGAAAAAAATTATACAAATTTCATATGGGTACAGCGTTGCATGATCGTGCAATTGTCATTCAAAGTGTGACATAGCGGAAAATTGGCCTGGGCAGGAAGTGGGTAAAAGTGCCCTGTAGGCAAGTGGTTCACGAAGCATCAAAATACAGTTGGGTCCATATATATATTTGGACACAAATAAATAGAAAAAACTGTCGCCACAGAGTGGCACTGTGGACAGTACAATAGGGTATACTATGCCACGTCCTAATTAGAGCGTCTGAACCATTAACGAATAGAAAATAATGGACTTTATAGGCATACTTTAAAAAGGGTTAAAGCGGAGCTCCACCCTAAAGTGGAACTTCCGCTTATCGGATTCCTCCCCCCCCCCCTCCGGTGCCACAATTGGCACCTTTCAAGGGGAGGGGGATGCAGATACCTGTATAATACAGGTATCTGCACCCAATTCCGTGACGAGATATCCGGAGCTGTCCCGCCCATATCCGCAGATGCCCCGTTGTGTCTTGGGAAACACAGTTCCCAGGACACAACGGAGACCAATAGAGACGCGCAGCGCGACTCGCGCATGCGCAGTAGGGAACCGGGCAGTGAAGACGTTGCGTCTTCACTTCCTGATTCCCTGACAGAGGATGGCGGCGGGGCAGCCGAGAGAGACGAGCGTTCGCTCGTCACATTCTCCCGACAGCGCTGGAACCTGGGACAGGTAAGCGTCCATTTATTAAAAGTCAGCAGCTGCAGTATTTGTAGCTGCTGGATTTTAATATTTTTGGTGCGTGTGGAGCTCCGCTTTAACGAAGACATAGACGTTTATAAAAAAACATATAAATCGGTGCAAGTGGCTAAGAAGTGTCTCAGTGGCCACACAGCGGCCTAGAGTCAAATAAATAAATATAAAGTGATTTTGTGCAGTAATTTGTAAAAATCTCAGCCTACTGCATACGCTGATACTGAAATAAATCAATAAGAAAGTCCCAAAAAGTAGTGAGACGCTATAATAAATAAATCAAATCATTAAAGTCCATATATTGATTCAAATTCAAAAACTTCTCCAGTGTATGTTCATTGCATCCAATGGAAAATGAGCTCACTGAACTCTCACCTCAAATCTGTGTATAAACAGCATCGAATAATGCAGATAACCCTTGACCTTCCTACGATTCAGTTCCACAGCTTTCCACTGGGGCATCTCCGTCTTTGTGTGGCCCTCCTGGTCTCTTACACCCGATCCCTCAATCTGGAGATGGACACAGCGTGCCCAACCTTATTTACTCAATTGAAAAGTACTTTTACTTATCCCTTGTCCTTGCAGGCTTCCTCCTCTTTTCAGTGGTCCACCAGTGTTCAAGGGCAGTTCCAGCTGCACTCAATGGGCTGAAGCTGGTAGGCCAGAAAGAAACCTGGTTAAAAACAAAACCTCAATGAGGTCAAATATACAATTACCTGGGAGGGTACAATCCTACAATAGTAGATCAGGGGTTAATAAGGCCAGTTGACAAGATGTCGGTTCTGCTTTTCAAAGATTCCAAAAACTTGCTTGACTAGTTTCGTGCTTGAGAAGCGCTTCTTCTGGAGCTAAATGATTAAAATATATCATAAATGCTATATGTCAGTAGAACAGGACAAACAGCCCAACAGAGACTCGAAATGGGGCACCAAGAAGTGGACATGGGGGTGCACACAGCAAGAGGCGGTTAGCAGGGTCTATAATAATGAAATGTAAATGTCAGTAGTCCTTACAAGGATAACAAAGAATACGGTAAGCATTTACTTCCTCACACTTACAGTCATGTCATTCTAATGCCGCGTACACACGATTGGAATTCTCGTCGGAAAAAACTCTGACGGTTTTTCCGACGGAATTTCGCTCAAGCTGTGTTGCCTACACACGATCACACCAAATTCCGACGGTCAATAACACAGCGGCATAAAACTCGTTCGACTGCACTATAAAAGGGAAGTTTAATGCTTCCGAGCATGCGTCGAATTGTTTCCGAGCATGCGACGGAATTTTGCGCGTCGGAATTGCATACACCCGATCGGAAAATCCGATAGAAAGGTTTTCCGTTGGAAAAATTGAGAACAGGTTCTCAATCCAAAGTCCGTCGGAAATTCCGACAGAAAAAGACCGTTGGGCATACACACGGTCGGAAAATCCGATGAAAAACTCCCATCGGACTGTTTCCATCGGAAATTCTGACCGTGTGTACGCCGCATTACTATTAACCAATTACTCAAGATGTCCATACTTGGTAGATAATATGGACAAGATATAGACACTTAAGCCTCATACACACGTGGGATTTTCCGCAGACAAAGCGTCTGACTTTTCCTCAGAAAAGTGGGACTTTGAATGGATCAAAGACAGAGAGAATATGGAAAAATTTGATTTTTATTATTACATAAATAGACAACTCATGGTGAAACACACAATACAAAGCATTGGATAAAACCAAGACATATACATGAAAAACAGAATTAAAGGACCAACTATGAACCAAACCCAGAAGCTGTCAGGATGACTTTTGTCCGAAGGGCGTTGGCCAGGAACTTGCATACAAACGGCACACAATTGTCGGCTAACAAACACAAACGTAGTGACGTGTTTTTCAGCTCTTTAGCGCCACCCTTTGGACACCTTTTGCTAATGTCGTGTTTTTGGTGAGCATTGATTCCGAGCATGGGTGTTTGTACTTTGGACTTTTGTCTGATGGACTTGTATACACACGACCGGAATATCCGACAACAGACCGCTGTCCGCGGAAAATTTTAAAGCCTGCTATCCAACATAATACGACAATTGTCCGATGGAGCGTTCAAACGGTAGGATTTTCCGCCAACATTTTGTCAACACACAATTCCCGTTGGAAAATCCGATCATGTGTACGAGGCTTTAATCTTAAAGTGGTTGTAAACCCGAAAAAAAACAAACCCTGTAAGACAAAGGCATAATGAGCTAGTAAGTATCGCATACTAGCTCATTATGAAATACTTACCTTAGATCGATGCTGCAGGGGTCCCCGTACACTGCTGTGACCGGCAACATGTCTCCTGGAATTATTCCCGGGTTCGTGGGCTCTGGCACTGTGATTGGCTGGAGCCACGATGATGTCACTCACGGAGCCGCTGATCATGGCACAGCTGCTGAAGAAATGCCACGATGACATCGGGGCAAGCGTATATGGAAAATGTCTCCTAAACCGTGCAGGTTTATTATTATTATTATTTTTTTTTTTGCTAGCTATGTCCCTACAGTTAATGCAAATTGGGTGGCTTCCCTGTGCCTCGGCAATCCTTATCAATGCCAATCAAAGGTATGGGAGGCTGAAGCTGCTACCTAGCGCCCAATTCTGACTTTTATCCATTTCTGCAAAAATATATTCATATGAGTGTCAGTATCCTAGTTACTGGAATGGTGAATGTTTACTTGTTCTACATCAAGTCCCTAGTCCACAGGTTGAACACTTACTAGCTTTGGGCTGTAACACATTATGTATACACTGGGGGGAGAACCTCTGGGGGAATGTAGGATGGAAAAGGACCTGGGGGTCCTAGTAGATGATGGCATGCAATGCGAAGCTGCTGCTAACAAAGCAAACAGAATATTGGCATTAAAAAGGGGATCAACTCCATAGATAAAACGATAATTCTCCCGCTCTACAATACTCTGGTCCGGCCGCACCTGGAGTATGCTGTCCAGTTCTGGGCACCAGTCCTCAGGAAGGATGTACTGGAAATGGAGCGAGTACAAAGAAGGGCAACAAAGCTAATAAAGGGTCTGGAGGATATTAGTTATGAGGAAAGGTTGCGAGCACTGAACTTATTCTCTCTGGAGAAGAGACGCTTGAGAGGGGATATGATTTCAATATACAAATACCGTACTGGTGACCCCACAATAGGGATAAAACTTTTTCGTGGAAGTTTTAACAAGACTCGTGGCCTCTTATTAAAATTAGAAGAATTAAATTAAACCTACGTAGAGGGTTCTTTACTGTAAGAGCGGCAAGGATGTGGAATTCCCTTCCACAGCCGGTGGTCTCAGCGGAGGGCATCGATAGTTTCAAGAAACTATTGGATAAGCACCTGAACGACCACAACATACAGGGATATACAATGTAATACTGACATATAATCACACAAATAGGTTGGACTTGATGGACTTGTGTCTTTTTTTCAACCTCATCTACTATGTAACTACCGTATATACTCGAATATAAGCCGAGATTTTCAGACCCTTTTTTAGGTCTGAAAGTCCACCCCTCGGCTTATATTCGAGTCACCGCCGTCTGCCTACATGAACAGCTTGTCATGCAGACAGACGGCAGTGTTCAAAAGCCGCGCCGCCTCCTCCCGCCCGTCCGTGATAGGCGGACACTAATTTTCCCAGCAGTACAGTGTTCCGCCTATCACGGATGGCCTATCATTTTCATCTCATGGATCAGGATGAGAGAAGGCTTATACTCGGGACGGCCTATACTCGAGTATATACGGTGCAATGGGGACACGGGGGTCTGTATATGTTGTTTGTAGTTGTTGCCCCTCGGCTTATACTTGGGTCAATACGTTTCCCCATTTTTTTGTGGTGATTTAGGGGACTCGGCTTATACTCGGGACGGCCTATACTCGAGGGTCTGATTATGGAAAAACCTTTTCTTTTTGTTCACATAGTAACTGTTGTCTTCTTTCCAGATGTCGGCCATACTGGAAGCCTATAAGAAAACCGTGTCTGTGGAAGCTAGAGATGATACTTCTCAGCAGGTTATTGCAATTGGAAACGCGTGGCATCAGGATATGGAATTGTTATTAAATTATACATCCGGCCCACAAGTTATCATCACCAGGATGGAGCAGGCATCAGTCTTTGCTAATGTCCAACAGGTACAGAACACCATGTAAAAAAGGGGAAAAAAGTACATATATGTTTACAATTATAACCATTTAGACAAAGTGAGGAATAAGGAAATGTACACAACTGTGTAAATAATACCGTAGATATTATGTGTTGTGTTCCCTTCCCACCAAATATCTTTTGAGACTGCCAAAGGTTTTGGAGCCGCTTGGCCTTTTTCCCTGTGATGCTGCTTTGACCTTAGAAGTCCCATTGATACCAATGAATGTCACAGTCCGCATGTCTCTTTAGGTCTCATTTACACCTCGTTTGTAGACAGATCAAATTGGACAGATTGATCTATTTTTTTTTTAAGTGTTTTTGTTCCATAGAAATGCATGGAAACTCTTGATTCAAGTGTTTTTTGAGCGTTTTAGTGTGTTTTGTTGCATGTTTTTGAGTGTTTTTCTGCTTAAATGCAATAATTAAATGACAATAAAGAACCCCAACCCTTACTTTTTTTAAATAACAGACATGTCATACAGTGCATTTTGAAATAAGGTCTGTAACATAACAAAATGTGGAAAAAGTGAAGCGCTGTGAATACTTTCCAGATGCACTGTACCGACCTGCTCTGTGCAATGGTTTTGCACAGAGCTGCCCTGATTCTCCTTTTCTAGGGTCGCCCGGCGGCGCTTCTTGCTGCTCTTCATCGGGTGCCCCCATGGAGAGCCGCTTTCCATGGGGGTACCCACGCGGGCGTGCTCCTGAGTCTTGCTGCTGCGTCCATTGACACAGACAGCATGACTTGGACCCACACCTGTGTCACTGGATTTGATTGACAGCAGCGGGAGCCAATGGCTCCCATAGGCTTTTGAGCTCTTATTTTTTCCGCTTAGAAACTCCCCTCCATGTTAGCCTGTGGGGTTTATTTACTAAAGGCAAATGCACTTTGCACTACAGATCTCCCCCCCTCATTTCAGATCTTCCCCCTCTCATTTCAGATCTTCCCCCCTCATTTCAGATCTTCCCCCTCTCATTTCAGATCTTCCCCCTCTCATTTCAGATCTTCCCCCTCTCATTTCAGATCTTCCCCCTCTCATTTCAGATCTTCCCCTCTCATTTCAGATCTTCCCCCTCTCATTTCAGATCTTCCCCCTCTCATTTCAGATCTTCCCCCTCTCATTTCAGATCTTCTCCCCTCCTTTCAGATCTTTCTCTTCTCATTTCAGATCTTTCTCCCCTCAGATATAGTGACTTCACTCGTAGTGCAAAGTAGATTTGCCTTTAGTAAATCAACCCCAATGTGTCCATGCACACTTTGGCTTTTTTAGGCAAATGGTGGGCCCCAACCCCCCCCCCCCCCCCCCCACAATTTTTTAGAGGAGCTAGTGCCCCAAAAAGCTCAAAAACATTTGTTCCAGCTTTTTGTTTTGTTAACACAGTGGTTAAGAAATTACTATCTAGGAGGGTTTGTGAAAAAAAAACGCTTATGCTCAAAAAAAGCTTAAAGCAGAGTTCCACCCAAAATTGGAACTTACGCTTACGTGACCCCCTGACATGCCACATTTGGCATGTCGTTTTTATGGGGGGGGGTATACCAAGCTCCCACTTCCTCCTGGTGCACCTCGGCACCGGAAGGGAGATCACCTCTCCCCCCTCCCTCTCGGCAATCATCTGGGACACGTCACAGGTCCCTGATGATTGCCCGGCCAGTGGTGGCTCGCGCATGTGCAGTGGGTGCCCGGCTGTGAACAATTACAATGCCGGTGCCGCAGAGAGGAGGGGGAGATGAGTAGGGCTTTGTACGCCTGCATCGCTGGACCCTGCGACAGGTAAGTGTCCGATTATTAAAAAGTCAGCAGCTGCAGTGTTTGTTTCTGCTGACTTTTAATATTTTTTTTTATGCAGAACTCCGCTTTAAAGAAGCTCAAAGGAACTTGAAGAAGCTCAATAAATACATGCACAAGAGGACAAAAAATCACAAGCTTCTTCAAGCTGAAAAAAATGCTCAAATGGCTGTAAAACCAGCTTTTTTTTTTTTTTGTTTGAGCTGCAGTGTGAATGTTGCAATTATTAATATACAATTACTGGTATTATTTAATCTACTGGTTGGAACTGTATTGGTGTTCCTACACTGACTTCTCAGTCTAAATTTCACATGGTGCATGTTGATGATATGCAATGTCTATTGTACGTGTATTGATTTTTTTCTTAAATTATTATTAAAATAAAAAGTAAAAAAAAAATTGTTAAAATAAAAAGTAAAAAAAAAATTGTCCGGGCAGCACTAAGCTGATAGTCAACCTCCTAGCTGCTTATGAAGGTGCTGGAAGCCGATGACTGCCAGAGGAATGAGCAGTAGACAGTTGAGCAGTGCCCACCGACAGTTATCGTATATTTCTGTTTCTCGCTTAGATATTGCACTTGTGTTTAAACTGTGAGAAGATGTCGGTGTTGCTGCAGTGTTTGGATTTCACGCCAGTCAATACCCAGAAAATTCTCATCTTCACTAGTTCTGATGAAGAGGCCGAACTCGTACACAAGGTAAGGGCATATACATTCTTAGCGGTCAGCTTTGCCAGGATGATGAACACCGCTTCACTGGTTCATCCTATAACAGGGCATACATGTACTGAACAATGTTTGTATCGGCAGACACTGCGATTCCTCCACCACAGATGTGTAACCTCTTACCAAATCCTCTGATCTCAACACAAAGGCGATCCCTATGCTCTTGTGTATTTTTAAATAGCACTGGCCACTCTGTCATCTGCCATCTAGCTACAGAAGAACATTCACTGCTACCTACATCTCGGCTTGGTCATTTTAAAAATAAAACCTAAGAGAGACTGGTCTGCAAGTGTATAACGGGATCTAGAAAATGACAGATCTTTGTAAATGCAAATCTAATAGTGGAAACTTAAAGTGGAACTTCAGTCATTTTTTTTCATCTTCCCATCTATTAAAGCGGAGTTCCACCCATAAAATTTACTTTAGGCCCCTTTCACACTGGGGCGGTTTTCAGGCGGTACAGCGCTAAAAATAGCGCCTGTACACCGCCTGAAAAAACCGGCCCCATTCACTCCAGTGTGAAAGCCGGCGGGCTTTTACACTGGAGCGGTGCGCTAGCAGGACGGTAAAAAAAGTCCTGCTAGCTGCATCTTTGGAGCGGTGTAGGAGCGGTGTATTTACCGCTCCTATACCGCTCGTTCCCATTGAAATCAATGGGAAACCGCGGGGATACCGCCCGCAAACCGCCGCTGCAGCGGCGGTTTGCGGAGGTTTTTAACCCTTTTGCGGCCGCTAGCGGGGGTTAAAACCACCCCGCTAGCGGCCGCATACCGCGGGTAAAACGAAGGTAAAGCAGCGCTAAATATAGCGCTGCTTTACCGTCGCCGCCCCGCACCGCCCCAGTGTGAAAGGGGCCTTACAGAAATTAACATCATAATCCTACAGCAACAACAATTGGACATTTTTTTTTTTTTTTTTTTTTTTACTCGCCCCTTCTTCACTGTTGCTATGGGGTCTCCTGTATTCTGCCTCTTCAGCTCTGCAGTGATTTACGTCCTTTCCCTTCGCGCCTGTGCTCGCTAGGGCTCCTGGGAGATGTGTGTCATTCTTTCCCAGGAGTCAGTGGGCGCAGCGCCGAGGGCTTTTATTGATGCGATGAGTGCTTACTGCGCATGCGCGAGAACGGGCGGTGCATACTGGTTATTCAGCAGCACCCTAAACTTGGAGGTTTATGCTTGTGGGCTTCGCCTGCCCACAAGCAAGATGGGAATGCCCGAGCAGGGCAATAAAAATGCTATACAACTATACCCTATTTTGTAAACGCTATAACTTCTACGCAAACCAATCAATAATCGCTTATTGTGATTTTTTTTTACCAAAAATATGTCGAAGAATACGTATCGGCCTAAACTGAGGAAATACAAGTTTTTTTTATATATTTTTGGGGGATATTTATTATAGCAAAAAGTAAAAAATAATGTGTTTTTTTTTATCAAAATTGCCGCCGTTTTTTTTTTTTTATAGCGCAAAAAATAAAAACCGCAGGGGCAATCAAATACCACCAAAAGAAAGCTCTATTTGTGGGAAAAAAAGGACGTCAATTTTGTTTGGGAGCCACGTCGCACGACCGTGCAATTGTCAGTTAAAGCGACGCAGTGCCGAATTGCAAAAAGTGCTCTGGTCTTAAGCCAGCAAAATGGTCCGGTCTGAAAGTGGTTAACTAATCTCCTACCACTTCCATCAGCTCATTCCCCACAGTTACAACCTTTTGTAACACCTGCCCCACCCTATTAGATTGTAAAATCTTCTGAGCAGGGCTCCTCTTGTATTTTATTGTATTATAACTTTATTGTATCCCTTTTATATTGTAAAGTGCTGCGTAAACTGTTGGCGCTATATAAATCCTGTATTATAATAATAATAATAATAATATTATAAATAGTTAATGTTGATTGAGAGAGTAAAGTTCTGCTTTTAAGATCTTTTTTTCATTTTAGGTTGTGCAGACCGGTCCCACCTACAATCTGTTGCTGCACAGGAAAGAAGTGTACAAATTCACCTACGTTTTGGAACAATGGAAGAAGGTTTTCAGTCGTGGCACAGTGGTGGCCCTGGGTAGGTCAGGTGCTGCTTGAATGTTAATTATTTCTAATCCTTTAAAGCGGGACGGTACCTGAAAAAAAAAAAAAATTAAAAGCCAGCAGCTACAAATACTGCAGCTGCTGACTTTTAATAAATGGACACTTCCCAGGTTCCAGCGATGTGGGCAGCCGAGGCCGATCAATCGATCGGCTCTCTGCTGCTGCCGGCGACATTCTCAGTGAGGGAATCAGGAAGTGGCTTCACTTCCGGTTCCCTACTGCGCATGCGCGAGTCGCCCAGCGCAATGAGAATCGTCAGCGCTGTCTGCCGGGACACGTGTGTGTCCCGGCAGACGGCGCGCCAGGACAGGAACTGGCGTAAACTCCCGTGGGAGTTTATGCCCGGAAGTGGGTGCAGATACCTGTCTTAGACAGGTATCTGCACCCCCCTCCCCCCTGAAAGGTGCCAAATGTGACACCGGAGGGGGGGAGGGTTCCGAAAAGCGGAAGTTACACTTTAGGGTGGAATCCCGCTTTAAGGGACACGGGAAGTATTAACCTTTTGGATTACACTGCCACCTACAGGAGGATTAGACATTTGCAAACAAGACTGTAGGCCAGCCCAAGATATAACTCCTTCTCCAATCACCAGCTCGCCAGGAGGATACATGTCTTTTCTTGTGCTCTTCTTTATTAGACTGACCTATTTCTTGCCAAAAAGCTACTTCCCACAATGTGTATAATTGGACATTGAAGGAGTACATCCTTGGTGCGAGTCACAGGGTTCCAGCATGAGAGTTTCTCCATAGGATGAATCCTCTCCTTCCTGCAACAGGTCCTGACCAGTGCTTGGCTCTTAAGACTGTAAAGGGTAAAGTTTCTGGCCTTTCTGTCCTTTTTCAAAGACTGTTAGCCACATAAGACCCTCGTACAGGGAGTCTCCCATGTAGCTTCCCCAGTTACTCCATGGGACCTGAATCTGGTCCTCTCTGCACACCAGAATCGGCAATTTGTACCCATTGGAGACATTTCCCTCTCTTAACTACAAGGTGGTTTTACTTCTAGCCATAACTTTTGCAAGGTCAGTGCCTGAGCTGGCAGCCTTATCTTGCAGTGAACAATTTTTTTGGTTTTGCATAAGGACAAGGTGATGTTGAGGCCCAGGACTTCCACTCTTGCCTAAGGAAGTTTCTGTCTTTCACCTTAACCAGAACTGTCCCTCTGACTAACTCCTGTTTACCAAAATTAAGTTTCTCTCTATTGCAGGCTGTGAGTATATCCCAGCCACTGCTTCTTTCCGAAAGATTCATTACCTTATTGTCATCCTATATAGGCCCCAAAAGGATGCCCTGGCTTCTTGTTCCACCATTTTTCGATTTGTGAGCGTTTATTGAGCTTTTTTGGCATGAAGCATCTGATTCACAGATTTGTAAGGCTACCTCGTAGTCCTTTGTTCTCTAATGCCCGTACACACGGTCGGGAATTCCGACCACAAAATCTGTCAGATTTTTTCCAACGGATTTTTTCCGACACTGGTGTTGCATACACACGGTTGGACAAAGTTGTCAGAAAATCCAATCATTCTGAACGTGGTGACGTTCGTTGCGTACGACGGAACTACGTAGAGGCTAGTAGCCAATAGCTTTGGTCTCGTAATTTGATCTGAGCATGCGTGGCACTTTGTCCGTCGGAATTCCCTACACACGATCGGAAAAAGTCCGATCGGACTTTGTTGTCGGAAAATTTGAGAGCAGGAGCTCAAATTTTTTCCATCGGAAATTCCGACGGAAAAAGTCCGATGGAGCCCACACATGGTCAGATTTTCCGACAACATGGTCCCATAGGACATTTTCCCTCGGAAATTCCGACCGTGTGTACGGCGCATTAGGTTGCATTCACACCTGAGCGTAGCGTTTTCAGGCAGAAAATTGCATGAATTTACCGCGATTTTGCAGCGTTTTTACCGCAATTTCGTTGCGTTTTTACAGCGTTTTGCTGCGATTTTGTGCAGGGCAAAAGGTCACCAATGTAAAAAGAAGAAAAACGCCCAAATCTGCCCAATTCGAGTGACAAAAAAGGGTGCGGAACTTGTTTGAGCTTCAGGCGTTCGGCTTCAGGCGGCATGGAGTGGAGATGTGAACCATCTCCATTGAGAATAATGGATTTTTTCCCCTCTAGCGTTTTGTAGCTTCAGGCTTCAGGCGACAAAACGCTCAGGTGTGAATGCAGCCTTAGTTCTACCTGGTGAACGTTGCAGCCTCATC
Source organism: Lithobates sylvaticus (assembly GCA_028564925.1). Taxonomy (NCBI): domain Eukaryota; kingdom Metazoa; phylum Chordata; class Amphibia; order Anura; family Ranidae; genus Lithobates; species Lithobates sylvaticus. The sequence continues at coordinate 22,257,415 of CM053034.1, forward strand.
TGATGTCGGCTTCAAGCATAAGGTTATTCAGGTGGCAGTATAATCCAAGGTTAAATATTTTCATTATTGCTGCCCAGAGTTGGGCTGGATGGAAGGATGATGGGTAGATGTACAGTAACGGAACTACTACATTGATCCCCTGTCCGGCCTCTACTGCCTCTTTGGTCCCATTACATAAAAAAGGAGCGAGGGAAATGAGTGTCTGTTTTATTTTTCCATATCTGTGTATCGTATATGTGACGCTTGTCTTGGTTTTTATGCTTCTGTTTGCAGTGGTTACCGATGATTATGCTCCCATTCTTGATATTACTGATGCCACATGCATAATCCACTACAGTTTTCCACAAAATAATGATGTGTTAAACAAACGGCTCTTTTCTTTGCTGGATTACATTCAGAGTAAAATGGATAAGGTAAGACCTCACACCATGTGATCTGGGTTTCTGATCTCTTGTGTGGCATTTTTATTTAGGTAAAGCTTAGGATTTAAATTTTTTGGGGAGATTTTAGAATAAGCGTCTCTTGAAAAGTAATCAGATTTTTACATTGAATGGAGAAAATATCGAAAGATCACAAGGCTTTCTGTCTGTCTTTGCACCATCCGTGTGATCATAGAGACACTTTCACCTTGTGTCTCTGCAATTGACACCTCAACTCCCTGATACTCACCTTGCCTGCTCTTCCCCTGTCCTTGGCTACTAGGCCAGAGCCCTCTCACTGGGTAAGAGGCCACATACTCCCCCCATACCCAGGAGCTCGTATTGTCAGCTGTGATGGACATAAAAGCAGTGGGGGAGACCTCACAAAGTAAATAAAAGTGGGTTGGTAAGGCCCCTTTCACACTGGGGCGGGAGCGGCGTCGGCGGTAAAGCAGCGCTATATTTAGCGCTGCTTTACCGTCGTATTAGCAGCCGAAAAAGGGTTAAAACCGCCCGCAAGCGGCCGAAAAAGGGTTAAAACCGCCCGCAAAGCTTGGCTAGAGTGGATGGATTGAAAGCAGCGCAGCCATTGGCTCGCGCTGCTGTCAATCACATCCAATGATGCGGCGCGACGGGGGGCGGGGCCGAGTGATACAGTGAGCTGCTTTAGCCACCAGCTGTATCACGGGAGCGCACCCGCAAGAACTAACCACCATGCGAAGGAGCTCGCATGAAGGTGCCTAGTTCTTGCGGGGAGGAGCCGAGACAGCCGTCGAGGGACCCCAGAAGACCAGGTTCGGGGCCACTCTGTGCAAAACGAGCTGCACAGTGGAGGTAAGTATAACATGCTTGTTATTTAAAAAAATAAAATAAATTGCCTTTACAACCCCTTTAATTCAGCAAACAGGTGTGCTGAGAGCATCATTCCCTTCTGTGTAGGAAAAAGGGAATGAGTTTGGATTGGTCGTTCGGTGATCCAGTGGTTGGAAGTAGTCATCATCTCCCTTCATCTTACCTCTTCTGAGCCAGATTATCACTAGACACAGTCAGGACTGTATAATGTTGTTTTCTCCTGGGCCATGTATGGGCTCCCCTTATCCTAACTCTTCTTAATTGTTCCAGGTCACCAGACAGGAGCAGGACTGCTTCAGAGCCAAGTCTATTCTGCTGATGACGGATAAGCACGCCCGGCATGCAGTTGATGTGCTGAATTCTTTACAGCAGGCTCAGGCCAAAATCCCGCTGGAACTTGTAGACCTTACCGAGGGAATCCTGCAAGCCAAAGAAGAGCTAAAATCTAATCAAGAACTTTGTCCACATCTCAAACGTTTAGGCTATTGCATGTGAGTGCAGCATATGTGCGGATAGGAGGGAATGTTTTCACGCCTGATCAAGTATTTTATATACCGTCGCACAAGGTCTTTCCTTTGCCATCCCCAGAGAACAGAGCAGGGCCTGAAATATAATCCCTGCCTTTTTAAGGGTTCAGTTTAACCACTTCAGCCCCGGACCAATTGGCAGCCAAAGGACCAGGCCCCTTTTTGGGATTCGGCACTGCGTCGCTTTAACTGACAATTGCGCGGTCGTGCGACGTGGCTCCAAAACAAAGTTGGCGTCCTTTTTTTCCCACAAATAGAGCTTTCTTTTGGTGGTATTTGATCGCCTCTGCGGTTTTTATTTTTTGCGCTATAAACAAAAATAGAGCGACAATTTTGAAAAAAAATGCAATATTTTTTGCTTTTTGCTATAATAAATATCCCCAAAAATATATAAAAAAAACATTTTTTTTCCTCAGTTTAGGCCGATACGTATTCTTCTACATATTTTTGGTAAAATTGGTTTGATTGGTTTGCGCAAAAGTTATAGCGTTTACAAAATAGGGGATAGTTTTATAGCATTTTTATAAATTTTTTTTTTACTAGTAATGGCGGTGATCAGCGATTTTTATTGTGACTGCGACATTATGGCGGACACATCGGACATTTTTGGGACCATTGTCATTTATACAGCAATCAATGCCATTTAAATGCATTGGTTCCTGTATAAATGACAGTGGCAGTGAAAGAGTTAACCACTAGGGGGAGGGGAGGGGTTATGGGCTGTGACATGTGTGTGTGTTTTTTTACATTAGGGGGCGGGGCTGACGTCTGACGTCATTGATCGGCTTTCCCGATGACAGGGAACAGCCAATCAATGACAGGCAGAGTAGGAAGCGCGGGGAGAGGTTTGTTTACTCCCCGAGCGCGACCCAAAGGTTTATATACGGGATTTTGCCTGCCCGTGCCATTCTGCCGCAGTATATCTGCGTGAGGCGGTCGGGAAGCGGTTAACTCCTCCCCAGGCTGTTTCGGCTCTCTCTTTTTTCATTGGCTCAGACACAGCAGCAGGAATCGTTGGCTCCTGCTGCTGTCAGTCACAGCCAGTGGGGAGGGGCCAAGCTCAGTTCGATGTGTCTTTTTTATAGAGTGCCCTCATAGCAAGCGGCTTGTTATGGGGGCACTCGGCTGGGGGAAGGAGCCATGAGCACCAGCAGGGGATCTAAGAAGAGGAGGATCGGGACGGCTCTGTGCAAAATCATTACAGGGGGTCCCCGGGTTACGAACCCGTTAGGGACTTTCCTCCTGTCTGTAATTCGGAAATGTTCGTAAGTCGGCCGCGCATGCGCAGAACGACAATTACGGACACTTCCGATGTTCCGTTGAATGCCGTTTTGCGCATGCGCGGCAAATTACTGACATTTCTGTCATTTTCCGAGGCTCCGTCTGGCCGCACAGGCGCAGAGCGGCCGATGTGCGCGCAGAGCGGCAAAGGGTCCCCGCAGCGCCTGGTTTGTAAGTAGGAGTGGTTCGTAGGTCGGGCGTTCGTAAGTCGGGGACCCCCTGTAAATAGAGCAGGTAAGAATAACATGTTTGTTATATTTTTTTTTTTATTTGCCTATAGAATCGCCTTATTTAACAATTTAACCACTTCAGGCTCCGGGTTTTTTTTTTACACTTTTGTTTACTATAAAATTAGTTAGAACCCCAAAACATATATTTTTTTTAAAGCGGCGGCCCTAGAGAATAAATTGGTGGGTGTTGCAATTTTTTTTATGTCACACGGTATTTGCGCAACTCAATTTTAATGCAAAAAAACAATACATAACGCATTTTTTTTGTAAAAAAAAAATAAAAATGTTACGCCAAGTTGGATACCAAACATGTCATGCTTTAAAATTGAGCACAGCAATGTAAATTTTACAATCCATAGACAACGCTCCAAAAGCTTTTACAGGTTGCCACTTACCATTTTATTTTTTTATTTGTACAGTGTTGCTTTACTTTATTTTTTTTTTATCACTTTTATTGCTGTCACAAGGAATGCAAACATCCTTTGTGACAGCAATAGGCAGTGACAGGTTCTCTTTATGGAGAGATCTGGGGTCTGTAAGATTCCAAATCCCTCCTCTGCACTTAAAAGCATTCACAACACCAAGATCAGTGTTCTTGAATGCTTTTGATTTTTTTTAAATGGCGCCATTGACATCTGTATACGGGTAAACCGGAAGTTGTCATGTTATCGCTTCCAGGTTACTATAGGGAACAGCCAATCAAAGCCCATGCCAGCTTTGTACGGCTATAAACTCTGGTATCTGTTACAAAGTCTCTACCTTTTAGACTCCATTTGCATCTCCGCGTTCCGAATCACAGCGGAATCGCTGCGATTCGCAATAGCGGCAAATCGCGGGACGCTCGTGCTTTCCCGTTACATTGGTTGTGTGTGTATATATATGTATATATATATATATATATATATATATATATATATATATATACATATACATATACACACACACACACACTATAAGTATTGGGACACCTGCCTTTACACGCACATGAACTTTAATGGCATCCCAGTCTTAGTACGTAGGGTTCAATATTGAGTTGGCCCACCCTTTGCAGCTATAAAAGCTTCGACTCTTCTGGGAAGGCCGTCCACAAGGTTTAGGAGGGTGTCTATGGGGATGTTTGCCCATTCTTCCAGAAGAGCATTTGTGAGGTCAGGCACTAATGTTGGACAAGAAGGCCTGGCTTGCAATCTCCGCTCTAATTCATCCCAAAGGTGTTCTATCGGGTTGTGGTCAGGACTTTGTGCAGGTCAGTCAAGTTCCTCGACCCCAAACTCGCTCATCCATGTCTTTATGGACCTTGCTTTGTGCACTGGTCCAAATCATTTGGTGGAGGGGGGATTATGGTGTTGGGTTATCATTGGTTGGGCTTGGCAAAGTCCTCTCTCTCTCCCTCTCCCTCCCTCCGTTTAATTTTCTTTCTTGTATATTATATTATATATAGTATGTGTATTTTATTCATTGCATATTCTTTTTGTCTATTTGCAGCCAAGATAAATTTTCTTGTCCCAATCGTCATCATATTAATCCAATGACAGACCTGCACAGTAGAATAGGCCCTGTTGTGGAAGCTGACCAGAACATTACCGTAAGTATAATGTACTTTGTCTGCACACAGTGCTTCTAGAAATGAGATTACTCGGGTGTCTTGCATGAGTGGGGAGCATGGTAACCTGAGCTGTTGAGACATTGCTGAGAGGGGGAGCAGGGAAAGCTATAGGCTCCTGAGTCAGAATTGGGTTGAGGAAGCAGCATGAGATGATGTGCTGAGTCACAGATGGGACATGGGGAGCTGAGTTGCTTACTTAGTATTGGTTAAGTTTGATAGAAAGAGGGTGCAGAGTGAGCTGAGCTGCTATGTCAATGTTGAGAGGGGAAAGTTGGGCTTCTTGATCCGGGGGGGGGGGGGGGGGCGTGGAGATACTCTAAGAAGGGAAAACGGGGGGAAGCCAAGCTGCTAAGAGAAAAACTTTGATGACTTTGTTGTTTCTGCTGTGATTTTTGAGAATATATCGCTCGACTTTATATGCAGCAATGGAAGCCAGTGAGGCCTAGTTTTAAATCTTATTTACTGCTTGCTTAAAGTGGTTGCACAGTCAGAAGGTTTTTTTTTATCTTCATGCATTCTATGCATGAAGATAAAAAGCCTTCTGTGTGCAGCAGCCTCCCTAATACTTACCTGAGCCTCCTCTCAATCCAGCGATGTCCACGAGTGCCTCTGCCACCCCCCTCCTGATTGGCTTAGACACAGCAGCGACGTCATTGGCTCCCGCTGCTGTCAATCAAAGTCAGTTAGCCAATGAGGAGAGAGAGAAGGCAGGACCGAACCTCAGCTCTGTGTCTGAATGGACACACAGAGCTGTTGCCCGGGAGCCCCCATAGAAAGCTGCTTGCTGTGGGGGCACTCAAAGGAGTAAGGGGCCAGGTGCACTGAAGAGGGACCTGAGAAGAGGAGGATCGGGGCTGCCCTGTGCAAAACCACTGCAACAGAGCAGGTAAGTAGAACATGTTTGTAAAGTCTCTTTTGTTCTATTAAAATAACAATCACTTTAAGAATAGGTGATTATTTTAACATCCATATGCTTGCCACAAGTTTACCTGTGTCTGTAGGTGGTTAGTGGATCTGATCTGCATTATTTTTTGTTGTTTTGTGTTAAAGTATAATATATTTCATTAATGCGTAGTTTAAGATAATTGTAGGTGCTGCTTTTCTATTAACCATATACTTTCTTTAAAGTAGAAGTAAACCCTGATAGGTTTTACTTCCTCTTTATTCCCCTGCAAAATAAAAGCATAATGGGCTAGTATGCATCGCATACTAGCCCATTATGTGGCACTTACCTGCAAACGAAGCCAGCGATGTCCCCGCTGGTGGAAGCGTCCATCTTCACCCCTCTTCCTTCCAGGGCCACGGACTTCGGCTCTGTGACTGGCCGGTGCCGTGTGACGTCACTCCCGCGCGCATGCCAGTCACGGCACATGCTGGGGAAGAACGCAGAACGTCACACAGGGCCGTTTCTTCACTACAAGGCAATTAACTCCTAAATGGCGCACGTTTAGGAGATATTTTCCGTACATATAGGTAAGCCTTATTATAGGCTCACCTCTATGTAAAAATAGGTCAGGGGGGTTTACAACCACTTTAAACGGCTCCATAGTCCGCACTGATAAGTACTTGTTTCTTGCTAACTTTACAAACTTGGTTGGTGGCAGATCTTTCTTTCATCCCCTTATCTTGCCTTAATCTGATGCAGTTGTGTGCTTCATGTTTTAAGCGCGGTCATAAAATTGTACCTTTGTGTGTATCACAATGCTGTTCCTGGGATGTCCCACTGTTGCAGGTTCTTCCCCTGTGTATTGTGGATGCTGCCTGTTTCTATGGACGGATAGTAAAAAAGGATGACCCATATGAGAAACTTGCCAAACAACTCAATGAATATTACCATTCTGCGGAAAACAAGGTGCCTGCTGGAAAAGTGGAGACCAATCAGCTGTATGCGTTAAGCAATGTTTCTGCCTATCACAGGTACCAACATGGAGAACTGTTGATGTGATATATTCTGTCAGTAAAGCGGAGTTCCACCCAAAAATGTAACTTCCGCTGATCAGATTCCCCCCCCCCCCCCCCCCCTCCGATGTCACATTTGGCACCTTTTAGAGGGGCGGGGGGGAGCAGATACCTGTCTAATCAAGGTATTTGCTCCCATTTCTGGGCCTAGATCACTGCAGGCTCCGCGGTGATCTACGCCATGTCCGGCCCCTCCTGGGAGCTTTTTATATTTTCGCCATTTCCTCCAGTTTCCATCGTGTAAGGGGGTTAAAGCTGTGGGAGGACTCATGTACTGGGTGGAGTGTTACATGTGCGCATATTCTGTGCTTTCTTTCCTGCTATATGGTGTTGAGGAAGCATCTCCCTGCTTTATGCTCCTGCTTTTCAAAGAGCCACAAGGCTTCTGTAAATGGGACATGGGCACTGATTATCAGTGCAGTCCCAACAGTTCTCACCAGTGCTGCCAATCAATGTCTCCTCATCAGTGTCCCTTATCGGTGCCGCCCATCGGTATCCATCAGTGAAGGATAGAAATGACCTGTTTGCAAAATTTTATAACAAACTATAAAAACTTTTTAATTAATTTTTTTTTACCCAAAATTTTTTTCGCTCTTTTTTGGTTTATTTAGCAAGAAATTTCAATCCCAGTGGTGATTAAATAACTTCAAAAGAAAGTTCTGTTTATGTTAAAAAAAAAAAAAAGGTTAAAAACTTTGGGTACAGGGTTGCTTGAACCACTGCACCCAACGAAAGAGCTTTCCCTGATGTGAGCGCTGCACCTGTGTTGTTTTTTTTTTCTTTTTTTTTAGTAGTCTACCCCTTTATTTTTTAGGTCCAAGCTGTAATTTTGCTACATTTCTCAGGAAAACACCATCCATTCTATAGTAAAAGAGCATTTTTGATGATTTTATGTTTTTTTTGATCTATGGCACAGCTACTACAGTCTTAAGCACTGTAATTTTGAAAAACAATTAGCTTAATACTTGTAAGTACAAAATTAATCAGCTGAAATATACTTTATTCAGATTGATTTTGGAGTGGTTGTCACAGCGCTATCCTAATTGTGCACAATAACAAATTGTAAAAAATATTCATCTCTAAGTTTGTGCTTTAAAGTGCTCAGTGCTTAAAAATTCCATCAATGTGGTGCAAAAATAAATGCATCCGTGCTTGTTCTCGTATAACTGCATAGAAACCCAAAGCGCCGCCCAAGCGTGCGCTCCACGGGCCGTAAGTGACGTCACCAGAAGCCCCGCCCAACACGCTTTGTCATACCCAATGTACGTCTCCAGGAATGGCCCATTCCTGAAGGCGTCCATTGGTTATGATGATAGGTGTGGCCTCCGGTGATGTCACTTCCGGCCTGTGGAGCGCACGCTGAGGTGACGCTTCTGGTTTTTGTGCAGTTATACTATATGCTTATGCGAGTGCATTAATTGCATATTTACATAGTTACATAGTTAGCTAGACTGAAAAAAGTCCATCCCAGTTCAACCATTAAAAAATTAAAATAATAAATAAATAAAATAAAAATTTTAATGGCTTTATATTTAATAAATATTATTACACTATGGTAGCTTTCCCCTTTTCATGCTTTACACTTGCCGGAGCATTGAGGTTCATAAAAAAAAAAAAGAGTGATATTGCCCAATACCTTGTATATGGAGTAAACCCATGCCACACCAGATTTAGGGGGATATCCTGTATATGGTATTTTGAAATAGCATGGTTAATTTTTGGTTTTTAGATTTGACATAAGTTGTTCCCTTTTTAAAATGCTAATTTTTCTCTTCCTCTATCCTGACAGGGTTTTAGTGTTGCAAACAAAAATAGTGGCCAGTGTTTTGTATGTCACTGTGAAGTATATCGATGAGGGAGGGACTGACTTTATTCCGGGACATAAGCTGCTCAAGCTTCCGTTGGTATTTCAGTCTCTTCCACCACAATACCTGGAGTTCATCATCTGCAGAGTAAAGCCTATTGACACTGAGGTGAAGTGGGACTCTAAGGTAAGGTTCCAGAGATGCTCATATTGTGGAGAAAGGCAGGGAAGTGCAAGATCTACTTTGCTCGAATGTCCACACTTTTTTTCTTTGAGAATGGCAGGCTCATCATTTTGGGATGCGCACAAGCTCACCACAGAGCAGCTTAACCCTATTGCACCGGCGCCTCCTGGATCTTTAAGAGGTTTCAGATGCCGAGAGGGGGCGTTTATGATCATGTGACCCCCCCCCCCCCCCCGTAAATGGCTGTCACAGTGATCACATGATCGTAATTCTCCCGATCGTAAGAAGCGATCAGGAGCGTTCGGTTATCTGCTGGAAACTGTGCCAGGAGCATGCAGGTCTTTTTGTTAGCTGTTGGTAACTGTGCTAGGAGCACGCAGGACTCTTATCTGTGTTGGCTAAATTGTACGCAAATATGCGGCCGCTCGATGCCAAGGCCCACATACCGAGAGGCTGCATATTTGCGTATTGTCGACGCCTAGGGAGTTAAGGCTCAGTGCAATACTCGCCAATACTCGCCAATACTCTGCAATAATTTTTAATAGAAACAAATAATTTTTTATTTATTTTTTTACCGAATTTTAAGTATTTTTTGATTTATAGCGCAAAAAAAAGTGCCCAGTGGTTAAGATGGAGGATACTATGACTCTGCCCAGTCCAGTCTTTGAGCCCTGGTGTGTACATTGTACTAATCCCCCCAGCATTTGACATGAGTGGGAGATAAACGTCCCCTTATCTGAGGCAAAGCCCCCACCTCTCCCATTCAGCAATCCAATCCGAGGGCCTCTAATGGTCATTGGGGCCTTTGGATGTGGCTGTGGAATTCTGAGCTGAGAGCCGAAGTGGACAGGACTTGGCACCAAGACGAGGCATGAGTTGAGGCTTATGCAGGCCTTGCATGTGCAAATGAGGAATTCCTGGGTGTCCTGCAAACCATTTATGAAAAGCAAGTGTACTTTTGAGCACCACAAGGCACTTGCAATTTGGCAATGTTGTTTTGAACACTTTTAAAACTTCACAGGTTCACCTTAGGTACTTTCACCAGATGAAGCAAATGGGGTTTACTATATTGCATATAGCGGGCATGCCAAGGTATCCTTACATACCTTTTGAAATTTGCATACAGAGAGATATACTGTATGGTTTGCAATGTGTTAAAGTGGAGGGCCACCCTGAAAAAAAAAACTTGATAAAAATGTTAATAAAAATTTAAAATGAAAAAAAAAAATATATACATATATATTTTTTTTTTTACTTACCAGAAATGGCTGTTGCTAGGCAGATCGTCCTAATCTGCCTGTTACGCGGCGCTGTTCTGTCTTCTGCTCCTATGCTGTCTTCTAATGAATGGGGCGCGGTGTGTTATGGGAACTGTGTCCCACAACACATCGCGTCCCCCATTCACAAAGCGCCGCGCGGCGACTCGCGCATGCGCAGTAGGAAACGGGCAGTGAAGCTGTATACTTCGCTGCCCGTTTCCATTACTGAGGATTACGGCGCTGGGACCGGAGCGCCGAGGGACATCTCGGCCTCCTCGACCGACATCGCGGGCGCCCTGGGAGGGTAAGTGTACTTATTAAAAGTCTGCAGCTACCTTTTTTTTTGCTGAAACACCCCTTTAAGGGCTCATTTCTATCAGATGTATTGTGTTACATATGAAGGTAACGTGTGCTTATGTCGTTTTTCCATTCTCAATTTGAATTATTCAAGTTTGTGCCTGTTACTGGATGAATCAAATTGAAGCACCCTTTGTGGCTAACAGCAGGAACAGCAGATACTTGAGAACATAATTGTTTTGTGAAGCTTCATCCTGACATTTACTTTCTTTGTCCATCATCAGGTGACTCGGATTATTAATAGAAGCATCAGAGGGAAACATCACAGAGCTAAGGTCGTTCTTAATTTAGGGAAAACCTACTGGTTGGACCCCATGGTAAGAAGATGATGTAGATTGGGTTTATATGGATGTGTGTACTTCTTATTGTAAGGTGTCATTAAGTTGTAAACTACTATATTACTTTTACTGGATGAATTGCAGTTCTCTTAAGTGAAATCTACAAAAAAGGATTGGCCAGAGCAAAAGGAGTTTCCTTTTTTATCCATTGAAGAACCCAGGAATTCAGATACAGTTGGGTTATATGCTGCCTAGAGCAGTGGTCTCCAAACTGTGGCCTTGGGATCAGATGTAGCACTTTGCTTCCTTTTATCCGGCCCTTGGGGCACATTTCCTCCCACTGACACCAACAATGGGGTCCACTGGCACAAACTGTGAGGCACTATTCCTCCCACCAATTACCAGTGATGCATTGCGGTAAACTGGCCCTTTGTTTAGAAAGTTTGGAGACCCCTGGCCTAAAGGATGATTGAACACTGGCAAACAGAAAAATCTTAAGCCAGCCCAAGTTTAACCCCTCATCTATCCAGCATGTCTCAGTTTTTTGCTAGTGACCTAGGAGGATGGACATCTTTTCTCCAGGTCTGCTGATAAAAACTTACTATTTTTTTTTTTTTATATGCTAGCCTTTTTTCTTTTTTTGTGCTCAAGGATTATAGTTCAGCTTCAGACAAGATTCCTCTCAACATCACTGCTTCAGCTGGTCTCTACACAGCAGCCATCTGGATCAGCAATTGCACAGCCTAGCTTTGGAGGCCGTACCCTGTTGGGCTAGCCTTGAATGTGACCTTCAGGTTCTGGAGCTGTGCCCCATCTGGGACTTAACTCCCATCCTCATGAACCCACAGCCCCTCTGGGTTGAATAAATGACTTGTATAGCGCTGCAAATGCGAACTGAATCGCCTCAAGGCGCTTGATCTGACCTGCGTTGATTCCTTCTTACAAGAGGTGGGTCTTGAGTTTTTTCCTGAAGGCCCGATGGTTTCCTTCCAAGCGGATGTTTGTGGGTAGAGCCTTCCATAGCTGTGCTCCTTGGACTGCGAATCTTCGTTCTCCCCTTGATTTCATTTACTTCTTATCGTTCTCCCTTCCCTGAGGGACTCCCTGACCAACATGGTAGGCTAAAACTAGCTTTAACTTCCTCATTTGTCCAAAGACCAGGATCCTCATGTTGGCACATGCATGCCTCTTACTCCTCAGAGCACTTACACTTGTTTTCTCTTTAGTACCCTCTCCTGGCATCCCCATTTTAGAATGCACATGCAACTTTCTATAAAAAGTAAGCCTCATGAAGCTAGGGACCTAGCAGCCCCTGTAAGATCCGGCTGATTCAGACGTCACCTGGTTCCAGTGTTTGCGGTCACCTGTCACTGGTGAGTGAGGCAGTCCCATTTAGGCCCTCCCTTAAAATGTCCACTCTCTTGTTTGTCTGTAGCTCCCTTGATGTCGGGCAATGATTATATTCTTTCTGTTCTATTGAATGACTGTAGGGAGGTGGAAGGCCCCACTCCTCCCCTAAGAATGGTCCTCCCCTTTCCTATTCTTTACTTCTTTACCAGCTCTTTTCAGTCCACCTCCCTGTGGTTGCCGGTTTGGGTTCTGAGAAAGCCTGTGGTCCTGTTTACACAAACCAGGTAGTCCCTGTCATAACCTTTACAGCTCTTCAGGCAACCAAGATCGTTTTTTTTACTCTTGCTCATCTGATCTTTTTGAAGAAATAGTTTCCTACTTTGGACTTTGTTGGATACCATCTAGGCGTTGCAGTGAAAGGAAGAGTTGTTTGACCCCCTGTGCTAGACAATGTAAAGAGTATCGGTCTTGCTCGAATGGTCCTTTATAAAGGATCCTGGCTTTCATCCCAGAAGTTTCTCTGTGGGATAAATCATCTCTTTCCTACACTCTGGCCTGGATCTGCATTTGGCTCTAAGCACTTTTAAGGTTCAGGTGTCTGCTGATTCCATACTGTTTTATGTAGGCCTCTCCTTCTTTGATTAAGACCATTGTATAGGCAGTCTCCCGTGCAAACTCCCCTTGTCTTTTCCCCCAATGACAAAGCAGAATCTGGGACTGCTTTAGAAACATAGGGACATTCCTCTATCGACTTGCACCCAAAAGGTGGATTTCTTTGTGCCAATCATCTCTGTTAAGTAGTGTTCAAACTTGCAGTCTTTTCTTGCAAAGATCCCTTTTTGGCTTTGCATAGGGGCAAGCTGATGTTGAGGTCCAGGACTTCCTTCTTGCCTAAGGTAGTTTTTGCCTTTCACTTCAACTAGTACATTGTTCTCCTGCCCTTCTGTTCAGCTTTAGTTTATCAAACGGAAATTTACAGTTGTGCTCAAAAGTTTGTATCCCCTGGCAGAAATCATGATATTTTGGCATTGATATTCAAAACCGATCATGCCAAAAAATGGTCTTTTGTTTGTTTGTTGATCTCAAGCAAAGAAAAGTTAATGTGCAAAAAGGAAATTGTGAAACTGCAAACAAATCCTCTTCTTAAATGCTCAAAAAAAAGTTCATTTAATTGACATCCATCACCTTTTGAAGAAATGCAAGCCGTGACACCACCACCTCATATGGAAGGAATGCAGGCTTACCAGCTACATGGGACTCTAAAGAAAGGTCAGCAGAGCATGTGGCCGAACAACCCGGCCAGGATCAT